>OZ010793.1:197730707-198330707 GCA_963932465.1 Maratus speciosus | reverse complement strand
AGGGCCATTTCTGCATAGACGGAACATTTTAATACAAGCTTTGTCTGTCGCTTACAATTAATCTCGTAAATATCACCTATGACATAACGTTTTTTGTCATGGGATCTAACACTAGTTTGACATACTTCATTTTTTTCTGTTTTATCAATACCTGATTACACCTCATGCTTTTTTAAATTTTCTAAGATGGAGTTTTTTTCATAATTTTATAACTCTAATGCTGATAAAACTTTTGTTTATACTATGATTTTATAACTATGAAATGCTTTATTGATGCAAAACATTTCAATAAAAACTTTTCGCGTTAAGCCTATGAAGAAATCCAATAGATTAGGGATTCGGAAAATTATATTTTTGCACAAAAAAATTCGCCTTACTTAATCGCAGAGTTTTATGATAAGAAACAGAACACTTCTATATTAAAAATAATGGTAACTGTGGCCCATCATACTCTGAGTAAATCAATCAATTTGCATATTTATGTTCTGAAATGAATTTGTTTTTTGGAATAGCTTACTTCGATAAATTCCGTATTTAAAAACGTGCTATATATACTTTTGCTTTTATGAATATTTATTTTATATGGTACTTTCAAAAACAATTTATTAAAATTCACATACTTTTGGCATTACATAATCTCTTTAAACTTATCAAACACAAAGTTTACAATCAAATCAATAAACTAAAAATTTAGCTTTTTTTTCTTTTTAAGAATAATCATACATGATTTACTTCCACCATAAATTTAACAAAATTATAGTGTATCGCGAAATATTTATTTTTTGAGCTTGAGGATAAATATCCTCGAAGTACAATCCTTTGAAATACACAAAACAGTTCTTAAAAAACTACAACCATCAATTTGAAAGGTATAATTAAATGTGTAAGAATGTGTTAATTAAAACAATGAATTAGCAACACAAGAAAACTAATAAATTATCTCGATTCATCTCATTTAGTTACTGAATTTCGGCATGTATAATTAAGATGTGGGTTTTCCATTCCATGCGGTGGTTATGGTTTTATGAAAGTCAAAGAATTTTTTTAAAATGTGATACAAACTAAAGAGACTTTGTAGAGAGGAGATGGCGGTTATAAAAATTTAAAGAAAGATAAAATTATACAGTGCTCACCAAAAGTTTAGACAATGATCGATTATGCTTCTGTGCTGTGAAGTATGTAACGAATTGTTGTAACTCAACTGTCATATATTACTGGGGACTTATCTTTCATACACAAACAATAAATTTTAATTTATACACTTTACATAATATATAATGACAAAAAAACAAATTTAACATTGTTGCAAAAGTATAGACAATCTGTCTGTTAACAGAAAAATATCCATAAATTAAAATCGAACTGCATTTACATTGTCTGCTATTAATGCAAAAATGTGACTTTCCATCGAAGAAACTAAATCCTGCATCACCTGGGAGTCTATTTCGTACCAAACATGTTCAACATCTGATCGAAGTTCATTTACAGTGGAGTATTGTTAAAAGATTGCATAAACCCTATGAGATACGTTGCCACAAAAATTTTCGATTGGGTTCAGATCAGGGCTACACGCAGGCCAGTCGAAAATAGTAATATTTTGAAACTTACACCAATTTTTTTTATTTGTATGCAACATGAATAGACGCATTATCTTGCTCAAATACATATTTTGGAAGAGGTAAAAGTTCACTAAATGGCTGTAAATTGCTTTCCAATGTATGTATGTAGTCTTACGCAGCTTGGAGACCATTGAGAAACTCCAGAGATACTTGAGAATTAAAACCAAGTGAGGCCCAAATCATCAACCCTTCCGAGGGCAAAGGACATCTAATTTTAATTCCAAAAGTGACAAGAATATTTAATTAAAATTTTCCTTTTATAATATATGCGAAAATAAGCAATTTAAAATTTTCTAATAACTTCGTTTAAAAGTTCTGGTATCAGTCCTTTATTTCATCAGTTTATAAAAAAGAATTACTCCGCGACAGGAAAGGGGTCAATTTGTTGTGAGATTTCAAGGCTGGTTGTTTTATCATTTTCATTTAAACTAATGTACATCTTTCTTTAATGCATCTACGAAATTATCCGTTGACACAGAAAGCTCTGACTCACTTTTAGTACGATTAGCAGTCATCATTTATCTAGATGCCAGTTTATGGATCCTTCTATAATCTCGTTTTCTGGCCACACGAGTCCTTCCATATCTATGTTTTGCTTTGAAAGAATCACCCTTAGACAGTACTTAATCGACGGACTTCTTTGGCCGATTCAAAGTAGCTGAAATTTCTGCAAAAGTCTTCCCTTTCGATTTCAGCTTCCATGCTTTAATTACTTCATCTGACTGAAAATTTCTTGCTCGCGGCATCTTCACTAATTGATGCTATCGCGAGGTGCACTTAAATACTTCATACATGTGACGTCATAATTTTGAAATATGCGTTTTTCCGTGAACAATTGCCAAAAAATCACAAAAGTGTCTAAACTTTTGCAATATGCAAATTTCACTTTTTTCAGTTAAATTAAATAATATCCTACATTAAAACCGTTATTTCTGTCCTAAAGCGTTTAAAATATATTTAAAAATAAGTACAGTCATTTGTATAACCCAGGTGTTCGTATTTTTTATTTAAAGGTTAAAATTCACCAGTGTCTAAACTTTTGCTGAGGAGTGTATAAATAAAAGTGAAGCTTGTGCAATAATTACTTACTGTATTATTTTATGACTTCTAACACCCAGTTTTGACTTCAAAATTATTTGAAGTTCAAAGTGGTACTCCGATTTCTTTTTCTATTAGTTAAAAAGGTATTGCTAAAGATAATATAGTTTCATTTACCATTTCTATTGGTATAAGGCACTATTTATCTAGTCACTATATCATGGAACATTGTAGGGGAAACTTGGGATACTTGACCCATAGGGATACTTGACCCAAGGCCTTTTTCTCAGAATTGGGAAAGTTTTGGAAGTTGGATGTGGCATCACTTCTTATCTTTCAGTTAGTAGACCACATGGTCAAAATAACAACTGAATCGCTGCATAAGTTTTCAAATTATCAGACAAAATACATTTTCATGCCCCAAAAGTATTTTTTTTTTGTGCTGTAAACTCGGATGATATAATTTTTTTCGTTTAAAGGTAGGACTTTTTTAATTTTTGATTTGTTTTGTACATGTTGTTAGCTAAATTAACATGTATAATAGTATTAATGTACGTATTAGCAAATGGCTGCATTTTGGGGTTATGTAGTAAACATGCAACTAGGGATACTTGACCCAAGTCGCCTAGGGATACTTGACCCACGTCGCCTAGGGATATTTGACCTAAGTCACCTAGGGATACTTGATCCAAGATTAGGATTAGTATTATTCAAATGCATTTAGCATACGTTTTATTTATTTATTTATTTTTTTTTTCTTATAGATGCCCCAAAAATATAAAAGAAAAGAGGGAGCTAAACCCAGAGAGGCTATTCCTTCTGGTATTTTGGAAAAAGCTGTGGAAAAGGTTCTGGATGGTGCCCCATGTCATACAGTATCTAAAGAATTTGGTCTCTCTAGAAATACTTTAAGAAAATATGTCAGAAAAATCCAGGGAGGGCAAACAATAAATTTTGTTCCATCATATAAAGCAAAGCAAGTTTTTAATGAAAAAGAAGAAGAAGAACTGTCTAACTATTTAGAAGCTATGGCTCGCATGAATCATGGTTTGACCACCAAGTTAACTTCCAAGCTTGCTTATGACGTAGCAGTAAAAAATAAAAAAAGATATCCAGAAAATTGGGAAAAAGAAAAAGCAGCCGGCTATTTTTGGTTGCGAGGCTTCATGAGTAGATATCCAGAATTGTCTTTAAGGAAACCAGAAGCCACCAGCTTATCTCGTTCCACTAGTTTTAATCGACACAATGTCTCAACTTTTTTTAATAATTTAAGCGAGGTATTACGTAAATATCAGTTTGGGCCTGACAGCATATGGAATGTGGATGAGACCGGAATAACAACAGTTCAAACATGTCCAAAAGTGATAGCACCTTCGAAATCAAAACAAGTTGGTCCTGCAACTTCAGCCGAGAGGGGACAGTTAGTGACAGTGTGTAATGGAATTAATGCCTTGGGGAACAGCATCCCACCATTTTTCATTTTCCCTCGAGTGAAATTAAATCCAGCTTTTTTGTTTGGAGCTCCGACAGGTTCAGGTGAGCAGCTCATGTTTCTGGTTGGATGACAGAAGAAAATTTTCTCCCATTCTTACACCATTTTGTTAAGTATGTACGATGCTCAATTGAAAAAAAAATGTTGTTACTGATAGATAATCATGAAAGTCATATATCGTTGGCTGCCATTGATTTTGCACGCGCCAATGGCATTATAATTCTAACATTCCCCCCACACTGTTCTCACAGACTCCAACCACTAGATGTATCAGCTTACTCTCCTTTCAAAAGATATTATTATGTTCATTGCACAAATCGCCTGACAATACACAAACCTGGAGAACCAATTACAATTTATGATATAGCTCAACTTGTTGGAAAAGCATTTCTACAAGCATTTACACCCTCTAACATAACAAGTGGTTTCAAAGCAACAGGCATTTGGCCTTTCAACGATAGTATCTTTGCAGAAGAGGAATTCTTATGTTCAGCAGTAACTGATCGAACTAATCCAGATGATCATCCAGAACCATGCTCTTCCTCTATTCCAACAGAACAGCCTTCAACTTCAAGATGTGAACAAGTTGACACGCCATCAAATTCAAGTTCAGGAGGTTTCAGTGTTAGTCCTGAAAAGATTAGTCCTTTTCCAAAGGTGGGGAATAGAAAAATGACAACTAGAGGTCGCAAAAAAGGCAAGAGCATTGTTCTGACAGATTCACCAAATAAAAAGGAAATTGAAACTAAACATAGAGCACGGAAAGAGAAGAAACGAAAGAAAGAAAAAGCAATATCAAGAAAACTACTATCATATTTAGGAGCACATAAAAAAGCAATTAAGAACGTTACCAACAAACCAGATACAGACAGTGAAAGTTCCGATCCCGACTTCGACTTAAAGTCTATTGCCAATTCAGAATCAAACTTGAGCGAGGAAGAAGACAAAATCTCTGGAGTCACAACTGGGTTCTTGTCAAATATTGTGGGAAACGGAATATAAGAAGATTTGTTGGAAAGGTTCCGGAAATTAATTCTGATGGGCTTACTATTCAGTTTGCAAGAAGAATGGATGGTACCAGATTTAAATGGCCTGAAATGGATGGCATATAAGAAGTTGATACTGACCAAATCGAGGCTATTCTTCACCCACCTGAGTTTTCCATACAAAATGATAGAATTACAAGTTTTGTGTTTAAATATGAGTTTCCATTGGGAGTTGAATAAATTATTTTCTTATTCTGGAACTTATTTAGGTACAGGATGAACTTTCAGACTGCTAATATTTTGAACTTTCTACAATAAAAATTAAAATTGGGCATATTAATGTTAGGCCTATGTAATAAAAATTAAAAGTATTAGCTTGTTTGGCAAAAATAAAAAGTTATTGACCTTAATGTTAATTTTGTTCTTATGTAAAAGTGTTTTGTTTATAATTTAAAATCATACTCTCAATTTTATGACTTGGGTCAAGTATCCCTATTGGGTGGGTCAAGTATCCCTATACATAGGGATACTTGACCCAAATTGAAATTTTTAAATATTCATATTTTACTACTTTTACAAATAATAATTTCGGAATAATAATAATAGATATTGTGTAATACTTCATTTAGCATACATAGACTGCATTTACATACCCATAAAAAATATTAAAAAAAAATTAAAATCCAAAACTAACAATTGGGTCATGTATCCCTAGTTTCCCCTATATGAGATGCAAGGTCTACAGTTCGAATATTTTTTTTATAACATGACAATTTGTGATAATCCTTTCAGGACTGTTAGTTCTTAAATGAAGATATGGTAACACTTTAACAACAAAAATAACAGTTTAATTATTCGTTTTAAGATGAAGTGTACCTGTGAAAAAGCAAATTTAATTTTGAAAACGTAATGATGGTAAAATATCTCAGATGTAAGGAAATCTTTTCCCCATTCACCAAAAACTCGAGTACTTCACTAAACTTACAGTGTTTCTAACACGACTTTTCCTAGAATCATTAATCCTCACTAAATGTCCTGACATAATAATCCTCACTAAATCTCACTTTCCTCCTATAAACAAAATACTTCCGTTCACCAAGTACACTGTTAAAAATATCGTGAAAGATTACCTCGGTTTTTAAAGATTATCTATGTACTGACCAATGAGAACTGTAGATAAATGCCTGTAGAGCGTTCTCATTGGTCAGAAAACAGATAGTCTTTAAAAACTGAGGTAATTTTCCACGATATTTTTAACAGTATAGAATGCTTCCTTCACGACACGATGTTGATTGCAGTAACAGCATCTTACGGCAATAATCCGCTTGAAATCTTTTTTTTTTTTTTACTTTCACCTCAATATATATATATATATATATATCGCCACTACACAACCACAGTAACTCCATTGACATATCTTTGCAAAAGAGCCACCATCAGAGCTCATTTCAGACAATTTTTTATATAAGGTGGAAGTGACGTAAAGCTGAAATTGTAATGAATTTATTATTTTTCAAACGTAATTTCTTTCAAAATGTTTCATGAAGCAATATAAGGATTATTGGAAACAACAATTGTTTTTCTTGTGATCTTTTATATTTTATTCAAACTCTGTGATAGTGTATATTTTGAATTACTTAATTCTGATAAGTTTCGTTTTAAAACTTAATTTATACCATTATGAGTATTACAAAATCATTATGTGGTGGATGGACACACTCTCTCACTAGCTCTCTTGACTTGAATTGTGTGAGCTCAAGTTTTTAAAAAATTATCAATCCCCTTACTCTTCATTTACTCTATAATTTATAAATGTGGTTACATAACATACAATAAATAAAATGAAAGTTTTCAATACTTCCTTTATCTATCACAGCTTTCAATACTCAAATGAATCCGTTAAAAATAGAGTAAACCGTATTTTACGTTCTGCGGCAATTTTTTAAAGAAATGAACAGTTTTATAAATATTTTTTTACTTTTGATAACAGTATTCACGTGGTTGCTGTATAACTATATATATTATTTTAGATATAAACAATCTGCTAAATATACATTCTTAATAATACTTTTTTTTTATAATATTAATTTCTGATTGGTCTATACAGTAATCTGTATTTCCCTTTACTTTCAACAGAGACGGATACCTTCTGTTGCCACTATGACAAAAAGAAATAAAAACTACAAAAAAAAATTAATAACTCAGAAACAAATTGAGATACAGCTTTCAAGCAAATTTCTTTTAAAACTAATTTTTTTTCTTTATACGACTGTGTAAAAAGTAATAATGTGTGATGTTTAGAAGTTTAAGAATGAAATTTCATTTCAAAATTGGTCGTCAGATTTTCAAGAAATCTGACGATGGAAAAGCCTTTTCCCGAACAGCCAATGAAATGCTTGGATAATACATAAGTTTCAGGTGGAAAATACGTACGAGTAGCAGGCGATTTTTGTCGTTTCGAATTTTTACGTGTAATAACACTATTAATGTTTAATTTATGGCGTACGTAATGTATGATCAACTCCGTGCGATCTTAAATTTTAGTCTTTGAAAAAAGCATCTTCGAAATGGTCGTTGTAATAAATTGCTTTTTATTATTATTGTTATTATTATTATTATTATTATTATTTATTTATTTATTATTTTTTTTCTTTTACAATTTTACAAAAAGAAAATACTTTTACTCTAATAATATTAAAAGCAACTATTCAAATCATGAACGTTAAGGCTTATGAAATGTACAAAATATGTCATTTTTTTACAATTTTGGAAAAAGAAAATACTTTTACTCTAATAATATTAAAATCAACAATTCAAATCATGAATGTTAAGCCTTATGAAGTGTAAAAAACATGTCATTTACCGAAATTATTTTTCATACTATTCTATTCATATAACAATAGATGAAGGGAGAAATTTTTAAGATGATTGAAAAATGTCATAACATAAAGCTAGCAGAGTCTGCGCACATTTCAAAAGAATAATAATAATAAAAAAATCTCAATATTAATTTTTGCTAAACTATGCATGAATAATTTTGATTTCATTTGTTTTTTATGCATTTCTATTGTTATTTTGTTGTTATCCTGTAATTTAATAGAACAGCAGTAATAAAACCAAGAAAACTATTTTCTACTATCCTTACAGGTTGGGAGATATTACACACATGGCTAGGAGAGATTGTGCACATGGGTAGAAGTGATTGTTATTAATAATAACTACAATTAAATTGTTAATAATAATAATTACACTTTAATGACATTGTTGTAAGCTTTTTGTGAGTAAATATTATTGTATTAGGAGTGAATAAATCAACCTACTATTTAAATAATAAAAAAAGAAAGAATGTTAAAAACAGTTAAATAATTTTAATTTAAGAAGAAGATTGAAATATCAGTATAAGTAAGCCCTACTAAGATTAAAAATAACATTAATCTACTTGGTAACATGTTTAACTTGAAAATTACATCATTTTCATTTCCACAGTTTCAATGTATTTTTTTGCTAAGGGGAGTTGTCGTTGTCCACAATCGATGCATTTATTGTTGCAAATCATTCAGCTTTCGTACAGTCACCTGCCACAAGATATACATGGTATACAGTCAGTGGTTGAAGTTGTCTCCTAGTACAGTTCCTGACATTCAATCACTCATCCTCATTGACCTTCGTTCTTTTCCTTCAGTTTTTTATCCCACTTCTTCTAGAAACACCTTATCTTCAGCTGTTTTTTTTCTTTTTTTGTGTGTGTGCGTGTAAGTGTGTATAGGCATCCTTCTTAAGTCTTTTTTCATGCATATTTTGTGGATCAGAAACATTAGTTGCACTCTGTTTCCTTTTCATTTCGATGACATTAAACTACATGGAATTGGTGAAAGCTTTTCCAAAACATTGTAGGTGTTAGTAGAAAATTTAATTTATTTAACAAAATTAACTTATTAGCAAATTAATTGTTCATAAGTTATAAAATATATATAAATTAATATATATATATATAATTAATTATATTAATATATATAATTAATTTATTAACAAATATATTATTAATTTATTAACAAAAATAATTATATAAAATTAATTTAATAACAACTGTCTTATGAATTTATTACTAAAATTTTTATCTGCAAAAGTATTTTTTTGCAAATTAATTTGTTGCCAAATTTAGTTTTGATAATTACGTGTTTTTCCGAAATTATTTCAAAATTGATTCATTCATATGTTTTACACGTAATTTGCTATTCATACAAATTTATCAATGAGCTGCATAATCTCTTCTGGCACTGAAACTTATAAGGAAATGCGACATCTTTCCTAAGTAGCTGATGCACAAAAGCTCCTATTTTGGTAGGAGAGATTGCGCGGCCTTTTATTTAAGCGTAGGCACTTCTAAAATGAATTTTTGGTGTTCGCATCTTTAGTCTAGGTTAGTAGTTTATAAGGAATCGTTTAAGTTCAAAATATTTTGCACTACTGACATTCTATAAAAATTCTGACGAACAGCTATGAAAATGAAAGCACTTACTTTTGAAAAACAAAACAAAAAAGCAATGCTTTATCCAAGACGCTTGGAACAATCAATGTGCACATTCATGTAGATACTGCACTAATGCTACTGTACAATTACCTGGGGTCGCTACGCGTGCACGCTACTCCTTCCCGTCGAATCTCATTGTGCGCGATCTCTCTTACCGCGCGATCTCTCCTTACTTTACCTTATCATAACGAGATTACACTGATTTTTATTCCTTAATTTTGATCAAATATCGTACGGAATATTTTGAACAAAATTTTACTTATATAACTTTCATGAAAATAGGCTAAATAATTACAATCTCTCATTTTCAAGTCAGAATTTTGAAAAATTCTGATGCGAATTCAGCGTTACAGAAACACAATTACTTGCTTCTAAAAGAGTTGCACAAATATAAAAACTTTCAAGTCATTTGCATGTTTTATCTTAAGTTATCCATTTTTTTTTTAATTAGTGCCTATTTTGAATTTAAATCAAATGTTTGAAACAAAAGAATCGCCAATGATCTAAACAAAATTGATCAAAATCTTATATAATTATTGTTACAAATGCTGAAACACCAGTGATTCCTAATAATAAATTATTAGATATATGGAATTAATACTACATGCAGAAAATAACTATAAGATTTTCAGTGGCAAGGTATTTGTATTCATAAAATGTTGAAATAAATGAACGACTGCAATATTTATACGAAGATTTATTTGTAAACAAATAAAATTATATTTCCGCGTTCTTAATAAAAGTGAAATTTTCATTGAAAAAATCTGGTGCAATGCAACAATTAGGGATTAAAATTAGGCGTGGCCATAACTGCATCACCGCCCTTCAATAATAATTAATGAAAAGACGTTGAATCAAGTCGTATTAATAGGAAGCCAGACGCTCAACGAATTACATTAGAAGTGGGGTTTGCAAATGACTGCTTGCGATATGCAATTAAATTAAAATTTCTGAAAGCAATAAACATTATAATAACCGAGGCGTGTTGGTAAACCAATTTTAACCGAAACGGACTTAACTCACAGGCTGTGTGAGTTAAAACTAATCACTATAATTAATAGTTTTCTTTTAATTTATTTAGTGCGGATTAGGTTTGATTTGGATTATTTATATATGTTTTTATTTGTTTTTGTTTTTACACGTCTATTTTCAATAATCTTTGACTTTATCTGGACGGTTTCCTAGTTGGTGAAAATATGATTAAAAAGTCAGAATTTATAAACAACTGTGTACCTTTCTATATAATAAAGATAAATAAATTTAACACCAGATATATTTTTAAATTACCTCTTATATTAAAATTTTGTAAATGTGTTGATGTATACCATTACGATACCGATAATTTATCAAACTCAAATCAGGAACTCAGTGAGTCCTGATTTAAAATAAAACGTGTTTTGAATCCGCATTGGGTGTTGCTTCTGGACATTTGGTACGGGTCCATCCGTTTTGAAAAACAATAGATCATTGTTTCAAATGCGAAATAACTTTGAATTTGACTATAAATCAAAGCGTTATAAGTAAGCGAACAAACTTAATGCGTAAACTTAATGGAATCAGGCGTAAATTAACACAGTTGTGCCACCTTGTGGACGGAGTGATAATTCACACACGCGGGTTTTTAGTGTGGCGCGTATTTTCTAAATCTTCAGTCACTCATGGAAATGAATTATGTTTGCCACATTTATTGCAAAATAATGGCGTAGCGAGAGGGGTATCCAGACGCACTTGACACCACGGAGTTTTCTTCGCCTTATTAGAGGCACTTCAGTTATTAATCAAGGTAAAAAAACTTTACAATTTTAGTGGTGTCAGTAAGAAAACAGTTAGGTATCTACCTGTAGTTCACACTCCATCCGCTACGTGGCACCTTGATTGATGTGACCTCGCTTTTAATCTTGCGGTTACTACTCCCATTTAAGATAGGACGCTTACTTATATCGCTTTGCTATAAATGTTTACTAGCGTCTAAATCGCGCCCCTCACAACGGCTCATATCACAAATGCACCCAGGGCCTGATTACCAACGGGGCACACTTACACCAATAAATTTTAAAAGAAAAGTTCGACTTATCTAAACGCCGTATTCATGTAAAATTTCTGCCATGAATGAGGAAACATTTTCTGTTTATTTTTAGTGGTAGGAATTTGCCCCGTGGGTAATCAGGCTCTGAATGCACCCGCGAAATTACCTATGCTACTGAGAAAGTCCCTATTTAAAGGCAAAATATGTCTTTTCTTTTTTATCTGCGGAAATGAATTTAGATGCTTTTTTTTTCTGTGTGTGTATATATGTATGTTGTTTTTGGGTGGGGAGCAAAATGATTTTAAATAGACTTGATAGTAGAAAGATTACATTTTAATTTATTGATTCTGAATAAAATAAATATATGAATGTAGGATATTTTTGGATAAAAATGCTGTCCTTTAGATGTTATGAATACGATTTTTGTTACTTTTTTTATTTTTTTACTTATCAAATCTTTGGTTGTTTCAGTATTTAAAGGAAAGTATAAATAGTATATGAATATTAGTTTTTACAATGGCTTTCTCAGGTAAAGGTAAGCAATCAGATCTTAAATATCTGGCATTAGAGATCGGAGGATAAGCGACTAACGAGTTGCGTATAATAGATTTAAAATATTTACTTAGTAAATTTAAGTGTAGATCGACCGAAATATTTGTTACGTTTTCGGCCCAAAACTGGAGTTTCGTCAAACATTCGTTTTCGGGGAACATGCTGCTGAAAATTGTTGGCAAAAAGCCACCTCTACTCTGCACAGCAGGTTACGCGCACTAGTACTTAGATAAATAAATAGATATCATTCTGGCCATTAAAACACAATTAATATAATAATATAGGTAATTGCTTACCTTTATCTTTCTTCAGCAGCAATATTCCTCATTTTTCGGCTTGGTGCACATTTTTAACTCCGGTGGGTAATGCATTTATTACGAAGCTAAAGTGTTGAAACAAAAGGTGTTGGTTAAATGTATTATATTATTTATATTTAATCCACACTTAAGACTTGATCACTTTCGTTATAGAGAATTATATTAAAATTTTGACTTTACATTTTAAATTAATGCTTTACAAACAGCTGCCTTTTGCAACAACAAATTAAATATTACAACTCTCTCTGTTGAGATAAATTGGGCAACTAACTTAATAATAAAAAGAGTTTTTTTTGAGTCAGAGTTCTTTTGATGACGTCAGACAGCTGCAGCATTCGTGGGTTGATATTAAAACAAATTTCGCGAACATATTTCACATATTAATATCATTGTTTATCTTGAGTAGGATGATTTAGCAATAATCGGAAAGTTTGTTTATTGTAGAATGATTTATTATTACTTAATGTATTTATTTATGTGTTCAAATGTTCGTATTCTTGAATTGCTTCCTGTTTTGAAATAAGTTAATGATATCTAAGATGATTATGAATTGATTTACTGCTACTAAATTAGTTCAAGTATTTTAAAGTGTTATGTCCTTGAAAGTTATTGCTTGTATAATGTTTCTAAAGTAGTTTACTGTTCATATCTGAGAGGGTTATAAATCCATCACCCTTCCTTAACCATCTCAGATGCATCCGGTAATAGTTGCATGGATTCACGATGTTTCAGGAATTGAGGCTTGGCCAGTGGTTTGGTCAAACAATCCGCTGTCATGTCTTGTGTTGGGTAGTAACGAAGATCCAGTATTCCATCTTCTTTCATCTCTTTTATTGCGTGATAACGCACATCAATGTGTTTTGTGCGTTTTGAAAAATTTTCGTTCTCCACCATCTTGATGACGCTCTGGTTGTCTTCATACAGTATTACTGGTAAATTTTGTTTCAAGTCCAGTTCTGCTAATAATTTCCTCAGCCAGGCAATTTCCTGTCCTGCACTAGCTGCAGCTACAAATTCAGCTTCTGCCGATGAATAGGCAATGCAATTTTGCCTTTTCGTGTGCCATTGAATGGGACTGTTTCCCAACATGAATATGTTTCCAGTAGTCGATTTTCTCGTTCTTGTGTCCCCCGCCCAGTCGGAGTCAGAAAAACCGATGAGTTGTGGATTGTGACTTATGTTTAAGGTGAGGTTTAACGATTTTGTAGTGTTCAGCTAACTTATTATGCGTTTCACACCGTTCCAGTCTTTTAGGCGCGGATTTTCACATCTTCTGCTGAGTATGTTAACAGCGGCTGATATGTCTGGACGCGTAGTGGTTCCTATATATAACAACGATCCTATCGCTTGTCTGAATTTCGTATTGTTGGGTAATAAATTTTCTTCGTCTTCTAATTTGTGAAAACCGGCATCCATAGGAGTGCTTACAGGTTTTGCGTTTTCTAAATTAAATTTTCTTGCAAGTTCTTTTATTTTTAGTCTTTGATTCAGTTTATACCCGTTTTCTGATTTCTTTATTTCCATGCCTAAATAGTGAGCTATTTCCCCAAGGTCCTTTAATGCAAATTCTTCCTTTAAAGATTTTATTATGTCTTCAATCGTTTCGTTTTCACCGCGTATCAAAATGTCGTCAACATACACTATTACGTAAGTTGAAGTTTTGTTTTCTTTTCGTGTAGATAGACATGAGTCCACGGTGCTTTGTTGAAATTTTAAATTTTTTAGAGATTGTTCTATTCTTTTGTTCCAAGTTCTGGCTGCCTGTTTTAGTCCGTAGATCGATTTTTTTAGTTTACGCACTTTGTTTTCTGAGTTTTTCTCAATGTACCCCTCCGGTTGTTTCATATAAATTTCTTCTTCTAACTCACCGTAGAGAAAGGCTGTGTCGATATCTACGTGTCGCACGTTCAAATGCTTATGTGTGGCTACTGTCAAAAATGTTCTCACAGTTGTTTGTGACACTACTGGGGCGAAAGTCTCGTCATAGTTTTCCCCATATTTTTGGCTAAACCCTTTGGCTACTAAACGTGCTTTGTACTTTTGAGTGTTTCCGTAACTGTCTAATTTCCTTTTGAATATCCATTTGCAACATATAAACTTTTTGTTAGGTGGATGATCCACTAATTCCCATGTGTTGTGTTGTCTCAGCGAATTGATTTCCGCTTGTGTGGCTTTAAGCCAATTTTCCTTTTCTTTGGGATTATTTATTTCCAATATTTCATTCCAACTAGTGGGTTCTGTCATATCATCATTTTTTACATAACAGGCATATCTGTCTGGTGGTACCCCCCTGTTCGATCTTTCAGAACTTCTTGGTTCATTGGTCGGTTGTTTGGACGTGGTTGGTTCTTCGGTTGTGTTGTTTATCTCTGTTTCAATGTAATATTTGTCGTCATATGAGTTTTCTGTCTCTTTATTTTCTTTTAGGTTAATTTTGCTATTTTCTATGAATTTCACTGTTCTGCCAATTACAATTTTATTTTCTTTAGTGTATACGGGATATCCTTTTGAGTTGTTATCGTATCCTACAAAAATCCCTTCCTGAGCCCTGTCGTCCAATTTTCCTCGATGTTGTTTATTCACATATACGTAAGCTTTGCATCCGAATGTTCGCAAATAGTGTAAATTTGGTTTGCGATTAAACCATTGCTCAAATGGGGTTTTATTTGTCGATCTTGATGGTATGCGATTCTGTAAATGATTCGCGGTGTTAATTGCTTCTCCCCAAAATTTTTGTGGCAGATCTGCTTCTCTGAGTAGGCTTCTAGTCATGTCTAATAGCGACCTATTTTTTCTCTCCGCAATGCCATTTTGGCTCGGGCAATACGGCACGGTTAATTCATGTTTAATACCCCTTTTCCTTAGGTAATCCTCTATCCCGCTATTTATGTACTCTCCCCCGTTATCCGATCTTATTGCTTTCGGGTATATCCCGAACTGGTTTCGAACCATAGCCATATAGTCGATTAGTTTATCCTGTACTTCATCTTTATGTTTTAATAAGTATATTACAGTAAATCTAGAATAGTCGTCAATGAAAGTTACAAACATTGTTTTACCACCTATTGTGGGGGTTCCTATCGCTGTGCATACGTCCGTGTGCACTAGATCGAGTACTCTACCTGTTTTGTTTCTATACACTGTTTTGGGATAGGGAGCATCGCTTGTTTTTGTTTGTATGCATGTTTCGCATGTTGTTCCATGATTGCAATTATTTAATTTTATGCCATAGGCTAAATCACCTTTAACCATTTCCTTTATGGAATTGTAATTTCTATGCCCTAGGCGTTTGTGCCAAAGTTCCAGGCAGTCTTCATTTTGCATTCATATGCCATATTTACTATATTCCTATCAGCATTTTCTAATAATTCAACTTCGTATAGGTTATTTTTTCATTTTTGCCTCCAAATAGATTTTCCCATTTCGGGACAGCGTGCATTTATCTTTATCAAATAATAATTTATACCCATTCTTTGTGGCTTTACTTACTGAAATTAAAATAGATTCTAACTCCGGTACATACAACACTTCTTTCAACGTAATTTTATTTATACCTCCATCGGATGTTTTCGTCGTGAATGTAGTTTCTCCTGTACCAAGCGAATTTAGAGTTTTGCCGTTGGCAATTATGACCGTTGTTTTTTCGGTGTCATTTAATTTAGTAAACTCATTTTTATTGTTTAGGATATGTGAAGATGAACCAGTAGCAATAATCCAGGTTTGTTTTCCTGCTTTGTCTATTAGAAAGGCTGCGTCGCTGCCTTGATCTGGTTTATTTCCGTTCTATAATTTCTCTTTTCTACTGATTCGCGGTCAGTGTTTCCTATCTGGTTATCAGATTGTTGATAGCACAACCATTATGAGTAATGTTTGTTTTTGTATGTTTGTTGTTGTTTTTGTGTATTTGGGTGATTGTTTCGATTTTTCAAATGCCAGCATTCTCTGTACGTGTGATTTCTCAATTTGCAGTACGTGCACTGTTTATCTTTTTTAAAGTTATCATTAGGAAATCTTTTCTGCGTTTTAAACGCTTTTGTTGAATTTTCACCCTGGTCTGTGTTTTCGACCCTTCTATTGTACTCATCTGTTAATTTACTTCTAATAAATTGTGGTGTAAGCTCGTCTTCATTTCGCGGTTCAAGGGCAGTGATCAAAGTGTTATAACTAGGGGGTAGCGAACACAGCAATAAAGCTGAAAGATGGGAGTCGCTAATTGTTTCCCCGATCGCTGAGAGTTTGTCTTTTAGTTCTAGAATGTATGTTATATGTTTGATTAAGTTTCCGTTTTCTTGGAGCTTGGCTCCATAAAGCTTTCTTAACAAAAATAATTTACTAGAGAGGTTCGCCCGTTCGTGTATAGTTTTAAGTGCGTTCCAAGTGTCTCTGGCTGTGTTAAGCCCTTTTACATGGACGATTTGAGAATCTTCAATTGACAGATTTATTATGGCTCTGGCCTTCCTGTCCTTTTTCTCCCAATCGGTTGTGACTGGCGTGGGCCTATCTTCGCTAATTACGTTGAACAAATCTTCTCTAATCAGTAACATCTCAGTTTTAAATTTCCAATTTCCGTAGTTACTCTCGTTTACTTTTTCTACTAACTGTATCTCCCGTGATGCGGCCATTTTTCTAGTTATTTAAGTTTTATTTATGTGAGGAATTGCTGTTTTTATTTTATTCTTTATAAAACTTCTTATTATATGTCTAGTTTTTTTTTTTTCAATTGTTTAACATTTCATATATATCAACAAAAAAATGCACAATATTTATTTCATCCTCAACTAACTATATTTTTCAATTATTTTCAACAATTTCTTTTTAATGTGCATACCTTTATGGCCAGTAGTTTTTTTTTCCTTTCACAAATATTATTTACCTACTAAATACAGACCTTTTCAGTCTCATAATCAAATTGTTGGCAAAAACCCACCTCTACTCTGCACAGCAGGTTACGCGCACTAGTACTTAGATAAATAAATAGATATCATTCTGGCCATTAAAACACAATTAATATAATAATATAGGTAATTGCTTACCTTTATCTTTCTTCAGCAGCAATATTCCTCATTTTTCGGCTTGGTGCACATTTTTAACTCCGGTGGGTAATCCATTTATTACGAAGCTAAAGTGTTGAAACAAAAGGTGTTGGTTAAATGTATTATATTATTTATATTTAATCCACACTTGAGACTTGATCACTTTCGTTATAGAGAATTATATTAAAATTTTGACTTTACATTTTAAATTAATGCTTTACAAACAGCTGCCTTTTGCAGCAACAAATTAAATATTACATCTCTCTCTGTTGAGATAAATTGGGCAACTAACTTAATAATAAAAAGAGTTTTTTTTTTAGTCAGAGTTCTTTTGATGACGTCAGACAGCTGCAGCATTCGTGGGTTGATATTAAAACAAATTTCACATATTAATATCATTGTTTATCTTGAGTAGGATCATTTAGCAATAATCGGAAAGTTTGTTTATTGTAGAATGATTTATTATTACTTAATGTATTTATTTATGTGTTCAAATGTTTGTATTCTTGAATTGCTTCCTGTTTTGAAATCAGTTAATGATATCTAAGATGATTATGAATTGATTTACTGCTACTAAATTAGTTCAAGTATTTTAAAGTGTTATGTCCTTGAAAGTTATTGCTTGTATAATGTTTCTAAAGTAGTTTACTGTTCATATCTGAGAGGGTTATAAATCCATCAGCTGAAAATTTCGGCCGAAACTATTTGTATTTCAAAAATTTCGTTTGTTTCTTCGAAAATTTTCTACATTGCTCATTGATTTGAACTATATCGGCTTAAATTAGACAGTCTTCATTTATTGCTAAGAACTTCACTGTTTATAATATCAGTCATCAGGGACTCCAGATGTGAGTGCAAAGTATAAAGCAAGAAATGCATATATGATTAAACTTTGAACATGCTTTCCACGTGCTCATTAAAAGCTTCAAGCTGAAGAGTAATTAGTCATTTATTCTTTTTACTGAGCAGTAAATGTTACAGATTATTTTCTTTAAATAAAGTATTAAAAAAAACTGTCGGGTTTTCTTTCTGTCATGTTATCGATTTGCATATATTTCATTTAATTTGGCTACTATGACGCAAACAAAACATTTACATAAATTTTACTTATGATTTTTGGATAGCTTGATACAAAATATAACTCAATCGATTGAAATAATACATTTAAAGTATGATATAGACTCAGTGAAAATGTGATATGTTTAATAGTGTACTGGAAAATAAAAAATATCGTTTGGATTTGAAAATATATTTAAAAAGACAAACCAAAAATATATTTTATCGAATTTTAAAACAAACCTTTTAAAGTTCTATAAATTCGCCACTCAAATTTTCATATCATCTCATTTAAAACCCATATTTTGAATTTATGAGAGACCTGAATGAAAAAGTATTAGTGAATAAATTGTTTATATATGAATTGATGTTGAAAATACTGTTTGTACTTGTGAACATAAATAGAAAAAAGAAAATGATGATATGTTTTTCTTTTAATTAATAGTATAGTGTTACCCAAATTTTGATATAATTATTTTTAAGACCTATATAAAGAATTTTTAGAGCAGTAAGGTAAAGTGCTGCGTCAGAAATGTTTAACCCGTTGAGGGTTTTTATACTGATTTTAATTACTAATAAAAATTGTAAATGAAAAATCCCTGTTTCCCAATTTTGCGTTCTTCTATCTTTACAAGAAGAAATTAGTTGGATTCGGGAAAATTTTCGACTTCCGGTTTTCGAAGGATTTATACGTTTTAGAAAATCCTGAACACGATTTAATGGTTTTTAGAAAATGTCTATCTGTCACTCTGCCTGTGAGTCTGTCTGTATGTGACAAAAATTTTGTGGGCGCTCTGTCTCGATAAATAATACACGAAGTTTCATAAACCTATAGATTCAGTTAGACCTTGGTATAAGTTAGTGCTAATTAGTGTTTGGTGTATATCGCCCAAAAGGTAGCGTTATTATGCTGATTTTTTCATGATTTCAGCAATAATTCTACCAAGAATTGATGTACGGAATTTAATAAAACATTAGATTCAGTTAGATCTTGATATAAACTAGCTTGATTAGTTTTTGGTGTATATCGCCCAACAGGTAGCGCTGCTGTGCTGCTTTCTGTACGATTTGAGTAATTAATAGCCCTATCTCAAGAACTATTGCACGGATCTATCAAACTTCATATTCAGTTAGACATTGATGTAAGCTGTTACTGATTAGTTTTTGGTGAAAATCGCACAACAGGTGGCGCTTCTATGCTGAATTTTTCACGATTTTCGCAAAAGCTATATCTCAAAAACTAATGCACGCAATTTAATCAAATTAGTATTCTGTTACATTTTCACTTAAATAGATCCTTATTAGACTTGGGTGTATATTGAACAACAGGTGTTGATTTTATATACTTTGGCTTGGAATTTTGGTTGCGGGCATCTAAGAGGTGGGGTTCCGAAATTCAATGAGTTGTTTGAAACAATGATATACTTATATCTTCTTATTAAATACATCTAGTACAACGAACCTATATACCTTTACATTCCTCATTATGGACATAGATTGTCATTTAATTTTACCACTGTGATAGCGAATTTTTAATTATTAACATCTACAAGATAAAATAAAGTTTTGGAATTGGCACATCAGTCTTGTTATATTCTTACAAAAATAAAGCGATCATCTAACTAGGAAATGAAGTTGTTTTTAAAAAAGAATATATATCCATGCTTTTTATTTTTAGGATTTTGTATCTCGCATCAATACTTAAAAGGCAGATTTTTTTTTTTTTTTTTTAAATATATTCTAGTATTTACTTTCATAAAATAATAGCGAATTTTTTTCTTTTCTAAAAGATAGAAATTTTATAAAATGTTACCTCTTTCATTATGTTTAAGTTGTCTGTAATATTGTTTTAATTTCTTTTTATTGAACATTAATAAATAGAAAATACCGTCTCTTAGTAAAAATCAATCCAAAAGAAAAAATTAAACTGATTTTATTCAGATTTAAAAAATAATAATAACAATAAACGATGATATCAAGCAATTCAAATACGGTTTTAAATAAAGCACATTTAACTTATACATGTATAATATTTGTTAGATGTTTTCTGATTTTTTTTTTTTTTTAACTATGAAGAAGATATGTAACGCATCGTATCGAAAACAAATCGCATCGTAAACAAAGCATCGTATGAGCCAGCGCGCCGTGCTAGGGAACATCTCGGTAGGATTTGTGATATGAGCCGTTGTGAAGGGCGCGATTTAGACGCTAGTTAAATGTTTAGCATGCATTATTATTTTTTTAGATTAAATAAAACTGATATTGAAAACATTATTAAAAACAAATTTTCCAAAATTGAATTTAACCCCTTAACTGATTTGCCTGAACACCGTTCGGGGAAAAGGTTTTTGCTACATTCGATACACAAATCTTTTGGATACCACTTAATTTTAGCTGTAATCTTTGGTTTGTTAAATGACATAACTTTTTCGATTGTAGAAAGCCAAATATTTTAGTAAACAAAAAGTGGTGCCGAGTCCTTATTTTTAATTTAGTGTGTCAAAAATATATATATATAATAATAACCAGTTAAGGGTAATCACATGTAATCAATCTTCAGCGTTTTGCAGGTTAAAGTCCCATTGCGATTGAAGAAAATGATTAATGCAGATGCGGGTTGTTTTGCGGGTCAGGAAAAACAAATTTATCAGATTTCGGTTTACTTCAGACGAGTTTTCAGGTTCGGATAGGGATATAGCCGAATAAGTGTCAAACATAGCCAATTACATATTAACGTAATAACAATATCTTATATAATATTTGCACTTATGAAATTATGTATAGTTGATCACCGTCTTTATATTCATCTCGACATAATGCACCTAAACTTAATACATTCAAACGAACTAAAAGTTTATTGTTTTCAAAACTAACCGACTTTTTAATTAATCTGGTGGTTTAAAAACTTTTAAAATATTTAAATATATTATATCTGCAACTTCTTACGAAGCTAGGGATGCTAATAACACTAACACCTTTTCTTAATTTTCAAATTGCAATAAAGGAGATAAAATAAAATCTCACATAAGTCCAAAGCAGTATGAGAGCAGGTAAAAAAAAAAAACAATAAAACGAACGCATCATTAGGGCAATTCCACATAACATGGGACCTTTGAGGGGCGGGGCGATATACTTTATCCCACCTAATTTTAATCAAGAATTGCACCAGAAAAATTTAATTAAAATTTATATTTCTAACTTTGGTGGAAAAAAAATGTTGGCAAAAAAGCCTCCTCTGCTCTGCACAGTAAGGTACGCGCGCTAATACTTAGATAAATAAATAAATATTATTTTGTTTCTGGCCATTAAAATACATTTAAATATAATAATAATATAGGTAATCTCTTACCTTTATGTTGTTGCTCAGCAATTCCTCATACTTCGGTTTCGCACGGTTGTATATCCATATTGCACAATATCCTATATTGTTGAGAATAGAAAGTGGATGTTTAATTTTTTATCTTATTTATAAATGATTCCACTCTTGACATCTTTTCTTTGGTTTAAGAAATTATATTATTAAAACGAACTTTACATTTTCAGTTAATAATTTACATATTCATTTAAATTATGCTGCCTTTTTGCAGCAGTAAACTTTGCATTCCATTATTACTTAACGGGATCTATACAACAACTAACTTAATAAGAAGCAAAAGAATTTTTTGAGTCAGAGTTCTTTGATGACGATGATGATGACGTCAGACAGCTGCATCATGCGTGGGTTGATATATGAACAAATTTCACAGACATATTTCACATATTAATATCATTATTTATTTGTAATTGTATAACTTGATTAGGATAATTTAGCTAAAATAGAAAAGTTTGTTTATTACGGAATGATTTATTATTACTTAATGCATTTATTTACGTGTTCAAATGTTTGCATTCTTGAATTGTTTCCTGTTTTGAAATCAGTTAATGATATCTGTGAGGGTTATAAATCCATCACCCTTCCTTAACCATCTCAGATGCATCCGGTAATAGTTGCATGGATTCTCGATGTTTCGGGAATTGAGGTTTGGCCAGTGGTTTGGTCAAACAATCCGCTATCATATCTTGTGTTGGACAATAACTAAGATCTAGTATACCTTCTTCCTTCATCTCTTTTATCGCGTGATAGCGAACATCGATATGTTTGGTTCGCTTTGAGAATTTTTCGTTCTCCACCATCTTGATGACGCTCTGGTGGTCTTCATACAGTATTACTGCTAAATTTTGTGTTAAGACCAGGTCTGCTAATAACTTTATTATTCCAGGCAATTCCCTGTCCTGCACTAGCTGCAGCAACGAATTCAGCTTCTGCCTATGAATAGGCAATGCAATTTTGCCTTTTCGTGTACCACTGTAAGGGACTATTTCCCAGCATGAATATGTTTCCAGTAGTCGATTTTCTCGTTCTTGTGTCCCCCGCCTAGTCGGAGTCAGAAAAACCGATGAGTTGTGGATCGTGACTTATGTTTAATGTGAGGTTTAAAGTTTTTGTAATGTTCAGGTAACTTATTACGCGTTCCACACCGTTCCAGTCTTTTAGGCGTGGAGTTTCACATCTTCTGCTGAGTATGTTAACAGCGGCTGATATATCTGGACCTATAAGTTCTTATATATAACAGCGATCCAATCGCTTGTCTGAATTTCGTATTGTTAGGTAATAAATTTTCTTCGTGTTCTAATTTGTAAAAACCGGCATCCATGGGAGTGCTTACAGGTTTTGCGTGTTCTAAATTAAATTTTCTTGCGATTTCTTCTATTTGTGTGTGTGCACGGTGCTTTGTTGAAAGTTAAATTTTTTTAAAGATTGTGCGATTTTTTTATTCCAGGTTCTGGCTGCCTGTTTGAGTCCGTAGATGGATTTTTTCAGTTTACAGACTTTGTTTTCTGAATTTTTCTCAATGTAGCCCTCAGGTTGTTTCATATAAATTTCATCTTCTAGCTCATCGTAGAGAAACGCTGTGTCGATAGCTATGTGCCTCACGTTCAAATTCTTATATGCGGCTGCTGTCAAAAATGTTCCGACGGTTGTTTGTGACACTACTGGGGCGAAAGTCTCGTCATAGTTTTCCCCATATTTTTGACTAATCCCTTTGGCTACTAAACGTGCTTTTTACTTTTGAGTGTTCCCGTGACTGTCTAATTTCTTTTTGAATGTCACTTTGCAACCTATAACCTTTTTGTTAGGTGGAGGATCCACTAATTCCCATGTGTTGTGTTTTCTCAGCGAATTGATTTCCGCTTCTGTGGCTTTAATCCAATTTTCCTTTTCTTTGGGATTTTTTATTTCCAGTATTTCATTGCAACTAGCGGGTTCTGTCATATCATCATTTTTTACATAACAGGCATATCTGTCTGGTGGTACCCCCTGTTCGATCTTTCGGATCTTCTTGGTTCATTGGTCGGTTGTTTGGAAGCGGTTGGTTCTTCGGTTGTGTTGTTTATCTCCGTTTCAATGTAATTTTTGTCGTCATATGAGTTTTCTGTCTCTTTACTTTCTTTTAGGTTAATTTTGCTATTTTCTATGAATTTCACTGTTCTGCCAATTACAATTTTATTTTCTTTAGTGTATACGCGATATCCTTTTGAGTTGTTATCGTATCCTACAAAAATCCCTTCCTGAGCCCTGTCGTCCAATTTTCCTCGATGTTGTTTATTCACGTATACGTAAGCTTTGCATCCGAATGTTCGCAAATAGTGTAAATTCGATTTGCGATTAAACCATAACTCAAATGGGGTTTTATTTGTCGATCTCGTTGGTAAGCGATTCTGTAAATGATTCGCAGTGTTAATTGCTTCTCCCGAAAATTTTTGTGGCAGATCTGCTTCTCTGAGTAGGCTTCTAGTCATGTCTAATAGCGACCTATTTTTTCTCTCCGCAATGCCATTTTGGCTCGGGCAATACGGCACGGTTAATTTATGTTTAATGCCCCTTTTCCTTAGGTGATCCTCTATCCCTCTATTTATGTACTCTCCCCCGTTATCCGATCTTATTGCTTTCGGATATATCCCGAACTGGTTTCGAACCATAGCTATATAGTCGATTAGTTTATCCTGTACTTCATCTTTATGTTTTAATAACTATATTACGGTAAATCTGGAGTAGTCGTCAATGAAAGTTACAAACATTGCTTTACCACCTATTGTGGGGGTTCCTATCGCTGTGCATACGTCCGTGTGCACTAGATCAAGTACTCTACCTGTTTTGTTTCTATACGCTGTTTTGGGAAGGGAGCATCGCTTGTTTTTGTTTGTATGCACGTTTCGCATGTTGTTCCATGATTGCAATTATTTAGTTTTATGCCATAGGCTAAGTCGTTTTTAACCATTTCCTTTATGGAATTATAATTTCTATGCCCTAGGCGTTTGTGCCAAAGTTCCAGACAGTCTTTACTTTTGCATTCATGTGCCATATTTACTATATTTCTATCTGCATTTTCTAATAATTCAACTTCGTATAGGTTATTTTTCATTTTTGACTCCAAATAGATTTTCCCATTTTGGAACAGCGTGCATTTATCTTTATCAAATAATAATTTATACCCATTCTTTGTGGCTTTACTTACTGAAATTAAATTAGATTCTAGCTCCGGTACATACAACACTTCTTTCAACGTAATTTTATGTATGCATCCATCGGATGTTTTTGTCGTGAATGTAGTCTCTCCGGTACCTAGCGAGTTTAGAGTTTTGCCGTTGGCAATTAAGACCGTTGTTTTTTCGGTGTCATTTAATTTAGTAAAGTCATCCTTATTGTTTAGGATATGTGAGGATGAACCAGAATCAATAATACAGGTTTGTTTTCCTGCTTTGTCTATTAGAAAGGCTAAGTCGCTGCTTTGATCTGGTTTTGTTTCCGTTCTATAATTTCTCTTGTCTACTGATTTGCGGTGAGTGTTTCCTATGTGGTTATCCGATTTTTGATAGCACAACGATGATAAGTAATGTTTGTTTTTGTATGTTTGTTGTTGTTTTTGTGTATTTGGGTGATTCTTTCGATTTTTCAAATGCCAGCATTCTCTGTACGTGTGATTTCTCAATTTGCAGTACGTGCACTGGTTATCTTTTTTAAAGTTATCATTAGGAAATCTTTTCAGCGTTTTAAACGCTTTTGTTGAATTTTCATCCTGGTCTGTGTTTTCAACCCTTCTATAGTACTCATCTGTTAATTTGCTTCTAATAAATTGTGGTGTAAGCTCGTCCTCATTTCGAGATTCAAGGGCAGTGATCAAAGTATTAGAACTAGGGGGTAGCGAACACAGCAATAAAGCTGAAAGATGGGAGTCGCTAATTGTTTCCCCGATCGCTGAGAGTTTGTCTATTAGTTCTAGAATGTATGTTATATGTTTGATTAGGTTCCCGTTTTCTTGGAGCATGGCTCCATAAAGCTTTTTTAACAAAAATAATTTACTAGAGAGGTTCGCCCTTTCGTGTATAGTTTTAAGTGCGTTCCAAGTGTCTCTGCCTGTGTTAAGCCCTTTTAGATGGACGATTTGAGAATCTTCAATTGACAGATTTATTATGGCTCTGGCCTTCCTGTCCTTTTTCTCCCAATCGGTTGTGACTGGCGTGGGCCTATCTTCGCTAATTACGTTGAACAAATCTTCTCTAATCAGTAACATCTCAGTTTTAAATTTCCAATTGCTGTAGTTACTAGCGTTAAGTTTTTCTACAAGCTGTATCTCACGTGATGCGGCCATTTTACTAGTTATTTTTGTTATGTTGGTAAAGAGGAATTGCTGTTTTAATATTTTATATAAAACTTCTTCAATATATCTAGTTTTCTTCAATTGTTTAACATTTTATATATATCAACAAAAAACAATGCACAATATTTATTTTATCGTCAAATAACTGGCGAACTATATCTTTCAATAATTTTCAATTTATTTTTAATGTGCATACCTCTATGGCCAGTAGGTTTTTTTTTCACAAATATTATTTATCTACTCAGATATTATAGACTTCCTCAGTCTCGAAATCAAATTGTTGGCAAAAAAGCCGCCTCTGCTCTGCACAGTAAGGTACGCGCGCTAATACTTAGATAAATGAATAAATATTATTTTGTTTCTGGCCATTAAAATACATTTAAATATAATAATAATATAGGTAATCTCTTTCCTTTATGTTGTTGCTCAACAATTCCTCATACTTCGGCTTCGCACGGGTGTATATCCATATTGCACAATATCCTATATTGTTGAGAATGGAAAGTGGATGTTTAATTTTTTTATCTTATTTATAAATTATTCCACTCTTGACATCTTTTCTTTGGTTTAAGAAATTATATTATTAAAACTAACTTTAATTTTCAGTTAATAATTTACATATTCATTTAAATTATGCTGCCTTTTTGCAGCAGTAAATTTTGCATTACATTATTACTTAACGGGGTCTACACAACATCTAACTTAATAATAAGAAAAATAGTTTTTTGAGTCAGAGTTCTTTGATGACGATGATGTTGACGTCAGACAGCTGCATCATGCGTGGGTTGATATATGAACAGATTTCACAAACATATTTCACATATTAATATCATTATTTATTTGTAATTGTATAACTTGACTGGATAATTTAGCTAAAATAGAAAAGTTTGTTTATTACGTAATGATTTATTATTACTTAATGTATTTATTTACGTGTTCAAATGTTTGCATTCTTGAATTGTTTCCTGTTTTGAAATCAGTTAATGATATCTGAGAGGTTAATAAATCCATCAAAAAATAAGAAAATTGCTTTTCCATAATTTGAAACAAAATTTTTCGAATATTCCGGTGTGAGTTCAACATTACAGAAACGCAACTGCTTACGCCTGAAAGCAGTGCTACCAGATGGGCTACTTTTTTTAAATTCAGATTCTTGATTAGCACCACTTTTTTGAAACGTTAAAATGCGCATTATTTAATTACATATGAATTAAGGCGAAAACAAAGGTAATTTTACTGTTTCAAAAAAGTGGTCGCAATTAAGAAATCTGAATTAAAAAAAAAGTAGCCCACTGGCAACAATGCCTGAAAGGATTAATGGCTAAAGGTGGAAAGTGGTGTGAGCCATAATACCATGTAACGTGAGTCACACTCAAAATATTGATTGATATAATTAATTACTATTAAAACAATATTATTTTTATGTATATCATAAGTTGAAAGTGTGAAAACTCTATGAAATAATTCTTTTTTACTGTGTTGTGATAAATGAGGAGAAATTCTAGATCTTCATTAACCCATAAAACTTGACTTCCTTTTTTTGTAATGTGAGTCACAGTACCAAATTAGGGTCTGCATACCACCTGTTCATTTAAAAATTTATTACATTGTTATTCTCAGTTTCTTTCCCCAGATATCTATGTAGGACTTTTTTAAAAGCAAATGTGATATTTCTTCCATGTATATAGAATTTACTTTTGGAAAAATGTGTCAAATGGTAACGTGAGTCACATGGAATTACCCATTAGCTTTTTTAGTGTGACACCGAATGAGTTGATATCAATTGTCATCTTTACAATAAATCAAACAGTATACCGTTGTTAAGTACAGACGAAGAATTTCTAATAGTTGTAATTTTTTGTTGTAACTGATAACTAAAGCGATAGTTAAATGAAATCATAACATTTAAAAGTCAAATCGGACTGAGTACAGATAGATTTAAAAATAATAATATTTAATAAGTAACTGAATAAAACAGAATAATAAATTACTGTAATATCTCTGTTTACGCAGAATGCCCCCAAATAAACATAATACATAGCTACTTTTTACATTAAAAAATGTACATGAAAAATAGCGTTTCGACACGTAAAACATTTTTGAGTAATTTAAAATTTACATTTTTCAGTAACACAAAAATATACAGCAGTCCAACAGGCACGAAGCACTAAAATCAAGACACTGAGCAGAGCAAAGACATTTATGTCTAGAATGATTTCTATGAAACCTCAGCAAAAATAAAATCGAGTTATTTCATCAACAATTTCTCCTATATAGGCATTTTCTGTTTTCCAAAGTGACCACATATGTAATTTCCCATAACATTCCTTAACGTCTTAACATCTCTTTTTTTAACCCACTAAACATGCTGTACCATTTTTGCATATACTTTTAACTTTTCCAGGCGAATGTAAAGTGAAGAACGCAAGAAGAAATTTAACTTTTAAAGCTAAATCTATAAACTCTTCTGTCCCGCGGATCCACCTCAAAATCATTTTCAACCCTTTTAACACTAAATATCGGTATTCTTTTATCAAATTTTGATAGAGTGATCGGGCACATGTATATAGTATAACATATAAAAAATCTTAAAGCATTTGGACAATTAAAAGTATTTCAAAATAATCAGTGTGTAATTAATATATCGTAGACTAATAAAAATAATAATAATTATTATTATTAATAATAGAATTTATCAATCAGACTGCAAAAATGTAATTTTGCATAGTTTGTGTTAATCGAATAAATCTGAAAATCCAATTAGATGCTGTTTTATGTCATGTCTGATTTATTTGTTTTATGAAAAGCTAAACATGTAGTTAAGAATTGCTTTTGTGTTCAAATTTTATGAATATCGTCACTGTCTTTAATAAATATTTTAATCTTTGATTATTAAAATTAATAATAAAATATATTAATCGACCGATAAAGAACTGATTCTGAGGTTTGCGTTAATCGAATGAAACCGACGATACCTTTGATCACAGATGCCAACATCTGTTAATTATTCCGGAGTCTGATCCCAGACAAACATGTTATGAACCAGAAAAAAAAATATATAAGGAAATATATCCTATATCAGTAAGGTGCATATTAGATTTACTGCCAGCTATGAATTTGCTCTAACAGTCAACCTACATCATCTTATCTGTCGGAGATGTAGTGGTCAGACAAGGGTCCCAGGCTTCTCGAGTAAACTGTCTTCGAAACTTTAGATTAAATTTTGAAGTTTTTGTTAAAATAAAATATGAAATATTCAATTTAAAATAAATGTTAAATAAATGTTTAAAATAAATTAGTTGGCATCTACGCTTTGATCCATGAATTATAAGCGAAAAATCTTAAATTTTAGTACTTTAAAATTGCGACTTTCCTTAATTATTATTAAAAATTGTGATATCTGTGTTATGACTATTATATCAATAAAATTTTCTTTCAGTAAAACAGCGAAGAAGAAAAGTTTAAACTAGAAAATAATTTATTTGTCTCTATAACGTGTGTTTGTAATATATATATATATATATATATATATATATATATATGTAAATATTCAGAGTCGTTCTCCTAACGAAACGTTAATGAAATACTAATCAAAAATATTGAAATTTTGCTATCGAAACTGATTAGACTACTTAATTATGATTAAAAATTGTGTGTTTTGCGAGATGATTAAGATAACAGTTAAATTCTTTTTCACTAAAATAGCATATTTGAAAATTTTAGAACTAGAAAGTAATTGATTTGTCTTTATATCGTGTGTTTGTAAATTAAAAAGAAATGGATACATGCAAATATTCAGAGTAATTGTCTTGTTAATCAATCGTCAATTAAAAAATTTGAAATTAAAGCTCATGAGTCTTCTTACCTATTATTAAAAATTGTGTACATTGTGAGATGATTAAGATAATGATTAAATTACTTTTCAATAATATGTATATCGTAATTTAAAATTTTCGATCTACAAAGTAATTTAAATGCATCGATATCCTGCGTTGTAAATTAAAAAGAAACGAATACATGGAAACATAGAGAGCCATTGTCTTAACGTAATGTTAATGAAAAATCTTGAAATTTTACCATCGAAAAACTGATGAGTATCCTTATTTATTTTTAAAAAATTATGTTGTTTGTGAGATGATTGGGGATATCAGTTAAATTATCTTTACTAAAATAGCATATTTGTAAAGCTTTAAACTAGAAAATAATTTTTTTGTCTTTGTAATCTGTGTCTGTAAATTAAAGAAATAAAGAAAGAAAAATTCAGAATCGTAGTCTTAATGAAATGTTACACAAACGTATTCAAATTTAATATCAGAAAACAGATTACTCCACTTAATTATTAGTAAAAATTGTGTTATTTTCGCGGCGATTAAGATACCAGTTTTTCTTTCACTGAAGTAACGTTTTTAAAAAGATTTAAAACTGATTTTTTTTTGTCTCTATAATGTGCATTTGTAAATTAAAAAGAAATGAATATGTGGAAGAAATCATTGTCATTGTCATAAAGAAAACTGTTAAATCCCAACACATGCGTTATTTTCAGTTTTTGCTACTTTTTCACAACGGAAGAACCATGTTTGGAGATACTTTTCTAATATATAAGTTTAAAAGTGAAAAAAAAAACTGTTATACATTATTTTATCCTTTATCTTTACTTTATATGCTGCTAAACAGCTAAATATAATAAGCTTGACCACGCATGCATGTATTTTTTGTGAATAAAGCATGTTTAAAATATTTAAAAGAATTCAATTTTTCATTTTTTCTATTTAATTGTGTAGTGCATTAATTTTTACAATTAGCTAAAAAGACTTTACTATCGCATTATAAAAGTATTTAAAATCAAATTCAATTCATGTATGTACCCTATCCTTTCTTATTTGTCGAAAAAATAATTATGAAAATCTTACTAAATGCTAGAGAATTTGAATAAACATTACAGAATTCAAATTCGCAATCAAAAGTTATTTCTCTCAGATATTTAAAGCCATGCTCCTTCCGCCTGTTTGCTCGATTGACAACTAAACTTAGCGTTGACGGATAGTAGAATACAATACATACTCCAGACAACCGGATTTCTCTTATTTAAACATCAGTCATTTTATATTATTTTATATTTCATCTTTACCTATAAGCTTCTAAACAGCTAAATAAGAACAACTTGATCACACAAGTTTTCTTTGTTTTGTTTTTCATGTGAATAAATTAATTCATAAAATATTGAATACATGTCAATTTTTCATATTTATCATTTAACAATGTCACTTAGTAAGTCTGACAATTATTTAAAAAAATAATAATAATTATAATAGTTTAACCATCACATTTTAAAATTAATTAAAAATTGAAGGCTTTTTATGTATATACCCAATCCTATCTTATTTGTCACAAAAATTAATTACCGAAGATCAATTAAAATTTAAAGTATTTAAATAAAGATTACATAATTCAAATTCGAAATTGGAAGGAATTCTCTCAAATACTATTTGCCGGCATGTTTCATCAACTGACAGCTAAACCTAGAGTTGACGGAAAGTACAATATTTACCTCCAGACAAGAGGATTTCCTTTATTTAACCATTATTCATTCCCAACCAATGACAAGTTCTCCTCAAAACTTCTCTTGAAAACACGTGAAACTGCTCTAATTCCTGAATACCTGACGATTCCGCCCACTTTCATGACGTCGAAATAAAACTTCTCAGACTTTTAGCGCCATCTTTTGGCAATAAGCTTGGAATCTGTGAGTTTTATCTTGGTTTCGGTGCTTTTCATTTGACAGTGTGGAAAATTCTCTAACGTTTTTATCCAGCGCTCACGGATTTTCGCCGTGAAGAAGTGCTTTTAAATCGGCGGCAAGCTTTGAGTCTAAGGTATGTCAACTTTAGTTTTTCGAGTATTTTTTTATATGTATTTAAATATATATTTGCAAAAGTATTTACAATTTAGGCGCATATCATCTTTAACCAAAGTAGCTAGTTATTTTATTTAAATATCGATGAGGAATATCTATCAAATCCGAAATACTCATTTTGCACAATTTATAAAGTAAATTTTGAGTAGGAGGAGGAGGTGTGGGACGAGGTGAGTTGAATACATTAAAAAAAAAATACGTCTTTTTCTTTTAGGGAAAACATGCTGCGTCCTTTTTTTTTTTAGATTGCTAACACTATTTTAAAGCAAAATATTTGTATTTGAAATAGACGATAAAGTTTAGCGAAAGTAAAACATAATTAAGAAAACTGCGAGTTATGTTTAGATTGTCTGGATAACCTTTCTTTTATATATTTTCTGAATAACTCTTTTTAAGTACTTAATTTGAGATATGTCGCTATATTTCATCTTTCACGAAGTCGGTGCTATAACGAGATGCTACTACTGTTATTCAAAATTTAAATTTCCGTTTGATTATAAGGGACGAAAATAAAATAAAATTGTTAATTTTTCCAACTGCTTTTATCTGTCATTTGGAAATATGTACGTGGAATTGTAATTAATATGTTTTTAAGATCTGTGTATAAGTCATGTGTATATATAGCACTTTATGTTAAATATCAGTCAAATGTAGTTAGATTCTGAAAACGTAGGTCAATTTTGGCGAATTTTTTTTATTATGATTGACTAAAATCTTACAAATATACACATATTTTGACATTCTAAAGAACTCGAATATTCTATGAAAATATCTTATTTAAACATTAATTGTTATAAATAATTTACTAAAACAGATTATAACTTATTTTACGTTCGATTCCTAACATATTACTGATTGAAGTCAATATCATAGCCATCCCGAGCTGAAATAAATATTAGTTATTGTCAGATTCAAAGGAAAAGTATATTCGAGTGGAATTGAATTTTGGTGAAAATACAAATAAAAGTTATTTCTTTAACACTATTTCTGCCAAGAGGTGTCCAAAGACACCTTTCAGATCTTAACTTAAAATTACTGTCTAAGTTTAATCATTTCTCCATAATTATTTTTTGACTTTTCGTATAATAGTTCTTAAATTAATGCAGCGATATCAATTTCCTCCAGCTCATCCTGGATATAAAAATTTGCATATGGTATACCTATTTCTACCATGAGGTGTCTTTGGATACCTTAAAGTTTCGTAATTTCTAATTTCTAAGGATTTCATAATTTCTAAGCAAAAATGTTACACATAAATATGGACACCTTTTTATAGCATCATATCAATTAGGGTAACTTGAGGTGAGATGCCGTGTTGTACAAGATGCCGAATGACGTAGTTTTCATATATCAGACGCTGTACGGAAACTCTGCTCAGTTGTAAGGAATAGTGTTCCCTGGTGATACTTTAATTTCCGTTTGCGGTCTTAAAAAAAAAAAAAAAAAAAAAAAAAAAAAAAAAAAAAAGTGGTATTTTTTATTGCTATTTCATCTTAACACTTCTGCTAAGTGTCAAAAATCGTTTACGTGATTTTATTTGCCTATATAATTCTTAGTTTAAACACCAGAGAAATAAAGCTGATGTTTTTAAAGAGCACCGGTACCTGGCCTTTCTGCAAATCATAAATGGAGGTCGGTTCCCGCTTCTTCACGTCAGTGGGGATACCGGAGTCTTGTCCAATACTTTGGGGTGAGTCGAGGAAAATTTTTGGAAATAAGATGCCGATTGTTTTCCCTTGGGGTCAGATCCCGGTTATTTTACTTTGCTGTCAGATGCCTGGTTGCTTCTTCATTGTTTAAATTACTCTTTGCTATTAACTAACTTGTCAAGGATTTTAATCAGATAATTTTAATCAGTGATTAAATCGTGATTTTAATCAACTGATTAAAAAATATTCATTGATTAAAATCATAAAATTTCTAAATGTTTAAAATGACATAAAGAAATATTAAAATATAAGATTAACATAATTTGAAAGGTTTCTACATGTATTCTGCGTTATAAATAAACTTTATTGGCCTTATAAATAATTGGTTAACAAATATTAATTTTAATCATTGTTAAAAATTTGATGTTAAATGCAGTTATAAATAATTTTAATAAATGTAAATAGCGGTAGTATATAATATAGTTTTAGATAACTAGGGTCTTCTGCCTCCTACGAGCTACGTTCCCCAACCTCCATCAACACACCACAGTCTCTAAACACACGTTAATTTATCTGCTTTGAAAAGATAGCGGATTAATTTTCCTACCAAGATTCAGAAGATGAGGATTTTTTTAAGTGAATGAGAATCAGTGTTCAGAGTGTCTATCAGAGTGTAATAAAACCTCTGAAAAATGTGATTGGATCAAATACATTCAGTGAAACTGTTGGCTATATAATGGTTGCTCAAAGTTCCTAAAGAAATGTGCAGTCTGTGGCAGATCTGAGTTATAGCTGAAAAGAACAAAAGTGGCATATGAAAAATACGAACAAAAAATTTGCTTTCTAAAGCACTTTATCACAGTGGCTTTACCGTATTTAAACTTATTATAATGTTTAAAAATAGGCATACTTAAGAGCCATAATTCTTTTAAATATTAAGTAGAACATAACTTTTTTTTTCAAATATTAGTTTGTTCTTTTATTAAATTGCCAACGTTTGTTACATTCATATTTTTGTAATTTTCTAATATTAAGTAAGTTAACAACTTTAGTATCTCTAAAATATTAAAGTTACTTTTATTCATCCAATTATGTTTTAAACTACTTCACAAAAATTATTTTTTACATTGAAACTCCACAAGGCATCTTACCCCTAGATAGTTGGACATCTTACCCATAGGCATGGGTAAGATGCCGAAATGCAAGTGTTTACAAAAACAAAAATTTTGATGCTTTATATAAGATCTGTAAAATGAAATAAGGTTTTAAATGATACATGATGGTATAAACTTCAACAAGAAATCAATGAATAACAAATAAAAACAACAGGCGATTTTTAAAACAATAAAGCCAAAAATCACGGCATCTTCACCCAATTTACCCTATAATCAACCAGATTAGAGAATCTCGATTTCAGTTATACACTGTAAAAAAAATTCCGCAACGTTCCTAGGAAAAAATGGGCAGCTGAATTGCCCATTATTTCCAAGAAACATTTCTTGAAAATGACTGGAACTTTACTGTATATGTTAAAAGCTTTCTACAGAAATGCCAGTAAGTTTCCTGCGAAATACCAGGAATATTTCTGTTGACAGCAAAACATTACTGACATTTCACAGCATGCGGGATCCGCAGACGATTTTTACATTTCCAGTTGACAATTTTCGCTTTATTATCATTATTTGTTAGAATGAAAAAATATTTTGAAATTGACATCAAAATTATTATTTATAATTTACACGAAAAAATAAATTTTCTGTTAAAATTCAATAAAGTAAATATATATATGATATATTGTTTCTGAACTTTGCTTAAAATATAAAAATATATAAATGTAAATAATAATTAGAAGAAAAAATCTAGACATAAAATATTTTGGATTTTCGTTAGTAATTATGTTTGTTTACAAGTTAGATAAAATACATATAAATTTTCATGAAAAAAAAAAAACCTAAACGTAATTGTATATTTTTTCCGAAAATAAAAAAAAATTCAATTTTGCAGCAATTCAAAGTGTCAGATATATATCAAATTTAAATCAAATTGTAATAAAGTGTTAAAATATAAAATTAATTAAAAAAGAAAAAAAAAAAGTCCAGAGGTAGCATCGAACTCGGGCCGTACGGGTGGCGTGCGAGCTTTCTGCGTCCACACCACGAAAGACACGCTGAAAGCTGCAAACTAATGGGTATTTGAAACGTATGCTAAATCTCGGCATCTAATTTCTGAAAATCTAAGTCCCATTTGAAGAAATCCTTTCACAAGAATAATTAGAGATAAGAACTCTAAAACATACTTTAAATTAATCAAAATCGGTGAGAATCATGCTTGATGGTCCCCTGGTTAATGGAGATCCAAATAATAGGTGTATTTTTTTTACACGGTCTGCTCCTTAAACATTCCACAGACAAGTACGACAGATAATCTCTTAGCGATGTCACGGAGGTATTATATTTTCATCTGAATTGTCTTGACAATAGAGACGTAAAGTATTATGTCGTCTATTGATTTATTTGCATTCCATATTGATTTTTTTACATTCATTTAAGGAATTCTTTTTCGACACTCGCGCGCGAGCAACGGATTATAGCAAAAAAATAATAAATGGCGGCCGCAGCGTTTTGCAGTTTCGAACTTTTGTTCAGGAACGTTTCAGATAAGAAAACCAGAATTTCACAGGAAAGAGCTAAATTATTCTGAAAACCTGAGAAAAGGCGAAACGTTCCTGGATTTTACATGGAACGTTATCATTTTTTTTTACAGTGTAACGGAAAATATAACAGTTGCTGCAAAACTCTTATATTCCGTTGTTTTCCGCCATGTTGCATTTTAGTGTAGATCATTGCACTGACTAGTTCTAAAAATTGAATAAGCGTTTTGTTCTCCAGTTCTGGTAGTGAGTACAATACATATGAATTTTGTTTTCATTCGTTTAAAAACTGTGGTATTGAATAAGAATTTTATTAAACTGTTGTCTTTATGGTTACTGTAGTTTTTACAAAGACTGAATTTTAATACATGAGACTGAAAGTTTGTTAAGTTAATAATATTAAAATATTTAACTTTCTTATAAAAATTAATGACAATGAAGAAAATAATGTTTTGTAATTGTTGTCTTTGCTGACGTACAACATGTTCCATTTATGTATATTTATATTTTGTAAATTTTTGAATTAAGCTAGAATTTATAATCTGCAATAAATTTAAAATTAAATATTAATTAAATAATCTATAATAAATACGCGTCAATGAATAAATATATTGCTCAAATTTTCTATGTTTAACTGATAATTTGAAATCACAACAGTTTTTTGCATTGAAACGCAAAGGTATTAAAAGACACCTTTTGGTAGAAATAGGAATACACAATATCGTGGTAGAAATAATGTGAACGACAATGATTGCCTTCTTTCTAATTTTACGTGAAGGGAACTTATTTTAAGTAGAAAATGTTAGTATACCATCAAAGTTTCGTTCGTAAACAACATGACACCAAGCATTCCATTTCATGAAAAAGTGGACTGAAGGTATTTTTCTCCTGGATTCTTAAACTTATAAATTAGATTATTTCCTGTTGTGTCCGTTTGATGTGAAATCATATTAATATATTCCCATTGTTAGTTACATAGTTACAAATATTAATGTGTGCACTAGAAAATCTATTGTATGAATGGTTTTTATTCCAGTTGGTAAAATAAAGCCTTATGAGCAAACTTACCGGTTAATTTGCAAAAAAAAAAAAAAAAAAAAAAAAAAAAAAAGGAAATATTGTAAGCCCATACACATTACCAAAGGAAAAAAAACACCTTTCGTATCGTAATGCGATCAGCACCATACAAACTGTTTAAAAAGCATGTTTTTTCTATTGGCAATAGAAAACAGGAAAAAATAAAAGGGTAATTTTAAATGTCAGAAAATCGTTGATATATAACAAACTGCCACGTGAAAACGTAAATTACAGCGTAAGATTTGGAAAAAGAAGGATATATCGTTCGAGAAAGACAAAAAAAAAAAAAAAAAAAACCTCCTAGCCCTTGACGCTTTTTCACTCTTTTGGCTATTCGTCTTTTAAGCAAGTTTTAACCGTTAAAATTATTAAAAAGACGTGCAAATTTTCTACGAAAAAATTCCAAAAAAATCATATATACATATATTAAAAAAAAAAAAAAACTACCATCCGTCTTTTGGTATGCAAATCGCACTTTTGAAAATATAAAACTGGCCAATTTTACAGGTGCCGTTATATACAGATTATACAAATTAAAACTTAAAAATTAAACATATTTGCTTGCAATTTTATATGCTAGTGTATTTGCGCCCTGAAAATAAATTTCCTGTTTAATCGTTCAAAGGACACGTAGCAAGTTTCCAGAAAAGATTTTTCTGCTTCTTGAAGAAATTTCCAACTTTTGATCGTAGAATTTCTGGAAATTTTGAGCATAGGTTTGCGTGTTTTTCGTGTTTTGAACGGAAAAGATAGACTAAAATAGTCCTTTTCTAATAGGCAAGATTAGCACGCAACACAGATGTCGGAATTCTTCTATTATTTGTTGAAAATGATGCTTGAGACTGAAGGATTTCAGATAGCTTTTACGTTAAATTAATGATTTTTCTGTATTTGGGGTAAAATGGTCAAATCAAAGCGGCATTTTTGGTGCTTTAACGAAAATAAATGAATGAACGGAATTTTTTCATGTAGCTTTAACATTAACTTAATGAAAGTTCTGTATTTTGGGTACAAATAGCCAAATCAAAGCGAAAATTTTCGTGTTTCAACGAAAAAAAAATCTCGGGACAGAAATCCTTTAATTTAGTGTTGTTTTTAGAGTTTTCAGTAACTGCTGTTAAAAGGGATTGAGAGAATCACTTTGCCTATGGTAATTACGGTTTAGTTACGGTTTTCGAAATGCTTCATACATTAAAAATAAATTTAATGATGCCATGTAACTACAAGTTGTCCCAATATGAACTGAACGTTATTAAAATTAAATGGTAATTTATCAGTTAATTGGAGGATTTCAGGTTTGCTTTTTCAATAAATTGGTGAATTTGCTGTATTTGAGTAAAAAAAAGGAGGAAAATAAAAACGGTAATTTTCGTGTTTTAACAAGAATAAAAGGTACGATATAAATCCTTTAATTCTCCGATTTCTTTACAGTTTGAAGCAACTACTGTGAACGAGGATTGGGCGAATCACTTTGCTAAGAATTACGGTGGTGAAATAGTGCATACATTGAAAGCAAGTTCATTGATGTCATGTAGCTAAAAGCCGTCCTAATATGAACTAAACGTTTTAAAAATTGAATAACCTGTGACACATATTGAAGTAAATCTTTTAGCATAGTAATTTGTGAAGTCAGGAATTATTTTACTTCGCTTTTTGTTTTAGATTCAAATACAACCGACAGTGGATATTTTGTTTCAAATTGTAACACCGCTCAATATAATTTTGAAAACTCAAAACCGTTTTATTAGATTAGGCAGCTAAACAGAATGAAGGTGTATAGAAGAGTGAACTTTCATCCACTTTTATACGTTACTTTAAGAGTGTAAACAGTTTGAAAAAGTGCAGCGCTATCTATCATTTTTAATTGGAATTAGGAGAAGGAAGCGTAAAAAAATAACTTAATCAGCAAAAATCCTTTAATTTCGTTCAGTGGAATTTAAACTATAAGGAGCTCTATGTCCCATACTCGACTTATACTACGAACTATTGCGATAGCAACCTATATTCTACAAAATGAAAGCAATAGTGCTTGATGTGTAGTCTTCCATAATCATAATCCATAGCAAAATACTCGATTAAATTAAAGGTTTTGTTCCACTATCAGGTTGATATTATCACAAATGACAGGATGTTATTCTTCGATTGAACGAAATAACTGAAATTAGATTTAAAAAGAGTTGAAAGTGTTGCGTGCAAGTAATTAAAAAAATAAAAAATAAAATAAAACCGGTTGCGAAAGATTAATTCTTCCTTCTTGTAGTGGTAGTTATTGGTTTCACATCATTTGCCGCATACTAGTGTAGGAGGCTTTTCATAACCTACTGTTTCTGCGGATATCCTTTACTGTTATTCCCATTCAAATTTAATTTAAATATTTCCAGTATTGCAAATTTTAGCGCGTAGTAGAAGGTGGATTAAACAGCTTTATGAGACCCTGTAAAAAAACTGTATATGATAAATGGAATTTCAAAAACGTGCACCATTCAATTCCTATGAATGTTGCAAAATAATTATAAAAAAGGACTAGCAGACAAATATACCATTATCGGATCTTGTTAAAAATTATGTCGGCGTTAGTGTCAAATGAAGTCTTTTCCAACAACGATAACAACAACAACAACAACAAAAAATGTAAATCGGAGCATCCTATTCAAAAGTTATGCGTGGAGATAAATAAAAATACGAAAGTTATAACGTCATTTGGTGAAAGTTGGTTAAAAATCAGAAATTATAAAAAATAAAATAAAAATAAATGTTTTACTTTCGTAATAAAAATTATTTTTATGCTACTAGTGATCTATATTTACGAATAATTTAAGAGTAATTTTATTCATCAAATGATTCTTTCTTAACATAATAAACACCTTCAGTTTCTTTATAGATGGTCTTTTACACAAACACTATTGAATAATAAAATTATAAAATACCCTTCAATAATAATTGAAAAATAATATTTATACATATGTGATAAAATACCGAAGTGCTTTCTTTGAAGTAAAAGATTCTTCACTTGAAATACAAAATTTAAGCTATATATTATTATACCATGAATAATTTATGAAAATACGCATGTTTTTGAGGAAAATTATATTACCTCTCCAAGAGATAAAGTAAGAAGATTTTATGAGTTTACTTCATTCTTTAAGAGCTGATTTTCTGAGATGGTTCTAATTTTATATCAACTACTCTCTTAATAATACTGAAAAAATGACTTTGTCTAATAGAAATGATAAAATCGAATAACTGCTTCTTTTATGTTCATAAAGTAATACAAATTTCATGATATAATTACTACATCCTTTTTTATGGATTTTTTTTAATAAACATATTATTTTTTAGAATGATTTTACATTCTCAAAAATAAATGCGTAATTTTACACATTAAAGCTGGTAGAATTATGATATTGAAACGATTTGTCTATATCTGTAAAGTGGCATATAAATAGCCAAATACACGCGTGGTGTGTCATTTGCTAAATACACATTGTGGTGTGTAAAAAAAAATGAGATAACTCTAATATTATAGTTTAATGTGTAAATTACAGACCAGTACACATATTCTTGTGTAATATACAAAAATATCAGATTTTAGAGTACATGGCTAAAGTTTATAATGTGAAATGTAAATTGTAAACTATTTTTTTTATGATCGAAAAAAATTGCATGAATTACAAACACAGATACGTTGTGTGTTTGTTCTTTTTCCAGCAGACCCCTCAGGTGTACTTACAATTTACAAGAAATAGGTAATCTCAAATTATATTTACTGCATGCATTTTTTTTTTTGTTTGTTTGTTACAGGGGTTCTGAAAATTTGAAATAGTGCAGTCAAAATTTATTTTCAGAGACTATAAAATCTAAAAAACTTCAATAAAATACTGAAATGATAGTAGTAATCGTGAAAACAGTTAGTCTTACATCAAATTTTAAAAATATATCGCAAAATAAATATTTCAGATAGCACAATACTGACTACTGACATTTTTAAATGCCGTAATATTATATACATATACAGGGTGATTCATAAAAGATGGGCAGAACTTTAAGGGGTTATAGTACACTTAAAGACAAATAATATTAAATAGGAGACTAAGGGTCCCAGACGTATTCCCAAGGAGATAGGGGGCATTAAAGTTTAGGGTCCGAAATTTCAAATGATTATAAAACATGGAAAAATTGGTCGATTCGTTTGCGGTTTTTGCAAAAAATTTTCTTTATGCCAGTATTTTCTTGAAATAAAATTTTAAAGTTCAATTTCAAAAAATGCCGATAGGGGGCGCTTTAGACTTTGGAGTAACAAACAACTATTTTTTAACGTTATTTTTTGTATTTCTTTAAATGATTTCGAAAGCTTAGACTTAAACTTAAATTTTGATCTAAAAATCTGAGTCCTAACGAGTAGTTAAGTAGCGTAAACTGAAATTTGAAATTTGAAACCCTTCTCCCCCCAGAACAAAAATCAGTTATTCCCGATCTTTGTGTCGTAGATTAGGCTCTAACTACTGCCGCGTTTTGCTAAAATTATTCTTTATGTCAGTATTTTCTTGAAAATAAATTTTAAAGAAAATTTTCAAAAAATTCCGATAGAGGGCGCTTTAGACTTTGGAGTAACGAACAACTATTTTATACCGTTATTTTTTGTGTCTCATTAAATGCTTTCTAAAGCTTAGACTTAAATTTTCAGCCCAAAATCTGAATCGTTAGACGTGGTTAAGTTTCTGGGGAGAGTGGTTTGAAATTTCTACTCCTGAGCACAGTTCACTTTACCATGTCCACACATTGTGTGCTGTGATACGAGGTAAAAAGACACAAATTAGGATTATGTTACCAAAGCATATTTATTAACATGTAATTACAATAAATGTTCAAAATTGTGACCACCAGAGGTTATGCACGCAGAACAACGGCGAAGAATGGAACGGCGAACATTCGCGAAAACATCAGGCTTTTCGAGCACTTCCCCTACAGCGGCGGAAAGTCTGGCGACCAGTTCCTCGGGGGATTCAATGGGTGTCTCATACATAAGAGCCTTCAATCGTCCCCAAAAAAAGAAATCGAGGGGTGAAAGATCTGGCGAGCGAGCAGGCCAAGCAACAGGACCACCTCGACCAATCCATCTGTTCGGAAATGTGATGTCCAGATAGTTGCGGACGTCTCGTACGTAATGGGCTGGCGCTCCATCGTGCTGGAACCACATGACCCGCCGGATGCGTGGAGGAACAACGTTTAACAGGTCTGGCAGCACATGTTGCAGAAATGTGAGGTATGTTTTACCGTTGAGGCGTTTAGGAAGAAGGTACGGTCCGATTAGGTGGTCTCCGAGGATTCCTGCCCAAACATTGATGGAAAAGCGTCTCTGATGAGCATGTGGATACGTAGCATGTGGATTGACATCCGCCCATACATGTGCATTGTGTGTGTTAAATGTACCTTCACGTGTGAAGGTACATTCATCGGTGAAAAGCACAGTTCGTCCAAAATGTGGATTTAGCGCGTTCTGCTGCAGAAACCAGCGGGCGAATTCAATACGATTTGGATAATCCCCTGGAGACAGTTTCTGGACTCGTTGCACATGAAACGGGAGCAAATGTTCATCCTTCAGTACCCTCCAAGTCATGGACTGTGAGGTATCCACCTGCCTAGCCACTGGTCGTGTACTTGTACTTGGCTGCGCCGCTACTACATCCAGAATGGCTTCTGCAACAACTACTGATTCGTCCTTTTTTGCACGACCTGCATTCGACCGGGAAGCGAGAAATGATCCCGTCTCACACAACTGTCTGTGCAAGCGCTCGAAAGTTTTGCGGTTAGGCAACCGCCTGTGGGGAAATCGCTCTCCGTACATTCGTTGTGCCTCTGCACCATTTCCATCTGCCGCTCCGTAAATTAAATGCATCTCAGCCTTTTCCTTATTCGTGAAGGGCACCATCTTCCGATTCATTACTTCAGCGACTTACACTTGACTCACCGTTCAGTGGTTTTTATGCCTGAATCGTGTCGAAATTTTGCATACGTGTTCTTCTTCTTCCCCATTTGACATTTGCATACTTTCTGTTTCCTTCTTCATCCGGTGACTAGCGTCAGGAATGGAGCTTTAACGTTTGCATGAGCGACGTTTCCAACTGTGCCAGTGCCTTTATGAGTGAATTCCGACTATGCAGTCCTTGACGAAAGTTGTATTTTTGCCTCGTATCACAGCACAGAATCGTTGGGCATGGTTAAGTAGTGCAAACTGAACTATGTTCAGAAGTTGAAATTTGAACCCCCTCCCCTCGCTACTGAACCACGCTCAGCGATTCAGATTTTGAGCTGAAAATTTAAGTTTAAGTCTAAGCTTTAGAAAGCATTTAATGAGACACAAAAAATAACGGTATAAAATAGTTGTTCGTTACTCCAAAGTCTAAAGCGCCCTCTATCGGAATTTTTTGAAAATTTTCTTTAAAATTTATTTTCAAGAAAATACTGACATAAAGAATAATTTTAGCAAAACGCGGCAGTAGTTAGAGGCTAATCTACGACACAAAGATCGGGAATAACTGATTTTTGTTCTGGGGGGAGAAGGGTTTCAAATTTCAAATTTCAGTTTATGCTACTTAACTACTCGTTAGGACTCAGATTTTTAGATCAAAATTTAAGTTTAAGTCTAAGCTTTCGAAATCATTTAAAGAAATACAAAAAATAACGTTAAAAAATAGTTGTTTGTTACTCCAAAGTCTAAAGCGTCCCCTATCGGCATTTTTTGAAATTGAACTTTAAAATTTTATTTCAAGAAAATACTGGCATAAAGAAAATTTTTTGCAAAAACCGCAAACGAATCGACCAATTTTTCCATATTTTATAATTATTTGAAATTTCGGACCCTAAACTTTAATGCCCCCTATCTCCTTGGGAATACGTCTGGGACCCTTAGTCTCCTATTTAATATTATTTGTCTTTAAGTGTACTATAACCCCTTAAAGTTCTGCCCATCTTTTATGAATCACCCTGTATATACATATAAATAACTTCAAAAAGATAACATTTATATTCAGATAACAATTACTTTAAAATGAATGTATTTCTATCGAAAGACAATAATTATCAATTAACATTCATTCGAGTTTCATTCTCGACTGCACTTTAATAATGAATTGTTGAATGTTTGTGTAGGATGGCTCAATCCCTTCATTTTCTTGTCCTTCAAAGAGCTGCATTTAATTATCTCTTATTAGAACTGGTTTATATTATGCAGTTCACTTACACGCTATCAAAACTGGACAACTGTATTATAGATAACAACATAATGGTCGCCTGTTAATTTAGATATTTGTCTCTACTAATGTTAGTAATATATCGGTCAATATTTAAATGTATGCAGCATCTCTATAGCTTGAATAATTTTATGTGTTAAATACATTTTTAATGTAAGACAAATATTATTAATTCTAATAAAAAATTTTATTTATCCAAAACAAATTTATTAGTTCCATATTCTTTTATAACAAGCTATACAATGAATTTTTTTTTAACAATATCGCCAATCTTTATCATACAACACCGCACAGAAAAGACAATAACTTACGCATAGCTGTATGCGTTATAGCTGTATGGGTGAACTTAAGTCCTGCTCTGATTATAAATATTTATTGTGCTCAAACTATTATAATTAGACATATGTTTGTTTGGATACATTGTAAGTACTGTTTTAAATTTTTTATAAGACCACGTACCTAAGTAAATTCCAATACGTGCCCCCTTGGTAGCTCGGAGAATCTCTAAGCAGTACATCGCTCCATTGGAACAATCGCGCCATTTATTGCACACAAAAAACCTTCTTAAACTGACCTATCTATTGATATAACAAGTTATATTATTATTCAAACGGTTAATTTGTAATGAATTATTATAATCAGGGCAAGACTGTTGTGTTGTCTGTCTAACATTTGGCAAAGACCTTTAAGGAGAATTTCTACTTATTTGGGCTAACATTTATGTGGTTTTTAAGATTTATAAATTAAAAAAAAACATCCGGTCTTTTTGCGTTATCTTTATTAAAATTTTAATTACATATTATTTCTTTTTGCTCTGTAAAAACAATGAACATTTTGTATTATGCCACTGCAGATGCGGGAAGAAGACGTCCAATCTGGCGACCCTTTTTCTCCGATCAGAAAAATCGTAAGCAAATTTTGTCACCATGTAATGAAAGGGCTTTAAATTCTCTTCAGCTTATTCCAACATTTAGTTTAAAAATTTGATTTTTGAAAAAAAAAAATGCCGATCATTTGAACATAAAAGGTAAACCATGTTTCGCCGATTTTTACTTTTTGAGAGATCTAAAAATATTTTAATTAATAAATATTATATTTTTCTGTTGTTTTAAGCTCCAGCAAAGACGAATAGGTTTCTTTAAAAAAACATAACGAAACGTTGTAATAATTCTCGACAAAAACGATAGCCGAGTTGCAAAAATACGGTTTCGAGAAAAACAAGTTAAAATATTACAATAATATAATAATAAGTTTGAAATTTTAAAATTGAGTTACGTTCAACGAGTGGTGTTACATTCAATAAGCACAAAATACTGTAAGTAATTGAAATATCATGAAATCGTTTTAGAACAACAATCTATAACACTTGAGCGATAAAAAAAAATTCCTAAATAAAAATATCGAAAAATTTGACCAAATGGGGTAGAGCCTTTCCTTAAATATTAGATATAGTCATGGATATTAATCAAACGAGTCGAAATATATGAGTCTAAAACTCAAATTATTATTTTGTTCGAGGAAAAATCTAAAGTTGTCGTCATATTTAAATTCATAAAAGTCTGGTGTCGTCGTCCAATCTAAAATCTTAAAAATCTAAAGTAATCCAAAATTCCCAATCTTAATTTATGCGGTAATATTCGATGTTATTATCATGTTAATTTTGACATATTTACTACTTTCCTTGTTGTATGTTTTCAGTTACAAAAAAAATCCAACAATAGCACTGAAAAAATTAGCAGATCTATTGTTAAACTTCTATTGTTGCCTCTAAACCAACATTTTCGGATTTTTTTCTCCTTTTACGATAGTAAATCTATTTTATTCTATCATAATCATATAAATATATTTTTAACTTATCAAATATAAGTTAAAAATATATTTATATTTTCTACTACTTCTATTTTTTACCTGACAAGTAATTTTATATAATATTCTGTATATCTTGCTGAGAAACATGTTTTCACATAATATGTTGAATATCATGTTTCATTTTTACTGTTGTTGTTGTTGTTTTGATTTGTAAATCCAGCTTTAGAATTATGTTTACAGTTCAGGGGTGTTTGAAGATTTTGCGATAGTTCTTTGTTGGGTAGGATTTTCTTTTGAAACATGAGATGGGACTTTAGATATAAGAAGTGGTTAACGTACATAAGTTAAGTAATCATTTTTTTACTTTTTCTCCATTCAAATGTAAAGTTTGACGTTCCTTTACATTCGTATTAAGAATCACTCATTTCACAAGTATATAAATTAAAACCATGCTTTTCACACCTTTTTCCATTAAACTTTATTCAAAATCGATGCCATACACATTTTATTTTTTTTATTCAAATTTAAATCATAGGGAAAGTCAAAATCATTAGAAATCATCATGTGTGATCACCATCTGTATTTTTAATTTTTTTAAATATAAATAAATTGTATTAACTTACTATCACTGACATTAATTGTGAATCGAAATCGTTTTACGAATAAGTAAATGTATTTCTTTTAATTAAAATTTACCGAATGGAACACGAATATCTACTGAAAGCAAATACAAATGAAATACTGTTCAAAGCGAAAGAAAACTGAAAAATATTTCTTTAATAATATAATAACAAATAATTTATTCGGTATGTTGCTTTACATCAACATACATTCTATAGTACTCATTATAATGTTACTGTCGAGTACGCTTCAATAATGAAACGACAATGAAGGAGGGGAGAATCCCAAAAAAGCCTATTTGCTGTGCAGAACTTTAATTAATTATCTGTTATTGCAACCTGTCCATATTATGGTTTTAAACTACATATTATCAAACTCGCACATCTGCAATAGCGATACCAATAGTAATAGACATGCGTTAATTTATAGAACTGACTATACATCTGTCGGTAATTTATCGATCGATATTTTAATGTGTGTATGGGAGTTGTTTAGCTAGAATTCGATACACTTGATATGTGTCAAAAATTTTAAGCTACCTTTATTATCATAGGTTTATTTCATCTTAACATTACTATCTATTAATTGCACATTCATACAAATATGAAAAATATGCAAAGTGCATACTTAATTGTATGCCTTGTTTCAGAAGACAGGTACTTATACAATTATTTTGGGTGTTAGCAAGCGTTTTAAAGTATGTTATCGTAAAATATGTTACGAAGCATTTTTTTTTCATAACTGTACACTTTTCAAATATGTTTTATCACGAAACAAGTAGAGTACAATTTATCTAATGTTGAGTGCCAAATAGATCCATATTTTTTGTATAATTTATGTGCTAGAATCCGAATAGTACACAGGTACTTGAGATGTGTGAACAAATATTTTACTAATAGTGTATAATTAAAATTACTTCCATCGAAATATATCATATATTTTTCGATAATAAAAATAAATGTTTTTAAAGAGTCACATATTTTATAAAATAATCGATATTTATTCGTCGAATCAAGGCCCCTTACTGCTAAATACAATTACTGGTACAATATTCTTTTAAATCTCTGCTACAAATTCTATTTTATAGTAAATAGAAGATACTATTGACAAATCTGTTAAAAAGAACATTTATTAGTTATAGAATTATAAAACTATAGTATACAGTCACACCATCAACAAGATAAAAAACAAGTGGGTAAGTGTGATTGATCACAGATCGCACAGAGGGTTTCGTTTAATATTCCTTTCAAAATACGTTATCCTTTTGAAAAATCTGTTAGTTCCAGATTTCGTAACAAGGGACGCACTTTATTCTAAACAAACCTCTATCCGAACGAAACCCCGATTTACATACTATCCGTAGATATATTAGTCGAGGGGATTGGGATCATAGCACCCGATATAAGTAGGTACCCCTGGCGGTGAAAAGTGGAACTAAAATATGTAAGGCTATGGTGCATAATATGAAAGAATGGTAAAAGGGATGACGGCAAAAGTTGGAAAAGTGCTCCCACGGTGAAAAGGGCGGATGTTAGAAAAATTACTTAAATTACACAAGTTAGAGCCCGGTAAATAATATAAGACTTTTAGAAAATTTTATGATTTGTCGTGTGGACTGTGGTATTCAGCTATACGTATGCAAAAGTTCTTGCCTCCAACTTAATTAGGGGCTCTCTTAGAAAGAATTGCTTAAAATACATATGTGGTAGCTCAAACGCTTAAACGTAAGACTTTTTCAAGATTTTATGATTTGTCGCCTGGCCTCAGGTGTTCTGCTATAAGTATGCAAAATTTCAAATCTCCAATTTAATAAGGAGCTCAGTTAGAAAGAATTGCTTAAAATACGCATGTGGGAACACAAAGAGTAAATTTTTTTTTTTATTTTATGATTTCTCGCATGATGGTGTTCAAATATAAGTATAGTAAAGCGAGGAGAGATCGCGCGGTAGGAGAGATTGCGCACAAAGAGATTCGACGGGAAGGAGTAGAGTGCGCGCCCAACGACTCCAGGTAGTTGTACAGCAGCATTAGTGCAGTGTCTACATGAATGTGCATATTTATTGTTCCAAGCGTCTTGGATAAAGCAGTGCTATTTTGGTATTTTTTCCAAAGTAAGTGCTTGAATTTTTATAACTGTTCGTCAGAATTTTTATAGAGCGTCAATAATACAAAATATTTTGAACTTAAACAATTTGTTACAAACTACTAACCTGGACTAAGTATGCGAACACCAGAAATTCATTTTAAAAGTGGCCGTATTTAAATAAAAGACCGCGCAATCTCTCCTACCAAAATAGGAGAGTTTGCGCATCTGCTACTTAGGAGAGATTGCGCATTTCCCCATAAGTTTAAGTGCTAGGAGAGATAACACAGCTTATTGATAAATTTGTATGAATTGCAAATTACGCGCAAAACATATGAATGAATCAATTTTTAAATAATTTCGTAAAAACACATAATTATCAAAACTAAATTTGGCAATAAATTAATTTGAAAAAAAAAAAAAAAAAAACTTTTGCAGATAAAAATTTTATTAGCAAATTAATAATACAGTTGTTATTAAATAAATTTTAAGTAATTATTTTTGTTAATAAATTAATAATATATTTGTTAATAATTTAATTAAATATATATATATATTTAATTTATGAGCAATTAATTTGCTAAGAAATTAATTTTGTTAACTAAAATAAATTTTCTAATACAATGTTTTGGAAAAGCTTTCACCCATTCCAAGTAGTGTAATGCCATCGAAATCAAAAGGAAACAGAGTGCAACTAATGTTACTGATCCACAAAATATATATGAAAAAAGATTTAAGAAGGATGCCGCTACAAAAAAAAAAAAGCCGAAGATAAGGTGCTTTTACAAAAAGTGGGATAAAATAACTCAAGGGAAAAAAACGAAGGTCAATGAGGATGAGTGCACTGAGTATCAGGAACTGTACCAGGAGACAATTTCTACAACTGATTGGATTAAATGTATTGCTTGTTGCAGGTGATTGCACGAAAGATGCACGTTTTACAATAATAAGTGCATCGATTGTGGACGACGACAACTTCGGTTAGCAAACAAAATACAATGAAACTGTGGAAATCGAAATGAAGTAATTTTCAAGTTAAACATGTTATCTACTAGGTGAATGTTTTTTTGTAATCTTAGTAAGGCTTGCTTTTTCTGATATTTTAATCTTTTTAAATTAAAAATTTTAACTGTTGTTAAAATTATTTCTTTTATTTATTTTTTAAACATTTGGTTGAATTATTCACTCCTAATACAAAAATATTTACTCACAAAATGTCAATTAAGTGTAATAATGATTGTTAACAATTTAATTGTAGTTATTATTAATAACAATCTCTTCTACCTATGTGCGCAATCTCTCCTACCCATGTGCGCGTTCTCTCCTACCCTGTAAGGAGAGATTGCGCAAAATAGTTTTCTTGGTTTTATTACTGCTGTTCTATTAATTTACAGTATAACAACAAAATAACAATGGAAATGCATAAAAAACAAATGAAGTCAAAATTATTCATGCATAGTTTAGCAAAATATTAATATTTAGATTTTTTATTATTATTCTTTTGAAAGGTGCGCAGACTCTCCTCGCTTTACTATATGCAAAATTTTACGCCTCCAACCTAAATAGGGTCTCACTTAGAGAAAGAATTGTTTAAAATACACATGTGGGAGCCCAAAGTGTTAAATGCACGACTTTTTCAAAATTTTATGGTTTGTCGTAGGATGTGTGGTGTTCAGCTATAAGTATGCAAAATTTGAAACATCCAACATGTATAGTTTCTGAGAACGGACTCTGTGACGGACAGACAGACAGAGGAGCGAGACGAATAGGGTTTCGTCAGATGAACGAAACCCTAAAAATATATTGTAGCTCATCATAATTTTCACACGGAAAAAAATGGTTATGAATTTTTCCAGAATAAAAAAAAAAGAAAAACCAACAAGTATTTTTTAATAAAAAATAAGAAATTAATATATTTGCTGAAATTACTATTCGGAAATAGTGGTAACTAAACTTTAGACAATTTTATATTAAATAAGTAGCATATATCTCAGGACTCCCTCAAAAAAGTCACCTAAAGCGGTCAGAAACGCTAATTTTTTAAATAGAAATCCAGCGCCCCCTCACCCTCCCCGGAATTTCACGTGTCATTATTTTTTACACTTTATCTTATGTGTTAAAAAATATCTTAAAGTTTCAAAAAGATGGAGATGTTAGATTTCCTAATTTTAACAAAATCGTGTTATGTTAGTTCCACATTACACCACCAGGGAATGCACTCTATTCTTAACAAAAGCATATCTGAACGAAACTCCTTTACGCAATCTTTCCGTAGATACATGGGTCGGGATTGTGGCGGTCTTAAACAAGAATTTAAAACATTTGCTGCGGTAAAAAACGCTAAGATTTTAAAAATAATTTTAGATCCCCCCTTCTCCTCCTTGAAATATCACACGACATTATTTTTTACACTTTTTCTTATGTGTTATAAACTAACTTAAAGTTTCAAACAGATTGAGTGGCGGTCTTAACCAATAATTCAAGATATTTCCTGAAATTTCTATTCGAAAATAGTGGTATGAATATTTGTAACTTTCTCATGATGAATGATTTATACTTATCTCGTAGCGCTGTTCAAGATACCCGCGAAAATTATTAGATTTCCTAATTTAAGTTATTTCGTGGTTTAAAAAGCACGTGTCTCCATTTTAATCGACTCATTTGACAGCAATAAACCGATTAATTAAATAATAATTAATATTTCAGCTTGTAATTAAGATAGGACTTAGAAATGGGTATCAATGAAATCAGCGAGAAATTTCATATCGGGATGCCAAAAAAATTAATCAAAAAATTTAATATTTAAAAAGTTAAAATTTAGTATTAAAATATGCTACTATGGAAAACCGCAGTGTCGTTATGTCTTATAGCTGCATTCCAGTGGAAATGAAATCTTTTTTACTTGTCTTTCCAATTAAATAAATTAAATTTTTCTCGATCGATTTTTAGTGGATATTTTAACTTATATACATCGCAGAAATGTGAACTTTATACCAAATGAAAGTAGATTTTTTTCCGCGTCTATCTATTTCATTTACAAATTTCTCGGACCAATATTTTCTGATATGAGATTTCGCTTTAAAATGTCCACTTCATTTTTCGGCTTAATTTCCTCTGTGGTAACCGTGCATCGACTGATTTTACTGGCAACCCTTAGCAGAAACTCCGAAGATTTTGGAGAATGTCCGTTTGAACCTGCGTTAAAAAGGTGGATTGGTTAATTTTAGAAGTCAATTAGCCCGTAATTCGGTTAACTACCGACATTTTCAAAATTTTATGATTTGTTGGTTGATGTGAGGTGTTCAGCTATAAGTACCCATAATTTCAAGTCTCTATCATGTATAGTTTCTGAGAACGGGTTCTGTGACGGACAGACAGACAAAGGTGTGAGACGAATAGGCTTTCGTCAGATGAATGAAACCCTAAAAAGTAGTTGTTAAATATTGGCAAAGCATAAAAACAGAGATGAATTAAATGAATCCTTTCTAAAATAAAAATTATTCATCGAAATTCAAATTTTAATTATTTATGAAATATTTTAAAGCATATGGTAATCTAGTTGCATTTTTTGCAAAGAGTCAAAAACTTTGATTGACATTTTTGGTAATACATGATTATCCCGTCGACCAAAAAGCTATCGCCAAAGTAGAAGATTAAATGCTACTACCGGATGATCGTAAATGTCACATTCACTTGTCATTAAACAGGATACACATATTTGTTATGTCAGTGAATTTTTTTTAATTCGCTTTTATTAGTATTTTTATTAATGTTTTACTAATTAATTTGTTTTTTCGTTATTTATAATTACTGCAAATTTTGATTTCTTTTCGTCAAGTCTTAATCTAATGTTTACATACATTTCATCGTCATATTCGTCTACGTTTTGGACTAAATAAAGAACTCTAAGTTCCTTTCAATATTCCGTTATCTTTGATATTTATTATGTCCAATAATAAATTCCATTATTACATTAAAATACTTAAATTTTATTCCAAAATACAATATCATAAAATATATTATTGTTTATAGTTTAATTTAATAATTCTGCAATTAAATACGTAAAGTATTCTTAGTATTATTTTGTCCGAAATCAGCGCAATAAACTAAATTTTACATGTGCTATGTTGCTACGTTGTTAGTGAACGTCATCATTAAAGTAACACTTTTTTATAGTGATATTTTTGTATTTAAATTCATTAATTTTCCTAATTTAAAATTTTAGAATAGCAACATTCTTCCATCTGTATAATTCGGCGAATAGTTTGGCGATCTATATAATTTGGTGAAACTAATAAACGGGATAATCAAGTGGTACCACATTTTTTTTTTTTTTTTTTTTTACATAAAGCATTTCATCTGGGAATAAAATAATAATAGTAATTAGTCAAAGCGAAGAACCTGGTTTTAAAGAAGAATATCGTCGTTCATTAAATCATATGTATTTATAACGTAAAAAAATAATTAAGAAAATATTGCAATTTGCACCATCAGTAGAAAATAGGTTATGAAAAAAATAATTAATTGAGATGCCATTCATATGGTAGTAACAATTATTTTTGATCCAATGTACTTTAAAAAACAAATACCATTATTTGCAATTTATTACAACTTCAATCTTCACTTCATTTAGACAGGTCAAGGGGGTTCGCAGTGATACAATTTTTTTCTATCATTGCAAATCATATTTTAAATCTATACTTTTTGTGATATTTTTATTTAAAACCAGCAATGTACAAGAAAATTTATCATTTAAATAGTGGTAACAAAGTGAAAAAAATTTAAGAAACTACGAGCTCTGGAATAATGAAATGCTGTAACATATTATTCAGAATCCGGGGTGGAAACTATTTTAGTTACAAAATAAAACTTGATAACTTTTCATCAAGTAATAAGTTTAATATTTACAACGTATTTACATGTTATTATTTAAAAAATAACTCAGTTAATTTAAAATATTGGCTTAGCTCAGGTGCCTTGTCGGCAACAACTTTGTAAACATTCTTCTCTCTCGTAGAGTCTAATTTACTCAGCTTGTCACTTCTTTTGAAAGAAAAGAAAAAAAAAGTAAAGGAGAGAAAATATGATGGAGTGCGTATTGTTCGAGCGTTACACTCTTCCCCTCACACTGCATTACTGGTCCCTCAGATGCAGTGTACATTTCGTGGGTGGATTCCTTCGGGATGCTTTCTGGTGCCTAAAATCCTCTATGGTTCTCGTGTTTTGTGATCCTTTCGTAAATATTTGCTGGCTGGGCGTCTGACTTTTCTGGCGACCTCGTCAGTTACTTCTTACAAAAATTTAAACACATAAATTTAGACAAATAAACAGATAAACATAAAACAAAACTTATCACGTTATGCAGATGATTCATCCCATGGCTTCATATATTCTGTATCTTGATCTCTATCTTTAAAATCAGCATACCTATTTTCCCTGTAATTTCTTTCTGTATATTGATCTCTATCTTTAGAAGATGTATACCTATTACCTCTAGAATTATAAGAATTGGAATAAGCATCTCTTCCGTTATGAGCTCTTTTAAATCCATGATGAGAAGTACTTCTATCGTCGTTATACCTTTGTTTTCCATAGTACCCATTATCATGTCTGTAACTTCCAGACCTATAATCCAATTTGTAATTATCCTGATCATTAGTTCTAAGATCATTTTCATATCTCTTTTCAAATTTTCTAGACGAATCTACAGTTCGCTGTGCACTATACCTGTGTGATGGTTGGAAATTTCTTTTCTCCTGATAGCTACCTCTACCTGATCGTCGGCCATCATAATTATAATTATTTCGAGCATGATAGTAGCCTCTATTTTTGTAAGAAGTAACTGACGAGGTCGCCAGAAACGTCAGACGCCCAGCCAGCAAATATTTACGAAAGGATCACAAAACACGAGAACCATAGAGGATTTTAGGCACCAGAAAGCATCCCGAAGGAATCCACCCAGGAAATGTACACTGCATCTGAGCACATCACTGCACACTTCAACACGATTTCTTTAAATCCGAACAATTTCATCAAAAAGATAAATCAAAAGCAATATTAATTTTTCCAGTACTATTACCTTTTTATATTTATCGACCAATCTATAAACCAACCCCTCATGCGGTGGAGTGAAACCCGAAAAGTTAGTTTCTTGAGAGGACCATAATTATCCAGAATCAATATTGGCAAATTTGTACAAATGGGCATTGAGAACCAGAGTAGAATATCCCACATTTGTCAAAAATAAGTTTCAATCGTTAAAGCATTTCATGTCAGGCCATCAATTGGATATATAATGAATTTTATTCATTTCGAAACTGTTCAAGAAATAGAGCCAGTTTAACAGATGGTCTAATGCCCAACGTAACTTGGATATCAAATTGGTAGTGCAAGATTGGATGAAGTAGTTGTTCTCTGTGGAACTGCCAAGTTATCCATCATAAATTTGCTGAAGAAGCTTGGTGTTCTATGGCACAAGCAGATCAGGCCTAAATAGCATATAGGGCAATAGGGAATTTTACCTAGCAAAATTAATGGTAGCTCTGGAAATCGGCTTACTTTATGTTTTTTGGGTCGCTGAATCCGAATTTGTAACTTCCCACCAAAATTTCCCCCAGCAACCTCCCCCTAAATTTTGGTAAAAAGACCCCCAAAAAAGGATTTTATTAAAAAATCATTAATTTTTTTTTTATTGTTTTAGGGAAAAAGTATCTAGAAATTCAGAAAGTAGACAAAATTTGCAACAAATTAGATATATGACATTATGACTCAGGATGAAGGGGAAGGGGGTATCTGCCTCGGAACATGCGCGCGGTGCTGCGTGGACTAAATTGCGCAATTGCACTTAACCACTCACACGTTTACATACGCCCTCCCATCTCCCCTCCGAACTTTCCTTATAAGGTTTACTTTAAGTTTTCTGGGTCGCTGAATCAGAATTTTTAACTTACCCCTAAAATCCCCCCCCCCCGAAATAGTTGTTATTAACTTAAATTTCTTATTGTCTTAGGGGGAAAGCATTATGAAATTCAGAAACTAGACAAAATTTGCAACAAATAGGATATATGATATTATGACGTAGGATAAACGGGGAGAGAGGGGGCTGCCTCGGAGCATTCCCGCGCGCTTTTCTCAAAAACCAACTTTTTCAAAAAATCAATTTTTTTTTTTTTTGGGGGGGGGGGGGGTCCGGGTGAAATATCGGTGGGAAGTTGCAAATTCGGATTCCGTGACCCAAAAAACATAAAGTGAGTCGAAATCGAGAGCTAGTTTTAATTTTTCCAGGTAAAATCCCCTATTGCCTGGACTTCATAACTTAGTGCACGTAGCGCCGCATTGCATGTTCAGAGGCAGCCTTCCCCCTCCCCGTTCATCCTAAGTCATAATGTCATACATCCTATTTGTGGCAAATTTTGTCTAGTTTCTGAATTTCGTAATGCTTTTATTTGGGGGGGGGGTCGGGGGGGAAATTTTGGGGGGAAGTTAAAAATTCGGTTTCAGAGACCCAAAAAACTTAAAGTAAACGTTATAGAGAAAGTTAGGAGGGGAGATGGGAGGGCCAATGTAAACGTGTGAGTGGTTAAGTGGAATTGCGCAACTTGGTTCACGCAGCACCGCGCGCATGTTCCGAGGCAGATACCCCCTTCCCCTTCATCCTAAGTCATAATGTCATATATCTGATTTGTTGCAAATTTTGTCTACTTTTTGAATTTCTAGATATTTTTTCCCTAAAACAATAAAAAAAAATTGATTTTTTTAATAAAATCCTTTTTCGGGGGGCTTTTTACCAAAATTTAGGGGCGAAGGGTTGCCGGGGTAAATCTTGGTGGGAAGATAAAAATTTGGATTCAGCGACCCAAAAAAGATATAGTAAGCCTTTTTCCAAAACTACCATGAAGTTTGCTAGGTAGAGCCCCTATACGGTCTATATTGCCTGGACTAAAACGACTTTGACAAAAATGTGTACACATCTTGAAATGCATTTTTCTCAAAATCACAGCGGACGAGGTTGGTCAACTCTTGTTCTCAACACCACGAGTACTTTGCGCCAAACATACCATAACTCATTTTAGCCTAAACAACTTTTCGCTGTTATATATGCACAAACGTGCTTAATTATTTTCCGCACAGCAATACAATAAAAAGGAACAGTTTTATTCGTCCAGTATCGAAATAAGAGATTTTTGGAGATATGGAAGATCTTCCATTTTTATATATACAAATCAATTCACACAGAAAAGTGACTAAACCATTTAATAAAATGAAATTAATAGTGAGGAAAAATTAATTTTTCCAGAAAAAAATTTATAAATATTGCAAAAAAATGTAGCTGGGTGTTATTTTGATTCAGCCAAAAAGTAATTCAACTAAACTCATTTTAAGAATATATGCACACTATTCAGCATTGCAATGTTAGGTATTTTTTTATGTGTATCCAACATTGTTTTTATTTTCTGATGGACAAAACCAGCACAGAATAAAAACATTGTTTAATTTGGACGTTAGTGAAAATTTCGTGAGATTAAAAACGACACATTTAAAATGTCTTTCATTTATTTATTTATATATTGAAACAACAAACATACGGCTTGTGTGCCATGAATGTGTGTCATGGGAGCCCGCTTGCAATGTCTTATTTAAAAGAACTTTCTTTTCGCTTTGTTAAAAAATACCAGGAGACAAAGACTCTGTTTACTTAATTCATTTTATTTTAACTTATTTTGAAATGTTTAACTGCTTTTATTTAATCAAACAGGAAAACAACCGTAGTATCTTTTAACAGCAGCTGATTTTTCCTTAAAATTCCCCAATCAAAGAGAAATGAATAGAAACATCCTTTATAGGGAGATCGCCACTGTTTTTTAAATTATAATTCAATCTTTCAAAACCTTTTTAAAGCCGATCAAATTAGCGTGCTTTTAGAAACTGCGGCGTCTGAACGAGGGTTGGCGAGCATAGCCCGTAGGGGGCCGAGCCGCCTAGTAATGTAAAAAATATCTCTAGAAGTGCTGAAAATTTGAATTTAAAATAGAAATAAAACCTCAAAATATGAATCAAATTAAAAAAAGAAATACAGTCTGCACACCGGGAACTTCAAATGTATAAAATGATTAAATTCCCATGAATAGTTTTTGCTCCTATAAAACTTTTTTAGTGGAACGATTTTGTCCAACTTTAGCATTAAATATCTTTTAAAATAATTCATCGATTTGAAAACTGTCTGCGTCAGTGTGTTTATCAAACATTTCTGTATAATACTACCGATTTTCATATTTTTGTATGCATTATTTTTTTTTAAGATTAACGAAGAAAGACCTCAGCGGTAGTTGCTTTTTTTAGAATAGAGAGATTTGAAAACTTTCAATTGTTGTTTGTAGTAAGTTGAATATTACGGAAAGTGTGTTTAGCAGTGATTTGCCAAGCTGACGGTAAGGTACCTGATATGTAAAGTTTTACGCATCCAAAGATGCGTTTTCTTGAACAGCCTAAGGTACCTTGTCGCAAGTTCATGCATATATTTAATATTTTTTATTATATAATTTTCTTATATTATTTTTTCCGGTTTTAGACTTATTCCAATCTTATACTTATACTTTCAACGCAATTCAAGACTATTAAACGTGCCATCGAAAAAAAAAAATCTATGCAAAACTGAAAATTTCAATTTTTAAAGTTAGAGAACATCAGAGCACGCAAAATCTCTTACTCGGTGCTCAGTTGTTTATGATTTTCAGTACTTTAACTAGCTTTTTTCGTTTAAATGGCTGTCTGCATGTTGATTTTTTGTTAGAATTTTAAAAATTTGAATACAAGCATTTTAATAATATTTCTTCATTCGGCTTCTCCTGTTCACTTATTTTAAATACGTATTTTCTTTGTTCTAATTCGAAATTGCATTAAATTGAACTTTTATTATTATCGTTATTATTATTATTATTAATGTAATTATAAAAGTTTAAATTTCTCTTTATTATAAAAAAAAAAGTTACTTACGCTGTCACCGCCGCCGCCGGTTTTGAATTTTTTGTGACTTTTTTTTTCTTTCTCCCTTAATATTAAGAAAAATATTACATACAAAAATATGAAAATCGGCAGTATTATAGAGAAATGTTTGATAAATACGCTGATGAAGACAGTTTTCAAATCGAAAAATTATTTTAAGAGATATTTAATGCTAAATTTGGACAAAGTCGTTCCATTAAAAAATTTTATAGGAGCAAAAACTATACATCGGAATTTAATCATTTTTAGATCATTTTATACGTTATAATTTCTCGGTGTGCAGAATGCATTTATTTTTTTAATTTGACTCATTTTTGAGCTTTTATTTCTATTATAAATTCAAATGTTCAGCATTTCGAGAGATATTTTTTACTTATTTTAGAAAATTGTACTTATTTAACCTGTTGCCAACTGTATAAACAGCGCAAAACATAATGTTTGCTTCAAATTAAAAATTTATTTACACGTGACTATTATAAACAGAAAAAAACTTTCAAATTAGAATTAAATAATTACGTATAAAAAGTAGTAACTTATTGAAAATTACTTCATAAAAACTATATTTACACGTGAATTTTAACAGAGAAAGGATATTGTAAAATAATAAATTCATTAACATGCGTTAGAAATATTAAATAGGCCAAATTACGTCACATTTACGTCACATTACACTTATTACGTAAAATGAACAAAAAATAATATTGCAAAACAGTTTAAATTTTAAAAATGCGCGAGACATTTATTTAATATTTCGAGATGAACTTTTCAACTATTTTTGTTGGGACAGCCCAAATAATATTTCATTTCTAACAAAAGTATTTTCACGTGAATATTAAAAAGAGAAATAAAAGTTTGGTGAAAATTGCGTGAGATTAAAAACGACACATTTAAAATGTCTTTCATTTATTTATTTATTTATTGAACAACAAACATACGGCTTGTGTGCTTGACATGAGAGCCCGCTTGAAATGTCTTATTTAAAAGAACTTTCTTTTCGCTTTGATAAAAAATACCGGGAGACAAAGACGCTGTTTACTTAATTCATTTTATATTACCTTATTTTGAAATGTTTAACTGGTTTTATTTAATCAAAGAGGAAAACAGCCATAGCATATTTAACCAGCGGCTGGTTTTTCCTTAAAATTCCCTAATCAAAGAGAAATGAATAGAAACCCTTTTATAGGGAGATCGCCACTGTTTTTTAAATTATAATTTAATCTTTCAAAATCTTTTTAAAGCCGATCAAATTAGCGTGCTTTTACAAACTGCAGTATTTGAACGGGGGTTGGGGAGCGTAGCTCGTAGGGGGCCGATCCCCCTAGTAAAGTAAAAAATGTGGATATTTAAATTGTGTATTTAGATAAACTTATTGTTTTTAAATCAGTCATTCTGATTGGTTAAGATAACATATTAATTTGCATTTTTCCCAACCGAGTGCCCAGTTCAGTAGAAAAAAATATGTTTAGGATGTTATTTTTACCAAACATTATGATTGAATTTAAAATAATATCGACGTATTCATAGTTTAATGCACATTAATTACCTGCAGTTTATCCTGTTGAGTTTTTCAGATAGCAGAGCATATACTATTACCAAAAGTTGTTTGGAGTAATTGAAGTAGCCATTTGTCGGTGCATATTGGTCAATAGACCGTGCATTGACAATTTAAGTGACAGATTCGGTTTTCGGCTCTTGGACTGTTTTTTTTTTTTCGCTTAGTTGAAAAATTGTAAATTCGTATGATATTGACATAGTAAATTTAACAAGTTGTTTTTAGTTGAAATTTTAGATAATTATAATTCTTTCCTTGTTATTTTTTTAGTAACTCTTTACAGACACACTCTCAATTAAGTCTCTGAATAAAAAAAAAAGTGTGTTATAAAATTAATAACGTGTAACATTTCGTGTTTCAAGTTACTGAAACATATTCATTAACACAACTATTTTGCCATCTTTGGGTACCATCATAATCTTGGGAAATATATTCATGATAATAATATTTTGTTTTATAAATTATTACAAATCTAAATAATAATGAACAGATTGTGCTAGTAAAGCAAGGTAGTCAATAAAAAACCTCAAGTATGAAAAAAAAAATGCTTATGCCGGCGCTTCGATTAAGTTACGTACATTGTCAAAATACTTCTTGAAGTGAAAATAAGTTTAGTGGTAATTTTCCAATACATGCAAGATATACTGAGAATAATCCATACTTACTTACAGATATATTTTTTATAGCTATCAGACAACTTTCAGGCAATGTATGATATTAAGCTTTAAAATCGACCGGTAAAAGAAAAAAAAATAGATATATGTAATTTGTTTTTACAATTTTATGTATAGAATTTCGTGGCAAATATTTGTACTTAGGCAGAACACATGAAAAATAAAAGTGCAATTCTAAACATAGTAACGTATACACTAAAAGTTTATAGATTGACGCAAAGAAACTTATGCATGTTTTTACGCGTCCTAATAGGTTCCTTAAGACAAAAAAATTTTGTGTAGTTAACCAGAATTGCATTGCACTTATTCAATCAAAAATGTAGTACAATTATCTCCAAGTCGAACATTAATTTTTGTTCACAACACTAAAAGTTATGAAGAGTTGTTAGTGAAAATACCAAAATACTAACTTTTCTTTCTTTAAAATTTGATAAAATTATCAAAACTGCTGTAAATTGGTAAAACATTAACAATATCTTCACTAAATATTTAATAAATTACATTTAATTGTGTCTACATATCTGACAACACACTTGTTTTGTTTTTGTTTCCATTCTGCCATTCCATATGTTATTTTGCTTTCTTTAGTCACATAATTTCAATTTTAAGTAAAAATGAACATTTCTATTCTGAAATTGTGGTACTTACTATATTATTTATAATTTTTATTATATTTATTATTCACAACATTGTCTCTCCCTGAGTCATTGTTATTTTGTAATTAAAAAAAAATATGAACAATTCAGTAATTCTATTAAATTCATTTTCTGCAATCATATAATTGGAAGCAAATATTATTGTTCATTTCAGAATGGCTACAATGACTCTGACAGTACCTGCTTCTGACTCATCGTGCAATGGTGAAGTCAACACTCAAGAACCCCTTCAAGTGACTGTGATGTATCCAGAAAGTGGAATTTTAGGTTGGAAGAAACGGACTCTTTATCTGTTGCTCATATTACTTGTGGCTGTCGTAGTTATAAATATGACACTCATCCTCTGGATAATAAAGATCTTAGATTTAACCTCGGTAAGATAACTTCCTTTTTTAAAATTACATCTTAAATCTGTTTTAAAAATTCAATTTACCATGATAAGTTTAAAGGTAAACCGCATTTCAGAACTCATCTAAGTGAGTTTTCTATTTTGACAATTCGGAACGTTATGTTAATAAGGAAAAAAAGCTTGCGTGTAATATTATTAGTAAGTAGTAAGTAATTAGTAAGTAATTATTAGTAAGTATATATTATGAAACGCTTTCCTACACCATTCCGAACACTGTAAGAAAACTTCACATTTTAATAAGCTGAAAGATGATGTCAAATAAAAAATACGGAAAACGCATAACATATTTAAAGAATCAATTTCAGCAATTAACATGTATAGCCGGAAAAATTTCAGAATTCATTTAGGAATTCCTGTATATCATCCATACATTTGCATAGTATTAGAAGAAATAGTATCAGTTAGGAACTGCATAACACAGCAATTTACATTAATAAGCAATAATATATACTCGAATTCTTTTGTGCAGCCGGTATATCATGTATAAAATTTATATCCTAATAGTATTAAACAAACAAATATTTAAATTTAAAAACGCATTCTTTAAAATAAAAAAAGCACTTCTAGGAAATATTACTTATAGACAGTACTGTAATTGAATTACTTTGCATTTCCCTGTAAATGAACGATAAATGTTGTGCACAAATGTTGTATTCTCGAGTGCACCTTAGTGATGTATATCAGTTTCAGTATTTTAGAAACATGGCAACATCATTAAAATAACTGCAAACTTTTTTCTACTTAGACGATAATGTAGTTCCATTCTTTTGAGAACCCCTATAAATGAACTATAAGCGCTTCACACACATGCTATTCTATAGTAAATATCTTGAAGCGCTCCTCAATAATGTATATAAAAAATTATTATGTTTAAAGGAACGTGACATCCTTAAAGTACATCTCAAATGATTTTCCAAAATAAACTGAAATGTAACGGGATATTTATAAATGCCCCTGTAAATAAAAAATAAATACTGCATGCTTCATTTTCAATACAGAACATGCCATGGTAAGCCTCAATAACGTATTTCAATTACATGGTAATCCGACTATATTTACTCTTTTAAGAATACAGGCAAAAAGACAGACAGACATACAAACTGAATTCATAAACACTTTTCAAATATGTTGGAGAGTGTTGAAAAGTATTATGCACTGTTGTAATTTTTTATACAAATCAAATACTCATATATATATATATATGGATGGGTGTTTTTAATCTATCAACGTCTCGAAAAAAAATATGGGATGAATTGCAGAAGAATCATACAAAGAATGTAAATGACAGGAAAATTTTTAACATTTTTTTCACGGTTTATAATAATGGTTATATGACTTCAGGAAAAAGCATGGATATCGAACTTTAAAACATAGGACAAGACATATTAAATAAATTAGAGCAGAAAATATTGTAAATATCCATACAGCTTCTATAAATATAAAAACATAAATGAAAAATATTAAGAAACTATGTAGCACATATAATTTACAAATTCATTGTGTACCCCCCAAATTACATTAAATAAATTTCATTTACAAAATATAGTATCCAAATGATATAAATTAATTTTATCAATTTATTATTATACTACCATATCACAAAATGTTTACGGTAAATTCACTAATATCTAAGGACGATATAAAACGGTAATCGCTGAAATAATAATCTTAGAAATAGAAATCACTAATAAGCAATAACAAAGAAACTGCACTTGTAAGTAAGTAATAATTAATTATATTCACGAAATTTGGTAATGAATATAATATCCAGTAACTAGTTAAATTTAGGTAGTAACATTTTATTAAAATAGTGTGCATAAATGTATCAATAAGTACTTATAAAATATTCTGACAATTAGTATAACTGTAGGTTATACTTCCTAATTTTGTTCCATGATTTATATGATGTTATTCCAATTAAACTAGTTAATTGTACTAAGGCCTACTAGATCTTTAAGGCAAGCCCATTTGCATTTATTGTATGAAATCAATTGCCTGAGGACGCTGATTACTCACCCAAGTAAATTCTGACCGATCGTGCAGACCCTGAACCAAAAATCTGGCCATTTGGGCAGAATATAAATCAACTTAATCTATGGTTATTTGGGTAGAGATTGTGTTAAACCACGTGGTTGAACTATATCTTATTATAGGCTATACTCTTTCGACGGCTTTTGGTGAAATGAACAGGCCGTTATATATATTGAGCAGGCAATGACTGTACTGACTAGTTGTTCCTTTAGTTAAACTAGAGTTATTATAATAAAAATTATATTATATTAAATTATATTGAAATACAATTAATACATATATCCATACGCTCAAGATAGACATTTGTATTGAAGAATTAAATAAAAACTATTTACACACGATAATAAATCATAACTCGATATTTCATCTGCAAAATATAAAAAAAACTTATCTAGAAGTGTTCTTTTGTCATAAAGTGTATAATTTTATCGCGATTTCTAGGCATAATTTCCAATCTGCAGTAAAAATATTATTTTCAAGTTTTAAGCACTAATCAAAAGTAACAAGTAAAGTTATTTTGCAACAAGCACATTTTATTGCACTACTTTCGTATGATGATATTTTTTATCTCTGTCCAAAAGCTTTAGATCGACTGTTGTATGTATTATCTCTCACCGATCGACCAAAAGATCTGCAGTCTATTAACACAACTATTATCACTGTAATCATTCTTTGATAGTTTTCCGATACGCATATCACAAACTTTATAGAGTAATTCTAATAACGTAATAGAACACATATTTTTCAATAAATATTGATAAAATTCGTATTTAGAAAAGTATGTTTTTATTGCCCATAATTTAATGATTTACATGTAGCGATAAAAGATGTATTGAACCAATTTTCAATGGAGAAAATAAGATATAGAAATTACATCGAAGAAACTAATAAAATTTCATATTGAAAGTGATTTTAAAAAGTTATTTAAAAAGTTATATAACGTAAAAATGGAAATTTCACACGAGTTATTTTTTCCTGTTTACAAATCGGTAAAAACGTTTAGATGACATTATGCATTTTCCTGTACAGGATTTCAATTTTTGTAACCGATTTTTGTATAACAAAATCATGGAAGACGGTAGTATTCCGAGTGACGCGGCCTTAAGCCTAAAATCGTATCGAATCGTATCGTAGAATTCGTAGATGGCGGAACTCATATATACAGCTAACTCGACATCAAAGAAAATGCGAAAAGCCGCCTGTTAATAACTCATCAAATATAGGTCCTATTGTTCTGATTTTTTTACAACAGTCTTATATCTGCAGTCTAATCCTATTCTGAATTTTTTACAATTCTACGTGCAGTATATTTTCAGATCTGTAAACCCATTTTGAAAGCAATTTCGATGGTGTAAGTTTGTCTTTTTTTTTTCTCCGAAACGGTCTAGATTTTTTTAAAAACATTAATATATAAAATGAATCTGTTTTTGACGAAGTGGATAAGACTAACCTAGTATCTAGGAAAACTCTTAATTTTTATATAATCCGCATGAAAAAATGGACTTCTTAGGATCGCGGATTACATGTTATTCTATGGGCTAGCAGACAGAACGTTGCACATCGGTTTTGCGCGGTTTAGGTCACAGTTAAAAATCTGAATATTGGCAATAAATCTTTTTTTTAAACTACGAAAACAGTTTATTATGTACTTTAAAATACTTAGACTGATTTTTTAAAATGGAGCAGTATTTTGTAATTATAGGTATTTTATTTCATTGTTATTCATAGTAAGTAAAATTTTTTAAGGAGAAAATATTTCACATTTTAAGAAAAATTCTCGTATCGAAATTCGATATTTATCGAAAATTCTCGTATCGAAATGAAAATTCATCGCGTTCGCCATAAGACTTCGCCATGTATCACTACGCGATACGTGAAGTTGACTGAAGAAATAAGAAATATCAAAGATCTTGAAATGGTATTCCAAGGGTGACAACTCCAAGTGAGTACAATTTCTAATTATCCAGACAGCATGTTTTGCAACCGATCCTTTCTAATTAGTATAATGTTCTGAATTGTTTTTATTTTCAACAATACTTATAACTGTTTTCCTTAGAAAATAACGTTCATGTGTGGCATAGGTATTTCTTGTGATATGTGAGTGTAATACAGATAGATTACTAATTTAATTTTGAGTTTTCTTTAGAGAAATTAAACAAAATCTTTCATTTTTAAAGAACGCACAATTTAAATAAAAGGTATGACGAAATCAAAATTAAGATTTCCAATCCCGTTTATAAAATGATTCATTTGCGAATCGTTTCTAATAATATTATAAACGAAAATTGACTTAAAATGACATCTTTCGTTTATTTTTTTTTTTATAACTCTTTTCAGCTTCAAAAATTAAAGCATCGTAGTATTTTATTTTTATAAAATTTAACCTAAAGGGGAAGAAAATTCTTATTGCCGTTTATCTCTGTAACAAAAGAAAAACAGAAGAAAAAAAACAACAAAAAAAAAACACCTGAAGCATTTCTTTTAGGCTAATTGATTACAGCCATGGGTGCAAGACCTTCAGTCTCAGGACTGATTTCAGTCTTGGACATATTTTTGACTGATAGTAAATTCTACTTTATATACTTAAATTATCACGATTAGCTCAAAATGAACCATTTTATCCTGACTGGTTGTTTTGAGCTCCTAAAAGTAAAAATTTTCATCATGATACTTTTCCTTATTTAGTAGTTAAAGTTTATAGATAAATAAGATAAAACAGCTTTTTTGCAAAAGTAAGATACTTGTTTTTATTTAATTTTAAAGTTAATATGCTTAAAAGAAAGCTTTAAATAATTTACTTTTAAAAAATATAAAAGTAGCCAGCTCCCTTATATGGTATTTGTGGTAATGAAGTATTATTGTAAATAAGAACAATTCAGAACATGTTACTATTTAGAAAAGATTGGTTTCACAAAATTTCATTAGCAGCTGCATTGTAGCTGTCATGATAATTAGACTTTGTATAAACTAATAAAGTGATTACTCAGTAACCATTTCAATTAATATATTAATCTGACTCGCATCTTAAATTAAATATTAAGTTTTTATTCTGCTTTCATTAAACCATTCACTATTCTGTAACATTCCGCATATTCCGACTACAAAAACTCTTTTTATCAATTCCACCTGTACACTGGAGGGTTGCCGTGCCACTTACAGAGTAGCGCGTTTATCGCCTCGTTGTGCAATAGCATTTGAAAGATCACCACACTAACATAAAAAAGTAGCAATAAAAGAAAAACAAAATTAATCAGTTGATTGTAAAAAACGCGCTCCATTCTCGGTCGGGGGAGGAACATCACAAGAAAAAATAACCTCGCGAAATTTGACAGTATGTCATGGGGGGGAGGGGAATCCAAAACTTCATGAAAATAGTTGTAACTTTTCTAATAAATATGTTACATATAACATATGGTAGTAATAATCAGTATATCTGATGAAAATACAAGTAATTTTTTAAAATAAACTATTCAATGATTTTTTTTATTCCTATTACTGTATTTGATTAATAGTAGTTCAAGAGCCATAATTTTATATTGTAAAATCCTTAAAAGCACTCTGCAAGCAGTCCTTGTTCAATCACAAAAGCCTGCCACTAAAAAATTTTAATGCAGAAGATGTAATGTATTTCTCAGATATAAACAATGAATTTTTCAGTTAAGAAGCATATGTATTTTACAAATATTGCTATTTCTTGGAACACTAAATATGATACATTATCGCCTTTAACCCCTTGGGGACGAGCGACACGTATACGTGCGGGAAATAGGCCTAAAGATCCTCGTTTATCCTCACCAGTAAAATTTTACTGTAAAATTTGCCTTATTTGATCCGAGCATTTTCCCGATTTGAATAGGCACAAACTTCTGTTTTTTAAAACCGGTAGCAAAGTAATAAATATTTCGTAAAAGGCTCCCGTCGCGAAGGGGTTAACACATTATTTTGGAGTAATGAAAACATTGTTATTATATTAAAATTTTTTGTAAATGAGTGTTATAATCAGAGCAGCTCATGACAGGTTTTTCTTGCAGCACTAAAATGCATGCTTTCCAAAAGTTTTTTTTTTGTTTTCTTTTTCTTTTTTTTTTTTTTTTTAATTTTTGCTTTATTTAATGGAAGAAAATTCTGCTAAAAATAAGGCAAAGATTTCATTATTAAAAATAGTGAAAAAGAATAAATTGGCCAGCCATGCATTTAGTGTTCCCAAAACTGTCAGTCATGAGTTATGTTTAATGATGATTTTGCCCAGGCATATTTGGATGTTATATTTCAAGTTAATATCTTTAAGGTAACTTAATAATGTGTGATCTATACCTATTATATAAAATATCATAATTTGCACATTTTCTGGTTCCAAGGAATGTAATTTAAAGCATGTATACGAAGTAAATTTAATGATGTATGAAATATGATCTATATAATGCAAAATTCTATAATACGCACAACTTCTCATACCAAGGTGTGCATTATAAAGATCTTCTACTGTATTCATATGTAGTTCACACATCAAAAACCTTAAAGATTTAGTATCTGTAACAAGAGGACATTATTACAACTTTATATTTTTTTCATTCTGTAGCACAAATTACTCAGCTTAGAATTTGCCAATCAAAACATTGCCATCTTGATTTTTTCCACTGTCTTTATTTACCTCAGAAGTGATTAAGATTTTTTTATATTGTAAATCCTAAAGGTTATAATAGCAAAAAAGCACCTTTAAGCCCTTGGGAATGAGCGACCGGTATACTTGGCCACTTAAGGTGTTCAGAATCCTTCATTATTCTCACCACTTATTTTTAATTGTAAAGTTTACCTTCTTTAATGGGAGCATTTCTGTGATTCAATTGCAGAAAATTTTCTGTTTTTAAAAACATGTAGTAAAAGGTTAAAAATTAACCAAAGGGCTCTTGTCGCGAAGGGGTTAAACATCTTGAATTACAGTGAACTTTAATAACCCTTGGCTTTAATTGCCAGTACTCTTCCAATTGAGCTATCTGTACGACAGCCCAGCCAACACAATATTCGCTCAGAACAACTATTATCATGACATCAATTGATTGTGTGAAAAATAATTAAAAGTGTACATGATTATATATTTTATTATTAAGCAACAGACTTTGCAGATCCGATTTTCTAAAAAGCATTAAAGATTGAAATCTCTAGGCTGGAGTGGGAAAGTGGTAATTTTGAGGAATAGGAGGATAATTTATATAGAAGAATTTTCTGTATAAAAATAAAGATTTAAATTTTTTTAATGTTGGGGAGTAGGGGGAGGGAGAAGAGGTGAAATGTACAGTCGTGGAAAAAAAAAGTAAACACCCTCTACTAACTCCTTAACAAATTATTATCGTAGACAAAATTTATTGGTACAGAATGATTGGAAATAAAGTCTATTTTTAAATGATGTATATAAAATTTCTTAGGGGCCATCTACATATTAAAACAAATCCAAACTTCACTTTTTTCAATGGCAATACCCAATTTTAACGAGATATTTCAAATCTTCGGTTCAAACTATGCCTAGGCACCAAATTTCAAGTAATTTAAATAATAAGTTTTTGAATTATAAACATTCAAAATTTAGTGCTTCTAATGTTAAATTATATTTTCATATTTTTATTCATATCTCCTGAAATTATGCTCCTAATGTGCTAATTTTTTGTGTAGCAGTAATACTAACATACCCAAACATAAATACGTTGAATTTGCAATTTTTATAATTTTATGATATGAATTATGAAATTAATATTCGAAAAAATTATGAATTGTAACCTAAAATTTTTTTGATGGATTTAGATTTATTAAGTCCTGCTTTATGGAAATCCAAAATTTCACATTTTTCTTCCAATTAGTTTTCAAATTATGCTTAAAAAACGGCAAAATCATGGTTTAAGGGGCCGTCTATGATAGAAGTGATTAGATATTTTGAAATGTCTTACGCTGTCCTGTAATCTAGCAGACTGCTTGAGTGACGCTTAAGGTGCCTTGATCAAGAAGGGGGCTCTCTCGGTTAGCAATCGAGTACCGAACTTCAATTTGGATACAGCCCTTAAAATAAGCTTGTTTTAAAATAATTAATTTCTCGGGAACTTATAGTACGAATTGCATAAAAATTTGTTTTTAGGCTAATTAAATGGTGTATAATTCATTTATGCTGTAAAAATTGTGTACTGCTATTGAAAAAAAAACAAAGTTATGGTTCGTTTTAATATGTAGATAACCCCTTAAGCAAATTTTATATACATTTAAAAGTAGACTTTATTTCCAATCGTTCGGTACCAGTAACTTTCTTCTACGGTAATTTGTTGAGGAGTTAGTAGGGGTGTTTACTTTTTTTTCCATGACTGTACATTAGGGAAGTTAGTGCTTATTTATTTATTTATGTTAGTGAGCAACAAATTTTGCAGATTTTTTTTTTCAAACTAATTTTTGAAAGATTTTATTATTTAGGTAAGCTGAAGAGGTGGGTGCAAAAGCACAAGTGGAATCTTCGGAGCTCAGGGGATTATTTTATATGATTTATTATTATTGTTAATAAAGAATTTTAAATAGGGATGGTGAAAGATTATTTTATATAAAATTAAAGAATGTTTAATTTTTTTGCACTAGGAATGAGAAAAGGGAGAAGCAGAAATTTGTAGTTTTGGATTTAATATAAATGTATGGAATTACTTTTATAAGTGAGCGATGATTGTTATATATATATATAAGGTTTAAAGAATAATATTTCTTGCTATTTTTCTTAACAAAGTAATTTTTTTATATAGTAAAATTTAACATAGCTTTTTATATCTCTGAAGCAAACCAACAGAAATACCCTCTAAACATGCATAGTGTACATTACTTCCATATCTTACCAAAGAGTTCTTATAAAAATTTCATTGCACGGTGCTCTTTAAAATTGAAGTGTGGTCATCCTTTTTTGCGGGGAGGGAGGGGGGAGAGATTGAAGGTGAATTGAAATCCTGACTATGAATTCTTTGTATTTAATTTTTTTGTGTGTGTTTATTGTTTTATTTATTTTTTTCAATAGCCTCAAAAAAGTAATGATATCAATACAAAAACCCTTAACGGGTTAAAAGTTTGTGACGCAGCACTTTATCTTATGCTCTAAGAATTTTAAATATGGAACTTAAAAATAATGATATCAAATTTTGAGTGACGCTATGCTATTAATTATAATCTCTCTATATATTATTTATTTCATCTTTTTATTTTTTTATAATCGCATGTGCAAAAATTATGTTCAATTTTAAAAAAATGTATAAAAGTTTATTCATTGATGCTTTAACATTTACACCTCTCATAAATTCCAAGTATGAGTTTTAAAAGATATGATATCAAAATTTTAGTGACGCTTTGATGTGGCTTTAAACGATTTGTTTTAAAATTAAATTTAAATTATTTTTGTTTTGCTAAGATATATTCACACATCTAAATAATAGTTTTAATTTTCCAATATACTTTAAATATGTCACTTTCACTGAATTTATATAATGCATTTAAATGTATTTATTTGAATAAATTGATTTATCCTTTGTCCAATGCTATTAAAAATTTAAAATAAGATTTACGTAAATAATTTTTTTGCCTCATAGTATCCATTTGAATACCCCTTAGTTTGGATACAATGACGCAAAAAAAATTATTTACGCAAATGTTATTTTAAATTTTTAATAGCATTGGACAAAGGATAAATCAATTTATTCAAATAAATACATTTAAATGCATTATATAAATTCAGTGAAAGTGACATATTTAAAGTATATTGGAAAATTAAAACTATTATTTAGATGTGTGAATATATCTTAGCAAAACAAAAATAATTTAAATTTAATTTTAAAACAAATCGTTTAAAGCCACATCAAAGCGTCACTAAAATTTTGATATCATATCTTTTAAAACTCATACTTGGAATTTATGAGAGGTGTAAATGTTAAAGCATCAATGAATAAACTTTTATACATTTTTTTAAAATTGAACATAATTTTTGCACATGCGATTATAAAAAAATAAAAAGATGAAATAAATAATATATAGATAGATTATAATTAATAGCATAGCGTCACTCAAAATTTGATATCATTATTTTTAAGTTCCATATTTAAAATTCTTAGAGCATAAGATAAAGTGCTGCGTCACAAACTTTTAACCCGTTAAGGGTTTTTGTATTGATAAATTTACAGCTAATAAGTTATGGTGGTTGCGCGATAAAAAAAAAAAAAAAAAAAAAAAAAAAAAGATAGTTTGATTTCGTAGATGGAATTTCAAATTTATGTTTTTCCTTTTTACTATCTCAAATTTGACCATTATCATATAAATTCTAATTTTCTATTAAAGTGAAAAATGTCTGTTCCAGGATTCGAGCCAGGGATGTCTTGGCTAAAGCTGCCAATGCTCTACCAACTGCCCTATACCAGACGAATCTGGAGGACCTAATTCACCCAGCTAACCTTAGAGATCGTAGCATCTGATCTGGCATATGAATCAGCTCAACAGAATAAATCGCAGGTTTTGGAACTTTAGTAAACGCTGGATACGTAATTACACTAGGAATATTTTAACACAATTATTCGCCCTAACACAATTATTTTGACCGGACATTTTTCCTCCAGTAGGAAAATTAAAACTTATAAGAATTATTTACCAATTTGAGTAACTGTGTTAAAATTAATGTAGTGTAATTACGTATCCAGCGTTTGCTGGAGTTCTATAGCCTGAGATATATTCTGTCGAGCTCATTTATATAATAGACCAAATGCTACAATCAATAAGGTTAGCTAGGTGGATTAGATCCTCAAAATTCTTTCGGGATAGCTCAGTTGGTAGAGCATTGATAGTTTCGGGGAAGACATCACTGGAACAATTCCTTGTTTTTGCAGAATCATAAAAAAGAACATTTTTGACATTTTGCAGTATACCGCTTTCATCCTAGAACTACCGGAAATATTACTCAGTTTTATGAAAATATTCTACACCAGAAGTTTTATTTTTAACTATTTAACTTATTTATCAAACTGTTATTTGGTTCAGAGAGATATATCCCTTTTCCGGAGATATCACTGGAGCTTTGGAGAAGGTCGTATGAGGTGAAGCTCTTGATATTCGTATGCTACATTTTCGCAGTGTTGAGCGGGCAATGGGGTGATTCGTATGAATAGCTGTGTCGCTATTCGAAGCTGCTATATGGCGTCTATGGATAATTCTGGATATATGGAGGATATTATTAATAATATCTCAAATGGATCGCTTAACAGCAATTTTGCTGAACAATGTGCTAGTATTTCGTCGAAATTTGAGGACTTTGCTAAAAATATTCTGACCGATTTTTACGTCTTCACTGACCAATACATTTTGGATTTGAAAGCCAAAGCTGGTTACTCTTCTTCTCCAACTGACCAAGAGGAGGTAAGAAAAACTTGTTATGAAGCTTTTACTTTGCTAAGGGAATCAACGATCGATAACTTGTTAAATTCTGCTATCTTTAGTTTTTTCTGCTCAATTAAATATAAGAAATCCCCAAACCTAATTATCACTACTACTAACCTAAGAAACGAGCTGTTTAACGCTGTTAAAAAGGGAATTAAACGTCCATTAAATTAGGAGAATTTTGCTATCCATCTTAGTAATAAATTTAAGAATATTGAGAACGAAGTTAATCTAAGTGAAAATGTTGACATGGAGCAACTTAATAATAATGCTACTACCTCCCAGGAAACTGGTAACTCGAAAAAAACTACTAACCCTTTCTACATAGAAGTTGACAAAAATTGGGCGACGCTAGCCCGTCAAATTACTGAGATAAATACTGAAAAACCTAACATAACCCTAAAAGGCGAACGGTTAGTCATACAGTGTACTTCAGATAATGACTTTAGACTAACTCAAAGCTGGTTAGATCAAAATAAGAAAAAAATATGGAACTCTTGACACTAGGGAGTTAAGATTTAAGTAAATATGCATTAGGGGCCTCCCCTGTTACACTGATGTTAAACTAATTGAAGATAGCCTTAAAGAGCATGGGTTTGCAGTCACGAGGGCTGCCATGCTAAAAAATAGAAAAACAGGAAATCCTATGCCACTTTATATGGTTAATGTTATTCCACGTAGTAACTTTGAGGACATATACAAAATCAATGAGATATATTACATATCAGTCGAAATTGAAGCCTGTACTACCAAATACAAAGTTAAACAATGCTACAAGTGTAAAGGTTATGGGCATGCCTCAGAGGTATGTGGATTTGATGCCAAATGTTTTAAATGCGGAGAATTACACTTGAGCATTGTCTGTGAACACAAGGGCAGAATTAAACCTAAATGTGCCAATTGCGGACTTGGACATACCGCAAATTACTGCGGTTGTCCAAAAAATCTATACAGACTGGAAAATAAACATAACTGAAACATTACAAGGAATAGCGTCAGCAATTCCTCCAATGAAAATCAAATTCTTGCAGATATCTTTAAAAATTTCAACTACACCAAAAAACCTAAGCCCACTGAACCATCAACTAGTAATAACTTTCTGGAAATAATGATAGCGAAACCCCAAATACCCCTTCCTCCCTTAATACTAAAAAATCAAATAACACTCAAAATCTAAAATTCCCTATAAATTACTCTAATGACATCAAAGATATACTTAATACTTTTAAGGAACTCAAAGAAGTCCTTCTAATCACCAAATTCTTAAGCTACATAAAAAAAATATTTCAACTCAAACCAAAAAATATGATAACCCCATGCAAAAAGTGATAGTTATTATCAACGAGTTTGACAAACTTGCTAACCTTCTAAACTTAAATGAAGAGTAATTTTTTCCTCTGCTAAACTTTCCGTGTCTTGTTTTGTCTGTTTTGTATTAAAAAAAAAAAAAAAAAAAAAAAAAAAAGAAAAAAAAACTCTTCTTACTGGTGTATTATTTCTTTTTTCACGTATTTAAATTGTCTTATATTCCTTTGTTCTATTATCCTGATATCTTTTTTATTATCTTTTTTCATCGAGTTACCAGACTGGGCGGACGCCGTTCTCCTTTTTTCTCATGTTACCTTTAAAATGATGTATTTTTCTGTTCAGTTAGTCTGAATTCGCCTCAGTTATGCTTTTTATTATCGTTTTTCATTACTCTATTTTGTGTATTTTTTATATTCAATTGTAAATATGTAAATTCTTTTTATTCTTTTCTAAATTTGCTTCGCACTGTGCTTTTCACTACTTTTTTTTGTTAACCTGTGTATGGTCTCTGTAAAGAGTCTTTTTTTTATGCTGGGGCTTCCCTTTGGTAGCTTTTTCGCCTGTGTACGGACTGTTAGTTTTTGGATCATATGGATTTTTTTTTTTACCTTATTGTTATACTAACATTTTCATTTTATTAGTAAGTTCTCTTAATCTTAAACTATAATTCTGCATTTTTTGTGGCCACCAGCCGCGTCTATACATCTTTTTTCGTGGCTCCCATTGCAAGTAACATGCATTACCTCTATACTGGATGTTAAGTTGCCCAGCAACGAGGGAATCCATTCACCTGCTAACATTGTTCCATTGTTCCATTGGTTCATAGAATAAGTTTATTTTAATGACATTTCTGTTTTCAATATTACGAATGCACCTGTATTCTCCATTAAACCCGCCTGGTCGGCGGAGGTTTAATGTATTATTTCCAGTTCCAGCGTCGGAGTCAGGCTCATATTTAAGCAAAAGAGTCGGAGTCGGGGTTGTTAAAAAAACAAGCCGAATCCGACTTCCACTCTAGATTTTTAAGTTACACAGTTTGAAGTGAAATTAAATCGATGATATGTAATTTTAAATCTATACAATGAATTATAATTGTCATTTTTGTACTATACAAGTCTACCAAATTTTAAGATGCCCAATATATTGCCCGGTACACAGAGTAGATGAAAACCGTTTTTAGTTGAAACTCTAGTAGATAGTTCACATTAGTACTTTCCATGACATTTTTTCGCTTTGCGGGCACAAGACCCGCAAAATGAAAGCATCTTTTCAAATGTGTCGGGTCATCAGAATAAAGACGATTTTTGTTAATGAGTTTGCACTAATTAGTGCACTGGCCGGGTCGTGAACTGCAAAAATATAATAGTGGCGGGGCGGAACATGAACGAAGGGTCCTGGAAATTTCGACCCATGCAGATATCTAACGAAAGGTAAAGCTAAAATTGTAAATTTCTACGATATTTTGAAGCCAAAGACCCCGAAAAACGATTTTAATGGAAACCATTTTTCCTTTTTTCTCCTGAGATTCTTCGGGTCTAAAGGGCTGGATACAACGCCAAAATAGTAAATAACACTCCCTGTTTTATTTCCACGTACGCAAGACACAAAATAATGTTAAATTCTAATTTTTCTTTCTAATACTGCGGTACCCAAAATAACAATAAAATGGTGATTTTCGAAATTTTCCGATCTGTAAAACCCGAAATAAACCCGAAATTGGAAAATTAATGAGCGAAATTTAAATCTTTCACCTTTTCTTTCGAATCCGCAGAACTCGAATTATTTCTGAAATAGTAAATTCTTCATCTTTATTTTTCGGTTCTGGAAGACACAAAATAACAAAAAAATTGTAGTAGCAGTTTCGCCTTTTTTCGGATCCGAAATAGTACAATTTTAGTTTTGTTTTCTTGTTTAGATTTCGATAGTTGTATGTTTCGGGTTTGCGGGAAGAGAAATAAAAAAAAAAAATAATAATAAAGCGAAAAATATATTTTGTCCCTATTCTATAATAACCCATAAGAATTCCCATAAGAACAAAATTAATGCCGAAATAGGGAAATTTGTTCTTTATATTTCTTATGTTCGATCATAATTTTAACCAATAGCCAAAACTAGTATATTAGTCAGACGTTAAGGTGTCTGAGACTCAGTCTGAGTTGTAGATGGTCATTTTTCCCACCGACTCCGCAACCCTGATTATTTCAATAATTGCTGGCATTGGGAGCACTTGGTACATCCTTAAATAACTCAATAATAGATATTACGGAAGAAATGCTTAGAAAACATTTATCTTTCATATACATTTGTGGGAAATTAATATTTCTCGCAGATTAAAGTGTTAAAAGCTGCTTAAAACATCTAATGTAACGCATGTCTTTTTGACTAAGTCATTTAACAACACTGTGCCCTGTATTGGTTTTTGGTGCAGACTTGTCACATATTTCACCTTTAGAAACCCGCCTCTAAACCCATTGCAGTTCTTGGTTGCCTGTCTTAGGTGTATTACATGTTACTCTCACCAGTATTTTCTAATAATAACATCCGGTTTTGTTAATATTTAACTGTGACTCTCCTACGATTCATTGTACAATTAAATAAGACAAATATCAATATCCGAATATTTTTGTGAAATCAACAAGGGCAATTCCCGAAAAAAAGTTATAAATCGCTATCGTTCTAAATCATTCTTATCTTACGTGTTTTATTCTGCAAAATACATATTTGTATCTATTAGAAAATGATTTAAACGTGAATCAGACAATATTAGATACTTTCTCGCCACATTTAAAATTCGGACATTTTTTTTTTCTTTTTTGCAGTTATATGTATTTTTGTTAGGCTTAAAAAATTTTTAATTATGGTTTGACATATAGTTTACAAAACTATAAAAACTAAATGGTTTTTAAAATAATGATCAGCTTAATACTTTTACCACTAAATGCTGACCGCTGGCGAACTCTAACATACACTGCTTTTAAAGAATTTTTCCTTTTTGTTTTTTCGCCACACATATTAATTTTCTTTTATTATAGAAATTTTAAACATAGATTATTTATTAAAGTTGGTTGGTTCATCTTTAGATCGCTTGGATCGGAAGAGAAAAAAAATACAGGTTGATGCTTTACATAGATCGGTGTAAACGAAGACACTGAGAAAAAAATAATAAAATTAAAAACAATACGAAATAATTCATATTTGTATCAGAATGTCAGCTTAAAACATTATAACTTTTTTTTAATAAGATACTTAAATAACTGCATTTATTTGCTGTTAAACGGTCATATGTTTTCTTAAAAAGTAAGGAAAAGTTACTAAACCGTTTTTCTCCTTATGTTCAGGGTACAGGGAAAAAGAATAACTAGAAAACAGGAATCCTGCTTTTTCAGAATTTAGTGTCGCCCCCGATGAAAAAAAAATATATATATATATATATATACTACCAGGTGTCCTAAAAAGGACTGACTGATTTTAAAATTCAATAACTTGCAAACGGTGACAGATATTTAAAATATTCTTATGCATAAGGTCAAAAGTTTTTTTTAAGTGATTTTCGATTTTAATTCGAATTACAAACAATAGATGGCGCTGTAAGCAATAGGCGCTAAATACAGTCTCGATTTTTTGGCCGATCTCTTCTTCCATGCAGAAAAAGGAGATTAAAATGTATTGAGTGGATCCCGAAGGACCAAAAATCGAGCCCGAATTTAGCGTCTAGTGACCGCAGCGCCATCTATTGTTTGTAATTCGAACTAAAATCGAAAATCACTGTAAAAAAAACTTTTGACCTCATGCATAACCCTCCTGCAAGAATTTTTTAAATATCTGTCACCGTTTGTAAGATATTGAATTTTAAAATCAGGTCAGTCCTTTTTAGGATACCCGGTATATAGATAGTACGAAACATTATTCCAGTTTTAAGACTTAAAACATAGGCTTTCATTTTATATAAAATGACGTCATCCGTATCCGCTGAAGAATTCCTCATTTGCGATCCAGTATTAAACAACATCTACAGAAAAGTACGCATATGACGTCGGTATCGCTGAATAATAGACAAATCCAAAAAACAGATATCCTCATTCAAGAACCTCGACAAAAAATATCGGCTATCTAATGATTCATATGCCTCCATTTGTTTGTAATATTAATATAGATACTTAAAATTAAATTTGGTTTATAATAGCTCTATGTTTTATCCGAAATCATTCATTTATATTTTTTCAAAATAGCACGTATTTTAAAAACATTTCTTTCAGTTTTTACGGGAAAAGAGTAATAAACGATATAATTGGTATTTTCCACGCTAAAAACACAAAAAAATTAATATCTCAAAAATAATTGGAGACGAAGTTTTCAAACACATTGCATTTAAAAAACTTTTTTCCCAATACGTTGGTATAAAAATTGAAAATGTGCGATGCTTAGAAGTTAAAAAAAATTGTAGTAGAGTATGTAACAGTGCAATGATACATCTGCTTTGTTTCACGGCTGGCTAATACAACGAAGCGTTATTTTTTGGAGGCGGAAATTTATTTACTGGGAGAAAGAAATAGCATACCGTGGGCTAATATAACATGAATTATGTTTCACTGACCTATATTTGCAAGCTGTCTTCAAAGGGCAGCTATGTGACAACATTATGAGATTAAGCGTATTGGGGGTGCTTAATAAATGAAACTTTGTTCATTTTATCTATAAAAATGTTTATCACTTTTCCGGTTTGAGTATATTTTATAACTTTTCAATACGAATATATATAAAAATTACAGGTTTCAAAATAATTTAAAAGGTTTTACATACTTCACATTAACAGAACTACACTGACAGTGTGCATTAATTAACATCGCTTTCGTCAAAGAAATTTGCGGCTTCCGGGAAGTTTCGCGTCATTTTCTTTATATCTGGTATGATGTTTTATATAAAAAAATCTTCATAGAGATCTACTATGTTGTTCATGTAATTTTGCAAATGTCAAATTTGATGTGTATTTATCAATAAGTAAATGTACCTTTATAAATACGACAAAGTTCTTTTCCCTAACATCCAAAGAATCACGTGCAAGTATGACATACTCAAACATCCGCATTTCAGAAACAAAATACAAAACTTGTTATTGCATTTGAATTGTTTTTTCTAAGAGAATTTTCTGTTGTAATTCACCGCTAGTTATTGAACTCTGACAACATACTGAAAATGCGGGATTACATCTCGAATTCAATATTACAATTTCTTTTTTTTTTTTTTTGTATTTGAATGTCAATTAATCCCATCAACGACGTTTCGATTCGGCATTTCGCAGATTTAGGCAACCCAAACTCAATTTTTGAAAACGCAATTGAGTAGAGAAATATGTAGCTAACTGTGATTGGAAAATTACCGTATAGATATAAAATTTTCTCGTGTGCGAAAAATTAGTGCCAGGGTACTTAAAACTTGATAGTATCAGCAAGTTGAGTACCTGTACTCTTAACTTCTGTTGCTTTATTGCTAATTTAAGTGTTATTTTTTTGTTCCAAAATTTTATATAAGAAATAGATCCGTATGGGTGAGAATGGTTATATTTCATAAAAAATGTGTTTATATTACTTTTATTAAAATATATGATACAGCGACGTGAAATGTAACACATATAGTTTGGAATTTTTTATTCTTAATTTAAATATTTCGTAAAGAGTTTGTTAATCGTTCCGATATGGCTCAGATGATATGTAACTTTGAAAACAATTGCTGCTAATCACAATTAATAAACACATAAACCTATATCTTTCTCTAAGTGATATTTTTCCCCTTTCTTTCAAATTACATTTACGTTAGCTACATTCCAAATGTTTCCACGTATTCTCATGAGACTGACAGAAAGGTTCAAATTTGCATATCTAATTAATTGTATATCTGATTATCTGATTAAATGTATAACTAGCGTGAAAATTATAACAAAAAAACAGAAACGTTTTTGGCTTCTTTTTTTTATTATTTGTCACATCTTTTCAATTATTGTGAAAGCTAAATGTGTTTAAAATATGAATGTCAAATGATTTTTACTTTAATTTTAATGAAGCATTTAGTATTTAAAAAAACTTATAGCAAATAAATAATTAAAATTAAGATACATTAACATGCATTGCCACAATCTGATACTTTTAATAGGAGGACTGCAAATGTGACAAAAATGACGTAAATATGGCAATATAGAGTCGCAAAATTATAATATTTCTGCTTATATTACAGATAATTATTTCATTTCTTAAAATCAAATTATTTTTTTACTTATGAGCGTCATAATAAATCCTGTTTTGCGTATATTTGTCATTTTATATAAATTAAAGTGAAAAATACACCCGAAATCTGACAAATTTATGGGAAATCGTATCGCAGTCATGCGTAATGCATGGAAAAATATCGACTTGCAAAAACATTTTGTTGTTAGTACATACTGTTCATTAATTATCTCTAAAAAGGTTTTTCTTTCGCTGTTGTTGTTTTTTCAATAAAGTTTAACAATAAATATTTTTTTCATAAAATGATATGCAACATAAGGCAATGTTTTTCAAAATGCTTCTGTGAAAACCAATGAATTTCTTTCATATCGAAATTACAGTAGACTTTTGGAGACTCGGATGAGTATCGCTGCCTCGAAAACAATCTTTCTTGATTATCAAATATTAACGATTATTTGTCACAAGTTACATGAGTAATTAAGAATATAAAAATATGTTTCATATGTATATTTTATAAGCTGGATATCTATAAAAATTTCTCTCATAATATTTATTTTAATAAGAACTTCTAGCTAATTCTATTTCAAACAATATTTAATAACTTCTACTAAATTTCACTTCTCCATGTTAATTGTAATTTTTAATGACCTAAAGCCTGTCAAGCTATATTAAGGGATAAACTTTTGATAGAAAATATAAGCAGTGGAAGGTTATTTAAATGTATTGACAGGAACCGTAATTAAGTGTAGAAGACATTATCCATTGTGTTAGATTAGTATTAAATACCACTACATAGGAATTAATTGTTAGATATCTTGTGTATGTTATCAGACAATAGGTGCATAATTAAGTAAACATTGCATCGAAAACCATATTATACGGTATGCGGCCACTACCTGAGATTTTATGTAATTATGTGGTACTGAACAGTAACGTTTACATTTAATTCCCAAGTAATTGTGATCTATTTAGAATTTCCCAAAACTGATATATAATCCTAACATCTAAACATCTAGGAAAATTTAACCTATTTTAAATAAAGCACTTTTTTGGGCAGGTTATTCAACCCGATTGAATCCACTATGAAATCAAGTAGTTCATAGATAATTTTGCAGAACATTATTATTTTATACACATATTGACTACATAAAATATGTTTCCCTTATTGAAACATTTCAGAAATTGAGATATGTTATCTGGGTTTTTCCATTTATTTATTATTATATATAATTATCATTCCATCAAGTCATTTAAAGAAGATAAATAAAACAACTACAGTAGTCAGTAATTATTATTCAGTTAATTTTAATCATGATCGCTGATTCATAATGCTTTACGAAAAATGCTAGTTACATAAAGAGCTAATTGGTAGAACAATTAGGTAAATAAATGGTAGGTGCATGATCAGCTGGTAAAGAAATGTAATAAATAAAATCCAGTACAAAAAATCAAAAAGGCAACAAGTTTAAAAGAAAAAAAAAATTAATAAATAATTATAGTTTAATAGATATAAGTAATTATTTATGAGGATGGTTCATTTCTAAAGTTACATTAAAAATTGCTATTTATGAAGAGTATTAATTAGTACAATATTATAAATTTAAGTAAAGTAAGGTAATAAGTTCCGAAAACAATATGGGTATAGAGTAATTAAAGAATAATAATGATTTGTTAATATTCAATGCGTGATTTTTTTTCATATTGCTAACTAAGCGTAAAACAACACCTTAAAAAATGTCCAAGCCGGGAATCGAATCCGGAATCGTGGAATAACTCTCCAATGCTCTACCATTAAACTACGAGAACCATATCCTGCCTGGCATCTCTGACTCTTAAATGTCTGTAAAGCTGAACCGCAGGACAATAGGTCATTAATATCGCATAGTAAAATGTGCATGCTTCTGCTAGTTTTTCTATTTTTTATGAGCGAAATATATCAGTCAAAAGACTATCTAGATATTACAAAAGTTTTACATCCTGAAAACTGTTAGAAAATAAACACATTTTTTTTTTAATATCTCATTACCGCATATTAGAATATTGTGTACTTTGGTAAATGATACTTTCTGCTAGTTTTATTAATAATGCTGTTACGAAATTCATTACATATCGAAAGTTTCTGATTCTGAACTGTACACAATAATTTGTACCTTATCTCTCATACATGCGGGTGTACAAAATGGACACTGGCATTATCATTTTATCAAAATTTATTTTAGTTGCCCAAATGCAAAAAAGTTGCAACACCATTTCGACTGTAGCATTGCTAATAGTAGAATGAAAATTAATTTAATTCGTGATGCTTTAGTAACATTGCCGATTGCAAGTTAACTCCTTTGTGAGGATAAATGACGACGCCTCCGTGATATTTTATTCATGGTTGAATGTCTAGGACCAGCAACAACGGTCATTAATCGCGATATTTTTTGGCCTGGACATTTAACCAGTTAAAATTATTTAAAGAAAAAGATCTCCCCTCCACCCTCCATAAATTTTCTAAATAACAGATCTATAGTGATTCGAGGGAATTTAATTATCAGGTACAATAATCGCATGATTCGTAGCAGAAAGTATTTTTCTTTTTTTATAGGATAAAGCATGCTTTCCGGGAAAACTGTTCTCTGCTAATAATTCCCTGATTATGACAACCGATAATTAATTGCTCTTGTGGTTGACAAAAATGATAAAGTATATATTGTTCATCGCTAGGATATGCCAACACTTTTCTTCTAAATCACTGTGGTTTAGCCAACTATCGGAACACAGATTTCGCCCTACATTCTTCTATAGATATTGCTATGAAGTGCTACTATGTTCATGTATTTCGCAGCTCTTAGACTATCCGCTATGCTATTAATAATGCAATCTGCTATCCACGAAATATGAAATAATTTCGATGTCTTCGATTTCAAAATTTCGCTCGAGGAACATTAAAGATATTTTGAAAAATTAAATAATCTCTTACTTATCGTTTTAGATTTCTAGCTCCATTCTTATTATTCGAATCATACAGTATGATTTGAAAAAACGTAGATTTGTTAACTAAGCAAACAATTAGAATATGTACATTTTTCTTTGTAAAATAAGTAAAACGTATCATGTTTTAGTTGACAAGGGCAAGGTAAATTTGAAGAATAAAAATATCTTCTTTGTTCGTTTCCATATATAATACTTGAAAATAGAATTCTCTTATGGATGAACTATTTTATCCAACAGAATAAATTTATTAGAAAACTACTAAAAAAGGCAAAAAAGATGCTAAGCATTTTCAATGACATATTAATCGTTACAGATCATTTTGGTTTATACTGTATGATTGCGAGTGACCTACTTAAACTTTTATTCTAATTGTGCTGATTTTACAAATATACTCTATTTTACTTAGATATATTTATTACAAGATACACAATAATTTTACTCGTGTACTTTTTCCTTTTTATTAAGCTATCACTAAAACTTATAATCCATTTCTAGATAAGATTTTTTTCGAAGAAATAACTATTATTATCTGGAAATTTAATCTTTCCTTTAGAAATTACAAGAAAACTGCTGAAGGATCTTCATGTATTTTAAAGCATGTAATTTTATCATGAGTTGTAGCTGTAATTTCAAAACGAAAAAAACTCAATACTTTCAAATAAGCACCTTTCTAAAGTAAGTTATTTTGCCAGATTGAACAAATTTTATTCCGCCACTTTCATGAGATCATAGATTTTATCTACTCGCAAATGCCTCAGATCGATTGAGTATCTCTCGCAAATCGAATGGAAGGACTGAAATCCTTTAACGCAACTATTACGTTTGTAATCATCATTTGATAGTTTTCCAATGCACACATCATAAACTTTGGAAAGTAATGTCAATAACGTAATAAAAATCATATTTTTTTGCATATGTTGATCAAAATTAGTATTGAGATATGTGTATTTATATTGCTTCTAATTTAATAAATTTAATTCAGATATCTATTTATTGAAAGAAATTTGGAGGAAAAAAAGTAAAACATAGAAATCATATAATTTAAATAAATTTGTCAATTAATTTTCAGCAGTGAAATTACGCTCGAAATTATTGGTAATTTAATACGTGATTTACTACATTGCTAACTAAGCGTAGAACCAACAGAGTGAGAAAAATCTCCAAGCCGGGAATCGAACGCGAAACTATCGGTATAGTATTCAAGTGCTTTACCATTTAAGCTACGAGGACGATACCAGCAGTACACCTCTCACTCACATATGTTGGTAAGGCTGCAACTACAGCACAAGATGGAATAGTCTTCATGAGCACACAATCCTGCGACAAAACATGAGAAAAAAATAAACCCAGCATCGCTCAACACATATATAATTTTAATTAATATCTCAATTGATTTTCAGCAATGAAATTACGCTCGAAATTATTCAATATTTAATACCTGATATATCACATTGCTAACTAAGCGTAGAACCAAAAGTATTCCATCTTGGGCTGCAGTTGAAGTCCTTTTAACATATGTAAGTGAGAGATGCTGAGCTGGGTATTGTCCTCGTAGCTTAAATCGTAGACCACTTGGAGCACTATTCCAAGGGTTCAGGGTTCAATTCCTGACTTGGACATTTTTTCATTCTGTTGGTTGTACGCATAGTTAGCAATGTGATAAATCACGTATTAAATATACAATAATTTCCTGCGTAATTTCATTGCTGAAAATAAACTGAAAAATAAATTAAAATTATATATGTATATATGTGTTCACCGATGCTTTTTTTTTTTGAAAAAAAATGTTAATCAAACATATTTATGATGCCCTTAAATTCCGATGATACTTTGAGAAAAATAGTCTCACATATCCTCTTGAGACCGAAGCTCGCATTTTCGGCACAAAGTTTACCATTTTTAGGATTAAGGCTCTTTATGGGGCTAGAAAACTTTATATATATTCATTTATTTTTAAAATTTCAAAATATATAGAGTTTTGGCGTGTCCAATATAATGGACATTGGGTAATAGTCCTGTAAAAAACATATTATTGATTACATGATTCTGAATGAAAAATTCTTAATTGCGCAAAGTTTTCTTTCATCATAAATGTGTTTTTATCGTTCATACATCACCTTTAAATATTGCACAATTTAAATTTTTTCATTATCAAAGAGAAAAAGTATTTTTGGTTTAAATTTATTTGAAAAGTATAAATCAATTTTGTTACTTTTTAAATAGTTCCTTTAAAAGGAATTTAAAAAAATGTATCACATCAATAAAAGTTTTTTCTAAAAGAAATTATAAATAGTTAGTGGCACGGTTATCACAACTGATATTTGGATGCCAAAAGTAAATTTAAAAGAAATAAAACACAGTTTATTTATAGTCTTAAACTATTATCTTGAGGTATATATTTTTTAATTTTTTATTTCTGTTTAAAAATTTTCCTTCATTATAAATTTGCTTTTATCGTTCATTCACCACCTTTAAATATTGCACAGTTTTCATATTTTCATTATCGAATAGAAAAAGTATTTTGGGATGAAATTCCTTTGAAAAGCATAAATCAATTTAGTAACTTTTTAAATGGTTTTTAAAAGGGAATTAAAAAAAAAAAATCTATCGCATCTATAAAAGTTTTATTCTAAAAATAATTATAAATAGTTAGTGGCATGGTTATCACAATTGACATTTGGATGCCAAAAGGAAATTAAAAATAAATAAAATGCAATTTATTTATAATCTAAAATTAGGTACTTTTCGGTTAGCCGGGCGCCAGTGTTATATATACACATATATATCTATACATATATATACACACACACATATAGATATACATATATATAGGTATACACATATATATGTATATCTATATGTGTGTATGTATATATATGTATACATATACACATATATATGTGTATATATAACACTGGCGCCCGGCTAACCGAAAAGTACCTAAAATTATTATCTTCAGTTATATTTTCTATAAATTTTTATTTCTTTTTAAATTCAATTAAATTAACTAATTTATTTATAAACAACATACGAACAGTAAAATAATATAAAAAGCCTGCAATTATTTTTTATAGTTCAACGAATATACAAATACAAGTTGCATTTCATGCACACAACCTTATTTTATTTTATACTTATCAAGTAAGATAAGATTGCTACATAGGCTTCAAAACCCAGATATTTAGCATCAAGTTCCTATTTTTTTCACTACAACGTTTGTTGATATCAGAAGCGTGTTTAAACGTTTATACGTCACTTCTAAATATCACATAAATTAATTTTTGCTTCATCAAATATAAAAAGGGTACTTTAATACAAAAATTTAATAACATTGTGTTTTGTTTTTTTATCTCTTCTCAACACCAGTCATTTGATTGTTACTATAATGATAATAATTAGGGGCACAGCTACCACAATTGGCAAGTTAATCCAAAGAAGAAATTAAAAGAAATCTAAATGAGTTTATTTATAATCTTATTCTGTTACCCTTAATTATATTTTCTTAAAATTTTTGTTGCTAATTAAATATGATTAAATCAATTAATTCAATTATAAATAGCATCCTAACAGAAAAATAATATATATATATACCGGGTGTCCCAAAAAGGACTGACTGATTTTAAAATTCAATAACTTGTAAACGGTGACAGATATTTAAAAAAATCTTGCAGGAGGGTTATGCATAAAGTTAAAAGTTTTTTTACAGTGATTTTCAATTTTAGTTCGAATTACAAACAATAGATGGCGCTGCGATCAATAGACACTAAATTCAGGCTCGATTTTTGGTACTTCGTGGCCCGGATAATACATTTCCATCTCCTTTTTCCGCATGGAACAAGATAAAGGACCAAAAAACGAGCCTGTATTTAGCGACTATTGCTTACAGCTCCATCTATTGTTTGTAATTCGAACTAAAATTGAAAATCACTGTAAAAAAACTTTTGACCTTATGCATAACCCTCCTGCAAGAATTTTTTAAATATCTGTCACCGTTTACAAGTTATTGAGTTTTAAAATCAGTCAGTCCTTTTTGGGACACCCGGTATATATATATATATATATATATATATATATATATATATATATATATATATATATATATATATATATATATATATATATATATATATATATATAATATATATATATATATAATATATATATAATATATATATATATATATATATATATATATAATAAAGCAGTATAAGATTATATTTAGCCTGAACCAGCGCACCCTCCCCCCCCTCACAGAACAAGAAGAACAAGAAAAATATCTATGTAAACATTAAAACTTTAACAAAAACTAGGAAAAAATAGGCTGCGGCCTCATCGGCAGTGGGTTATGTTTCAAAAGCAGCCGAGCATTCGATAAAATATACATTAGTGGCAGTGGGTTTCGGCCAGAACAGTGATAGCAAAAACAAATGTTAAAACATTCGTTGGCTATTATCACATGCTCCCCCACCGGACCCTACGCCAACAATATTAAATGAATGCCTCACCTGGAACACAGTAAAAGATGCTAAAAATATGTTCGTTGAAAAAACCACACTCAACCAACTTAGCCACATTGCCACAACCCAAATATAAAACATAAAACAAACTAAACAGAGCAGAATCCAGCATCCAATCAACCAATCCAAATTCTTTCCAGTTCTGTTGCCAATCGACGCAGCACATCATCATAGAACCGTCCTTGAAAAGGCTTTAGGAAATATGAGTCATTCACTGACGTCGAAAAGCAATCGATCAGTAATGAAGAAAATCTGCAAAATCTGAATATTTTTTTATAAAAATTAAAGGTATATTGTTTTTGTAATATAAATTACTTTTAAAATTAAACAATTCCTTCTTAAACAGATGTTTATCTGTACAAATTCTAAAAAAACGAAATATTTGACTAATAATTATATTAATATAAATGCGTTTGTAAATATTGGAGGACCAGTGAACGCTGGTTCAGGCTAAATATAATCTTATACTGCTTTATATTTAATTTATGTGTTTTACTGCAGCTGTTTGGCGCATTTCACATGAATTTATCTTGTTTTTTGTTGGTGATTACTGTGCTTTACGTTTATATATATATAATAAATAAATATATATATATATATATATATATATATATATATAATATATATATATATATATATATATATATAATATATATATATATATATATATATATATATATATATATATATATATTATATATATATATATATATATATATATATATATATATATATATATATTTCACTGAAATCAAAAATTTAACAATGTAGTGTATTAGAACAAGCAATTTATCAGTAAAACTATATATTTTTTAGGATAATATTTATTTATTTTTATTTATATATTTATTTATTTAACCCAATAAAACGTTCTACACCAGAATTTTTATTTAAAACTATTTAACTTATTTATTTACCTTATTTTTGTCTGGCTTATATACTTAGTTTATTTTAAAGAAATTTCTGGTTTGAATGAATATTTTGTATGTACCTGTCGGGTCCAATGGACCCGTCTGGTAGACGGAGGGTTAAGAAAATATATTATCCACTCCTGTATCTATTATTTGTTTCAATACTGTGTTGATTTTTAAGTAAAAACAAATGCCTCTCTTCAGTATACAAAAAGAGTCTTATATGAATAAAAACAACTGATGAAGACCCAACGTCCAATAGAATGGACATTAAAAATGTTTTTGTTTATTCTCTAAAATATACATTAGATTACTTAAACTGCGATGTCATTTCATTGATACAACATTCAAAATTAGATGTGTCTAGCATTAATATTAAAATATTTTTTTAAAAATATATAAAATTAGCGTTAAAACTGTTGGCTTACCTTCAACAGTCTTTCTCTTGTTCCCTGCCACTTTCAAATGATTAAAATACATATTTAGATGTAATATTTTCATTATTTCCGCATACAGATAGCAGCACAGGACTATCTAATATAATGGACAGCAAGTACTTACAAGTTCAAACTGAAATTAAGTATTTTATACAAAAAATAAAAATGTCCAATAGAATGGACGCGGGGTCTCAGGAGGATATATATAGTTGATTTTGAAAAGTCAACTTTCCCTACATTTAAGCATATTCTCATTCTATTAGGCAGGTCCTGGAAAAATGCGGATTTTTGACAGAGGTATAGATACTGGAAAGTGGAGCAGAATTCCTTGATACCTTAACTGGTACACAAATTGTCGTATCAGAAGTAAGTCTTTTATCAGTTAACTAATAGTTCAAATAAAATAAACTATTAGTGACCTTAAAAAACAGTTATTTTTGTAAGGATTTTTATTTCATGATAACTTTAGTTTTTCTATTGAAAATGAATTTGCAACTGTATTAAAATACTGGTTTACAAAAATACAGTTAACTCCAAATTATATTGACGTACAGTTTTTGGACATACTGGTTTAATCGTTATTCTTCACATGTCTCATCGTCCGATTTGTGTGGTCTTACATACTAGGTTATCTGGGCTGTAAGATATTTTATTTATTTAAACATATAAACGATTTTACAAACTTTGGGGAAATTATAGATTGAGGAAGATGCGATAATGATAATTCGGTTTATAAGTACCTTACTGGTAGCGAAACTTTTCAAAGTAAATATATAAAAAAATTATATATAATTTATACATTAAATATATTTTGAAAGTATTTTAAATCCAGAAATAATTTTAATGTTGAAATTCATGCATTTGCATGTACCTAATAAATTTATCAAAATTTATTAGAACACATGAAAAACAGAATGATTCAAATGTAACAGGAATGCTTTTATTACGTAGAATTCAAACTCTTACTGCAAGAAAATTTCAATAAAAAAGAAAAGGAAGATACCTAAACTCCTTAGAAGTTTCGATGGGTATGGCACCATTGTATTAGATTACAATTTTGCTATTTAATATTTAAATCACAGAATATTTATTTTTTTATGTCTTTAAATAAGGCAAAAAATTCTATTCAAAAATTATGGTCGAACTGTACTCACTCATGAAGGAAAACTTTATTAATAATTTTAAAAAGATTAAAAAAGGCGAAGTTACAGATTATTATTGTTGTCTATTACTTTTTTTTAATTTCTTTTACAGTGACAGCCATTTATTTTACTTATAGCTTTTGATTTTATGATAATAAAGGAAGTTATTTACTTAATTTATTGGAATTTTTATAATAGTGTAAAATTTATGCAATAATAAATGACATATGATAATATCCTCACAGTTATACGACAATTTCGAACATATGACATATCTTAGGCTTGCGGGAATCAGATAACCAGTAGTGCATGAATAGACCAGCTTTGTATGTTATTGTCTTGTTTCAGAATGATTTAAGGGGATCGTGGATCTTCAGTTTGGCCAAAATCGCCTAAAAAATCGATTTTTCTTTTTTTATCGTTTATTAATATGCTTGAATGTTAGCTGCATCACTTGGAAAATCCGCAAGTAGTTTCAGCGATTCCTAACGAAGTTACAAACATTTCAAACTTGTATACCATAACTGAGTTGCCCTAAAAATGAATCTGTAAATCGTGTTTTTTCAAAATGCAAATTTTCGTCGAGTTAGTCCATTCAAAATGTTTAATACGTATTCTTCTTCATCCAATTTAAATAATATTACGTACTATTGTTTGTAATATGCTATATTTCAAAACTTGGCATTAATATGCCTGCATTAGTGTACACAAAAGGCAAATTTGGTAATTAAATAATTTTTTCCGTGAAATGTCAAGAAAAACTATAAATATTCGAGGTTTTTTATTATTTTTTTCTCAATATTTTAGTTATAATTTTAAATTGCATACCGAATTTTGTTGCAATGTTATAAATCTACAGTTTAAAAAAATACCAGGTTTCTAAAGCCAAATTTAATGCGCATGGAACATTTTTATTTATATTGATTAATTAACATATTTAATTAATAACCTAATTAATTAACACATTTTTTACTAAAATTTATTAATTTACTGAAAAGATATGAATTATTATGTGTGCAAAATTTCCGTACAATTGAGTAAAAAATGAAAAAAACGTTCACTGTCCTGTTAAATGGGTATCTAAAAGAGAGACCTATGTTACAATTTTTTGAAAGTTTGGTTTTTGTTTGTATTGGAACCTGTGTGGAAATATTAATGATTAACCTGTGGTAAAAATTAGAATTTCATAATTTAAAATGTTTTATTTTAAAATAAGAAAATAAAAATTTAAATTAAAAATAATATTATTACTTTCTTTACCCGCGTAACTGTTTTATCATTACTCATCTATGCTCAATATCAAGACAAAAATAGAGTATAATTATGATAGAAAGAACTGAATAGGTTGCACTAGATGCTCAATCATACCACTAGTCAATGACATTAATAGGTTTTTTTCAGAATTTCGTAAAACTTTTTATTTTTAACATAGGCCCGTCTGCACATTCATTTTAAGGTAGAAATAACTTTCATTGAAAATTAAAATAATTCTTTAACTTTTTTATTCTTAATCACTTAACTTTTTATTTCAGCATCATTCATTAAAGTTAGAATCTGCTAGAAATGCAACATTTATTTCAAAAAATAGCTATGGAGATGTAACAAATTTTTTAAGCCTAGGTAATTATTATTATTTTTTTTTTTAAGAGTCTCACATTTTATATTTTAATAATAAATGTACGAGGGTGGTTCAACAATTATTGTCCCTAGTGTATATAAAATACTTATACTGCAATGGTTGTTGTGGAATATCGAAGCCAAATGTCTTAGTTGCCTATATGCTCAGTTTCAGAACAGTAGCTGTTATATTCACATAGTTTTGGAGGGGGGAGTGGGGGTGAAAGGCTGATTTTTAGCTTATGGGGCTAGATTTGTGACAGTGGTTGAGACGTAACTACTGTCGTTTGGACTCGGGATCAAAGTGATGTAGCTACAGCTCAACCACTGTCACAAATGTAGCTCATAAGCTCCAAACCAGCATTTCACCCTCACCCCCTGCTTAAAAACTTCCCCCAAAATAGGTCTTTAAAACGTCACCCCTCCCTCGAAACTATCTTAATATAGCAGCTACGGTTCTGAAAATGAGCATATAGGCATTTTAGAGATAGGCTTCGACATTCCACATCAACCATCGCAGTACAAATATTTTATATACATTGGGGACAATAATTATTGAACCACCCACGCAAGTAGTAAAAGGGGATTGCAAATTTGGACGAGCTGAATATTGTTTGATTAAATAAAAAAACATTTTTAAGAATGAGTCATATTTAAAAAAAAATAAGAATTAAATGGACAAGCTGACAAGAGCACAAATGAAAATATGCATGTAGAAATAGGCATACAACCGCTTCGATTATTTTAAAGTTCCGCCATCAGTACAATAGTTAAAATTCCAAGAAGAAAGTGTATAAATATAGACAGCTACACGCAATGACGCTCAAGGTCAAGGTTGAAATGCATTAAGTGTTAAATACAGCTTACTGAAGATATCCTGGATGGATGATGTACCTGATGAGACCAATCTAAAGGTAGAATTTTGTTCGTAAAGAGTGAGGCAGTAAGAGCTTAAATAGGAATAAATGCTTCCATTTTTCCGTGTATTTATACACGTAGGTCTTGTAATTTTAACTATTGTACTGCTGACAATATAAGCTACAAAACAGAAGTCTGCCTCTTTTTTACATACATATATTCATTTGTGCTCTTATCAGCTTGTCCATAATATTTCGGATTCTAACTCCACAAAGATCAAACCTCTCACTATAACCATGGCAATTAAACATTTTTTGACACTTTTTACCATATAGGATGAAGGTGATTTATTTTTACAATTTGACATTCGATAAAATATGAAAAAAATAAGAGATCCAATTTATCTTTTACTTGTATATTAGCAACCACTAAAATTTTTATTATAAGCAAATTAAAATTTTTATTTGTAATTTTTCATTAAATAAGTCATAAACAAAATTTATTAGAAGACATTTTTAAGCATATCTTCATTAAGATTTGTCTCTTTAACTGTAATTTTTCATCTTGAACAATTATTGTTCTTCCACGTAGAGGAAGATAGTATGGAATACCATTTACATATTTATTTGTAAGCCAACAGAAATAAATTTAGATGCATCAAAAGTTAGTAAAGTATAAATTTTATCTATTTCATAACACATTTTGAAAGCATTTAAAGTGGAAGAAAAAATGCATATTAATATTTAGAAAATTTATGAGAAGTTAAACTATATAAATCTTTAGATTCTGTGAAAATTTGATTTAATTTTTAGATTCGTCCTCAAAAATTTGTCCAGCTGATAATATATATTACCTCACAGCCATCTTGAAAAACATAACCTCTTCACTGGTCAACAAATTAGCAAATAGGTAAACTAACTAACACAGTAATACATATATATCTTCAATTTTAAACTGCACTTGATTAACATCCCTAACAATGCGATTTTATAATTAATAGGAATTTTATAAAATTTACCTGCAAAAATCTACAAAAATTGAGAATAAGATTTTGTTTCACCGCGTCTCTCCAATAACAGGTATCCAAACAGAACTGAACATAATGCCTCATAGGAATTCGAGGACGTCGTATGGCAATTTTACACTTGAGTGCATTCGTATGCGCCAGACATTGAAGTATTCCATATTGCCCAATTACCCCATAATACCCGAGCTCCCTCTATATGAAATAAAATACACGTATCCGATTTCTCTTATTTTTAAATGTAAAATTGCAATGTTATCAAACTAACTTTCATTTATCCACATACAGTGTGTCCGTAAAGTCATGGTACACATTTGACTGGTCACAGGAAATCAACAAAACGAGATGGAAATTTGAAATCTTCACCAAATAAAGAAAAAAAAATTCCAAGTTTCATACCTGTCCAGCGCAGTTTGAAGTAGCCTCCAATTCTTGCCCTACACACATTTAATCGATATTCAAGTTCTTCCCAAATACACTTAAGGACGTCTGGCGTAAGAGAGTAAATAACGTCTGCGGTTATCTGTTTCAGATGGAGACCACATCAAACTCCACTGAACGAGTATGAAACTCGGCGAATTTTTCGTTTATTTGGCGAAGATTTCACTTTTCCATCTTGTTTCGTTAATTCCCTGTGACCGGTCAAAAGTGCACCATGAATTTACGGACACACTGTAATTATACTACTTAAATATTAATCTCGTTCTTTTAATCTGGTTCTTTAGATGTACACGAAAGCAGTGATTAGATGATAGGTTTAAACCAGATTGTATCTTAAGTGAGGCATAGGCAGTGGTCACTACCTATCAAACCGCTCCAATTTGTGTAGATTAAATCTCTAAACATTTTCTACATTTTTATTTTAAAAGAACTTCATTTTGAAAAAGTTGCATTTCCTGTACCTTTATGCAAATCAAAACTTTCTAAAATGTCTTACAAATTCAGAAAACCTCGATAACCTTTCCTAAACTTAGAGACACCGAAATTTTATTTAAAAAAATCTCTGTTAGAACGAAGGAGAGCCAAAAATCTCTATGATTATTATTTCGCAATCAGCTTAGCCTAAGGGTACACTAGGACTAGGTGACCGAACTCAACATTGCATTAACATACTTCATCTTAGTTATAAGAAGATTTCTTTCGCCCAGTTTACCTCAGATCGGAAAAAATAACTGGGATTCATTCGAAATGTTCCAAAGAATTTTAAATAACTAAATATATCACGTCTGAATTAGACTTTACAATTAAAAAGACATTTAAAATCAGTTATTAAACAAATTAAAAGCACAATAATATTACAAAATAAAATAAATTAAACGTGAATAGATGTTTCAAACTTTATGTAAGCTCCTCATCAGAACAAATGTAAATCGAAAACTAGAGCTAGAGTTTACAAATGTTCACTTTTAAAATATTCATTTAAAATAATAAATCACCAAGACGACACAGTAGGATCGCAAATTGTAGAGGAACTATGGCAGCTTCTTTTAGGAGAATTTTTACTTCAGGTCAGAACGGTTAACCAACCGTTTAGAAAATATCTACTTTTATAATTAATGCAGTTAATTATTTTTTTATTTAATGTGATTTAATGTGATTTAATTATTTTAAGAATTTCGAAATCAGGGAAGTGGTTGTATCTTTTGAATGATTAACAAGTTTTGACTGTTAACTGCAGGATTTGTAAACGCGTTTACGCTAAGCGAATGTTGCATGATCTTCCATCAATGTAAATAAATTCAAATTCTTTTCAAGGGAAACTGTGAACTGTAAACTATACCGGTACTCTGTAAAGGGAGATTTTACGCTTGGATTTGTATAAAATATGCTTCATAAAATTATGAGGTTTAAAATTGTACCAATATTAATTGGTTTGAGAAAATTTCATATTTTTTCTGGCATTTTTTTATACGAACAAACAAACGAAGATTACATTGCATTGGAAATAATCTTTAAAAAATGAAAATGCTAATAAACTAGATTATCATTTTGATTATAATAAATTGTAGCTGTCTCTAGATGTGTATTTTGATTTCTCATACTTTTCATGCTCATAAATAATTCCAACACTTGTTTTAGATTTTAAGAATAAGCAAAAAAAAAAAAAAAAAAAAAAAAAATCCTCAAACAAATAACTTAAAATATTCGTTGAAATTCATAATTTTTGCCTTGTTTAATCATGGAATTTGGACGATTAAATTAAACTACTGTGAAATTTTAATGGTAAGAAAAATTTACATTTGGCTCGATCATCGTACGCGGGCTATGCCCGTCATTGTAGGTTAAGGGTTTAAAGCTGTTTTTTTCTGCTTATTCTGACCCGTCAATAACAATAAAATTTAAGAAAATCCCTACACGTGTTTTATATAAATGTACATTGCTTTGAGAAACAAACTAGCCGAATGTAAGCTAATATCGTTTATTAATAATTGAAGAAACAAATTAGTTTTTTTTGTGAAATAATCTTTACAAATATAGACAGTTGATTTCGTTATTTAGATGTTAAAAGTGTGCTTAACATTATATGGTAGAACTGTAATTTCATTGCACATTTTATTTCAGAATGTTGAAAAAAAATTTTTAAGGAAAAAAAAAAGAAATTTTGTCCCTGGAAAAAAATTACCAAAAGTATTATTTAAAAAACAACTTTTGTTATTGCTTTTGTATTGCGAGATTTAAAATTTATATTTTAATCGAGTTATCCGAGTAACTTTCACGTAGCTTGGAATGAATAAAAAAATGATCAATGTTGAACAGCGAAATATGACACATTTTATCGTCTACATTTAGTTCACGTAGTTGAACTTGGAGAAAAAATGTGTTACCTTATGATGCATATGATTTCATCGTTAATCGCCCCTAATCCTGTCCGTAGATAAATTACTTTTTAGAGGAAATGAGATTTTTTCGAAGGGTATGTTTTATTAAAAGATAATAATGGTTGTCACATTCACTTAAAAAAAACATTGTAGCCAAAATGGCAACACATGGACATGAATTTAATTACGAAGATCAATAGATTAAACAAAGAAATGAAAACAAATGTTAATTTTTGAGATAGATTTTTATAAACTCGTGTTTAATGATTATTTTAAATGTCACAAAAGCAATAAATTGATATTTATTTTTTTTATGATTTCTTAAAAGGCTATTAGTGAGAAATACCAGGTTGGATATCGTTCCAAGTGGTTCAGTTCATAGAATGTCTGTGCGCTATATCCGAGTTCGAGTCCTGGCTTGGACCTTTAATCAATCTGCTGGCTGTTCGCCTTTTAAGCAATTTAAATTTAAATATTACTCTGAATGCAAAGCGTGAGAAATTTTCTGTAGAAATTTTCCCAAGATTTATGCAATAAATTGAGCTACAGTTTTCAAATAAATTTTATTCAATAGTATCTTTTTGCACTATGCTTTAAAAATTTAATCTATTTTGCCAATTAGAAATGTATACATTGGCAATAAAATTGAAAGCAGTAGGGCTTATCATTATAATATTGTTCATAATAAATATATTATTAAGATATCGGTGTAGCCTACTACTTTTTAAGAGGGATACATTTACTGTGTTAAGTGGACAGACATTTCTGATGACTAAGAAAAAGTCACAACAAATTGTCACTAAAATAGACAGTGTTAAAATGCAAATTTTCATCAATTTTACATAAGTCGTTTGTGAAATATAAATTATGTACAGTCGAACCCGGTTAAAACGCGTTTCAATGGAGTGAACAAAAGTCGCGTATTAAGCGGAATCGCGTATTAAACGTGATTTGTATAATGTTTTAGGGACTGGCTTATATATATATTTAAAAATCTAAATAAACTTTAGAGCTTCCATTCATATGCTTAGGGACGAAAATTGTCTTTTACATGTATTTAGATTGAAATTTAATTGTATTTCCCTTTAACTCATTGTTTCTTTTTATAGAACCAACTGGAATAACAACAAAAATTAAATATGGATTCCAACATGCATTTATTGCTGATTAATACGCTGTAACCAAAAATAAAACAACAAAAATAATTTTCCAACTAGACTGATTTTTTTAACAGAGAGAAATTCTAACTCTTTGAATCAAAACCCAGTTTTTAAAATAGTATTTACTCATATTCTTGTAATAATGAGTACCATTATAATCTGTCCTTCTTTTTCTTTTTAATGTAATAAAAAACTATTCTGGTTTATCTTTGTGTAAAAAATATTGTTTCCATAGCACAAAGTAAAGGAAACATAGAAAACATAAAAGAATTGTAATTGTCCAACCGCAATCGTTTTTCTTTAATCTTAACGAGTTGCATGTTTTGTGGCCTATAACATGTATTATAAAACATAGTAGTGATATAACGTACACTTAAAACCGCGCTAACAACAGGTATGATCATCTCTAAACAAAATAAATTTTATGATGTATCTGAGAAATCTAAATTTGTCTATATTTCTGTACTACAGTAAAAATATACTATTTCCGGTTACTAATTTTCACTTTAATTAATATGTTATTAAACAAAGTAAATAATACTATTCGGAAAGTGTTTTTTTATATGTATAAAAAAAGTTCGCTAAATTGGCAGCACTCAAGAAGAGAGAAGGAATTCGTATGTTGATGAGTGAATTCGCGTCTTAAACGCGATTTTTTTCCTCAACGGACCGAAAATTTATCGCGTATTAAGCGGGATCGCGTAATAACCGTTCGCGTATTAAACGTGATATTTTTACATTAGCCTTATGGGCGATGTTCAACGGATCGGAAAAAATCCGCGTATTAAGCGGGATCGCATATTAACCGTGAGAGTCTTAACCGGTTTCGACTGTATATATAAACTGGGTGATCCAAACACAACAGACAAGGTAAAAATTCCATAATTTAAAAAATATGATCATTTGTCCCGATACGGTTTTCTCAGAAATGAGCAAGAATCCCTTATCTGATTTTCAAAATTCTGATCTTATACTTTAGAAATGTTACATTCTGTTATATATCAACTCTTTTACTTCAGGTAGGGCTGGATTTCAAGCTGTAGGGAGAGATTTCTCTGTCAGGAGTAAATCAAATGATATTCTTCTACATGTTGATTCAAAAGAAATGGTAGTATCGGCTAATGATATCATTGTTTCTGGTGAGTTTTGTTAAAATAATAGTTTTTTTTACAGATTCATAATTTTTCATTTAGTGAAATTCATATTGTACTAATGGGGATTTGTATTGAATTGCTTTGGGATTTGTATTGAATAGTCCGGATGGCAGATGGTGTTGATAAACATGGGAAGCAATAATAACAGAACGAATTAATCCATATTGCAGATAGAGACAAGCCGAATGTTACCACTAATTCTTTATTGACCAAATCGGACACCAGGTACGGGATGTTTTCTTTCGCAAGGCGAGCCCTCGGCCGGAGCCGGGAGTTGGAGATAGAGTCTCGTTACATTCTTATGCTCAGAGCATGCGAGTTCAGAAGCAAGTCTCACAATTACATTTTCTCGAAATGCTCGAGTGTTGGCAAGCGTAGATACACAATTTCGCCAAATACATATACTATATGGCGAGATTAAAGAGAGAGAGAAAGAGACATGTGGTCAAAGTACGATAATTGAAATTGAATGGGGAATGTAAAAGAGTAATAAGAAATATTTAATGCCAACTGATTGCGTAGAAAATATAGCTCATAAACCGCGACCTAATATTCTATATGGAGTTACCAGAGATCCCACGGGACTGAAACGCCAGCAAGAGAACGTTAATAAAATAAAACAAATTAAAGACAGGGTTAAAAAGTGAGATGACTAATAAATCTTGCATCTGGACCAACGGCTAAAAATGTAGACGTAATATGTCTGACTAATTTCTGCATATCATCAAAACTAAGGCAGAAGGATGAAAATTAGAATCCAGTTGCTAGGCGGGAAAAGGAAATGATTTCTTTTCTTTTAACTGCAGTGCGCTGCGGTTAAAATATTACAGATACAGAAAAAAAATATTGCTTACTTTATGAAGGAAAGGAGCGCTAAAAAAAGGTTGAATCCAAATGCAGACAGATAATTAAATTTTAAGAATTAAAAAATGTAATTTTAAAGGGGGGAAAGGAGAAAGGTATTAATATTAATATGTGAAGGTAGGCGCTTTCACACATATTATACAGACTAATGTATAATGGGTTGGCTGGGATATCGTCCAGATAGCTTAATTGGAAGACAACTGGCAATTGAAGTCATCGGTTCTGGATTTGAGTCCCAGTTTGGGGATATTTTCTCTGAAATAGAAAAATCACTATTTATATGAATTATTTACCAACCAGTTGATTGTGATAAAAATAAATAGTGTATTATTTTCGAAGGTCGGATATTTAAAAATCATGATAATTGGAGCACTTATAAAAATGCTTATAATGCATAAAAAAAAATCAATGAAAACTTAAAAAAAATTCTTTTATATATATATATATATGGAAATAATAAAAGCTGAAAATAGAATCATTTTTACTGCAAGTAGATTAGAAAAACAAAACAATATCAAATTTTTAACCGGTGTGGAAAAGGTTTAGCGAACACATTCTTAAGAATAAAAGCCATTCGAAATCCTAATTATTTTTCTCATTTATTCTGAGCCCCACCGGTGGCTGAGAGGTTCTGCTCTCGAAACTGGTAGACGGGAAGTGCTGGGTTCGATCCCAATCGCGCCCGTCGGCCTAATCGTTCGGAGTTTTCGTGGTTTTCTTCGAACCATGGATTTCCATGCGTTAATACGGGTTAGGTTCCCTTAGAAAGACCCCCACGAAGGGCACTCCCCCTCGGGCCCTTATCCCTAGTGTAGATAAGCGGCCGTCACAAAATCAACCAACCAACCTCATTTATTCTGAGAGTTCGGTGATATAGTATTATCAATTATATCTATCTTTATTTACTCGATATCTATTTTCAAAATATAAAGATCTTTGATATTTTCGATATTTCCATATATTTGATTCTCATTTTCAAAATTTTACTGCGCGTGATATTTTTTATTCTTTCATTTGCTCTGGAAAAGATATTTTTAACCAAAACTTCTTTCTCAGCATAAGATTAACCCATTTATGCCTAGCGTCCCATTTTTGGGACACATAGAATTTTAACAAATTTGCATAGTTATTTTGTTCTTATTAACATGAAAATTGCATGAAATAATTATCTATATGTGTATTTATCTCTGTTACCGAAAGAGCACAGCATAGGATGGATATTTATCGAAGAAACAAAAATCTTGAGCACGGGACCAGCTGCTGGCGAGTTGGGGGAAACGCCGAGCCTCGACGTAAAGCTTTTCGGAATTTTTACCTCAAAGAATTATGTGCGCTCGTCTGAACAGACCAGAAGATTCGTATGCTCTCAAGAGAGAGCGTCGATATGGCTGCTTTTCAAAATCGCTCGTCTGACATCTGCGTTATTTGCTTAAAATGAAGGCTTTTTTCGGAGTTTATAGATTTTTTCATTTTTCAAGATAGCGAAATGTAAAGAGTAAGTTTATTTGTGTTTTTCTACCTAGGATCCAAATAAATAAGTTTTAATATTAGCTTGTTGAATCTTGCTTCGTTGAAATGTGTATTTTCTTCAATTGTGAAATTATATGATCAACCCTATTTTTGATACATTTTTGTAACATACAAACTATGGCTGTACACGAATGGCTACATATTTTTATTTACCATTTCGGAGACAGTTATTTATGTAAAGTCCTTTTCACGATGATTATAAAACAAACCGTTTTTAAGCCTCAAATGCGATTATTCATATTCTTATTAAAGGAAGGTGGCCTAAAATGATTCTAGCGGGCAAAAAGATCCACATCGGTTTCCTTTCAGACAGGTCGCGCTATCTACAGGGTAACACATAAACTAGTTGTGCCAAGTGAAGAAGAAGCAATGGCGGTGTTCAAACGATCGCACCATTACGAGTCTGAATAGAAATATTTGAAAAGTGGGTAATATAACATCTGTTATAAGCTAAACACTAACTATTTATTTACATATATAGTCTTTCATTTACTGAAATGTGAATTGGTTTATTTAATAGAGCATGTTTTTGTATGTAAATTGCACATGCTAAGTTTCTTATGCTTCTCGGCATCATCTAGTTATATGACCTAAAAAGGACGGCCATGTTGCCGGGTAAAATGATCCATTATGTGGATCGTTCTACAACATTTTACTGGCTGAAGAAAATTCAGTACTGGTTCCTAGCCATCATGGGAGCCAAATGTGAGACTGCCCCAAACCTTTATCTTGGAGGCCACGTCTTATCCTACCATCTCCAAAGAAAACGGAATCAAGCACTTTGAGAAAAGGAAATCGATGGAAAGTGCCCTTTTAACGAGCAGTCCTTATAAAAATCAACTGTTCTTGGAAACGAAAAATAGAGAACAGAAAGAGAAGATAAAAGAGTCTGCAGATAAGAAAATCCAATTAAAATATGTTAAATCTAAAAACGAAATAACCAGAACAAACAAAGAAAAGAGCATGAAGTCAAAGCTAAGACGTATTCCCATCAGTGTTGCCACTGGGCAAATTTTTTAAATTCAGATTTCTTGATTGGTTGAAATGGTAAATTTTTTCTTGTCTTTGCCTTAATTAATATGTCATTAAAAAAAGGCGAATTTTACTATTTCAAAAAAGTGGTGCCAATCAAGACATCTGAATTTTTTTAAAAAGTAACTCACTGGCAACACTGATTCCCAAAAAGAAGAAAATGGTGTCTAAAAACTAATATTTGAAATATAGTGAAACAGGTTCAGTAGCTGAACCCAAGTGTATTTATTGCGATGAACTATTTGCCTCCTCTGCAGCAGGTGAAGGCTCGATCCAGTGTCACAAGAGTCGTAAGTGGGCGTAAAATGCATGCGCAGGTATCGATGAGAATGACGATTATGTGCATCTTTGCGATATGTGCTTGAATATTCCGAGTTTTCCGATGGAGCAGAAATGGGAATTATTTAACTTATTTTTGCGTTTATTAATTAGGTTATTACTTTTGGATAATAATTTTTAAATATTCCATTTTATTGTTTTTTCAAAATTATCTGTGACAACTTTTTTTTATTTTAAAATTTACATTAAATAAATTATGTATGCTATTTGATTGTAAAACTTATTTTATTTCATTATGTATTGTCATAATTACTTTTATATATTTTATTTTGCCAATAAAAAACAATTTACAATTATTTTTAAATGAAGGATCATTTTGCCTTTGGATGAGGGTAAAATTATCCTTTGGACACGTTTTCAAAGATCTATTTTTTTCATTACCCAATTTGGGTTTAAAATGTTATTAAAGTATGTTTCAGATGCAAATAATTGTGTAAAACATATTAGGATAGGACCAAAGTTTTATTTAAACAGTTATGTTATTTTACACAAGTTTTCCTCTTAAGGGGATCATTTTAAGCCACCTTTTCCTACTAATACTTATAATGTTATTAGTCTCTGTAAAGAAATGAGTATATAGTTTTATTAATTCATAAAAATATTAATTATAGTATATAATATGCAATTTAAAAGCTTATTTTATATAAATTTAAACAAAACATATAATTATGCATATTATGCTATTAAGAATATTATGCATATTCCCATATTTAGTACGTTTACATTTTATCAAATAATAACAAAACAAATTTAACTTAATTTTTTTATCATTCTCCAGTTCCTTTTGCAACATTTTAAAGTAATTTACCAACAAATTTGAGAAAACAAAAATTCAGGCACACATGGGTTAAAAAAAGGAATTAAAAATTTATTATATAAATTATGTAGAAAATTAATGATAGCAAGTGTCTCAACACAGCTTAACATATATTTTTTCTTAAAAAAATATCCTTAGTTTTCGCTGAAAATTAATTAAATTTCCAATATTTTGAAACAAAAATATACTTCCATTATAATTTTTTACTTAGTTTTCATTTATTTAAGCTACTCGATTGTTGTTCTTTATTATACTAATTTATCATATTTCATCATAGTGTTTCAATCAATTACCGTTGTTTTTACAAATGAAAATCGAAATTGGATTTATGAATAGTTGATTATATATATAAGTATATGCATATATTTCCACTTTGTAAAAGATTTAATGCACTGCCTCAAACTTAAAATTTGGCATATTTTTTAGCCTTTCTGTAATATTTTAAATCGCCATTAAAGGCACGTTTAAATAAATAAATAAATAAAAAATAAGAAAATCTCCGGTAGACTATTACTTCCATAAAGAGTGTTCTAGTCCGCAGATTGTGCTTCTTAACCTTGATTTGCCTACTTAATTGCTGTACAAATGTTTAAAAAACAGGGTGAGAAATAAAGAAATGTCTAAAGACACTCTATCAAAATATACACACACGGCTGTAAATATACCCCAATTTGGCATAAAACCCATTTATAGAAAAAACCTTTAGATAAGCAGCTATAATAATTTTTAAAAAAATCAAATACAATTTCGAGAACATTCGGATTCAACGTAGCTTTTAATTAATTTAAGGGGTCTTGTACCTTTTAAACGCGTCGAAAATTAATGAAAATCTTCAAAGTTTGAAGTTGACTATCTGCAAAACCTTTTTATCTATAAACATGAAATTTTGGATATTGATTGTGCTTTATAATATGCTACCATTAGAAATTTATTAGCCTTTCACAGAATTTGTGTATTTTTGAAATTAAAATAACTCCTGAAGTCATTGCGCGCATGATAGCATGAGAAAGTATGTATGGATTGTCATGAAATTCGGTAAAGATACTAAACAATTATGTGTGTTTAAAATGAACTACTTTTAAGTATTTACAATGGTAATATTTTTAGTTATGACTATTTTTATTCATTAAAATATATATATATATATATATATATATATATATATATATATATATATATATATATATATATATATATATAATACCAAAAACCACACACTACACATCCAATCCAAAAACTACTGAACTACAGAGAAAATTAACAAAATAACCATGGAAAAAACTTACTAACTAAATCATGAACGAAAAGAAAACAACCAATGGAGACAGACCGCAAGGCTAAAGACTTGCATGCTGGGTTTTACCGGCAATTACTCATGAAACTTCCCCCATATCTGTCAAGACCATACTGGCCAAAGAAAACTTTAAAACTGGCCATCCAAAGCAGTAACCGAATTCGAAAAGAACACTTTAAAACCGTCCATACAAAGCAGCAACCCAATTCAAAAAGAACGACGCATCCAGACAGAGCTCCTTATAAAGCCTACGTTTATTTGGCGATGTTTTTAATCGCCAAAAGTAAAGCGTCGCAGTAATCTTTATCCTTGACGAAATTGTTTACCAAACTATTTAACAAACCAATAGGAAAATTCTGATCCAATGCATCTTGATAGAGATTTATAATGTCATTTATTATACTATTATGATTAGAATTTAACTTTACTATCCTTATTAAACTATTGATAATGATATTTCTGAAAATGGAAATATGTACATTGGAATTAAAATTTAATATCTTAATAGTTTCAAAGTTGTAATCCTTTCTCTTATCATAAATGCTAGTCCGTAATCCACCCCTCTCAATGTCGATAGTGAGATCCAAATAATTTACGTGCTTTTCGTCATATGAAGTTTTTTTTAATATCAAACCTTGGGGATAGTAGTCTAAATTTAAATCGCTATTGGAATCGTTAATCCTTACTAACAATACATCATCAATATATCTGAAACTTAAAAATTCCTTATCCGTTGTCTCTTTAACCTCGTATAAAAATAAATAAATATCTGCAAGTACCGAACTGCAACTACCCCCCATAGGTATACCCCTTATCTGCTGAAACACATGCTTACCATCGAATAAATAATTTTCATTAACTACGAAATTAAATAAATTTGTCAAATGATCCAAATTTTTACCCAAAATATTGTACCTCTTAAAAAATTCGAATATTTTATTTTTAAGATCATTTAAATCAATACTGTTATATAAATCATATATATATATATATATATATATATATATATATATATATTATATAGTTAATGAAATAATTTTGGCCTAAGAGTAGTTCATTTTAAACACACATATATGTTTAGTATCTTTACCAAATTTCATGACAATCCATACATACTGTCCCAAGATATCATGCGCGCAATGACTTTTGGAGAAAAAAAAGAGCTTTTTTTTATTTTAACAATACACAACTTCTGTAAAAGACTAATAAATGTCTAATGGCAGTGTATTACAAAGCACAATCTGATTAATCAATATCCAAAATTTCATGGTTATACATAAAAGGTTTTGAAGATAGGCTAATTCAAACTTTGAATTTTTTCTTAATTTTCGTCGCTTTTAAAAGGTACAAGACCCCTTAACTAAATATAATAATAATTTTATTGTTCAAGCCCTTTCGTTAAAAATTTTAAGTTTAGAGCCAAAATATTAAAAAAAAAAGTGTTAAAAATTTATGTGTATTAAAAAGAAATTTTTAAAAAGTATTTTTGAAAAATAATTAAAAGTCAATACACTGAGCTATAGTTTACAAATGAATTTAATTCGTGGGTATATTTTTTGTCGTATTCAATGATGTAAAATTTTTAAATATGCGGTAGTTAGAAGTCGTTTAGGAGCAAGAAAAGCAAAAGCGAAAGCATCGGTCATTGTCATCATCGTTATATATTGCTAAAAATAGGAACCACGTTTGGAAGCCATTCAAAAGTGAACTATAATTTTATGGAGACGGCAAATTAATATGTAGCGAAAGAAATAAGACAATGTCGTTAATAACATGCAAAAACGTAATGATCAATTAAAAAAGTTAAAAAAAATGTCTGAAAGGTAAATAACACATCAACAATATTATTTTTAAAAAATCTAAAATACTATATTTTTACATGCCACCATTTTTTATGTAAATAATGACTATGCTTATATTTTTACTTTTCTCCATAAAAAAAGTAGATATTGAATTTCTGAATATTAAAAAGAAAAAAAAAACTAAAAAACTTTGTAAAAGGTGAAATGCACTGTTATTTTCTTCAGCATAGCGACTGTTATATATTTTTTAAACCTTTCCAGAATTCTTCAAATCACCAGTAAAGGAACATTTAAAAAATCTTTTAAGAAATCGCCGTTTATTACTACCCGAAAAAGTTTTCTAAAACGCAGATATTGCTTCTTCAGCTTGAATTACCTGTGTAACTGTATTACAAGTGTTTGAGAATCAGTGTTACGGAAAGAAAATGTCTAAAGAAGAAATATTTTCTTATCTTTTTCCATTTTATTGCTCTTCGTGTAAAAAAATACAAGGAAAAAAATCCTATATTTTATCGTTTGAATACTAATATTCATAATTATGTATATTTCATATTCTTGTATTTTGGATAATGTATATAATGTTTGTAATTATATATGTAGTAATATAAATAATTATATTTTACACATAATGTCTGCCTTGTTTGTATTCATATAAGAGCATAAAAATTGAATTGCCGTGGTCACGTATAGCATGTATTACAATAGTCAGATTGTGTATGATTTAAGATGTTATTTAAGGGTTTCTTAAGAAAACTTATATTTTCGTGTTTAAAGCGTACGCTTTTAACCAGAAAAGTGATCGAAATTTGTAGGTACGCGTTAAATGGCAAACATGATTAAAATCTCGGTACAAATACAATAGAAAACAATTAAAGATGATATTTGTATGGTAATGTATATGCTACTTATTTACAATATATTAATAATGATGTGACTTTAATAATGTTGACTATCCGATCACATAAAATGTACCATTTATTATCGATTTTAATATTCTTTATTTCATTTTTACACATTCCCTGATATTGTATTATTAATTATATTATATAATAATATTAATTATATTTAATTATAAATATTTAATATATTATTATTACTACTATAAATATATAATTATATTATAGTACTAGAATTTTTTTTTAATATAGCTATGGGTACGTTTGATAATTACATTTTCGTATTTTATGTACCCATATTTATCATACATCTATTATACAATCTTTATTATTTTCTAATTGTATCTTTTTTATAATCTATTATCTTTCTATTATATCTGTTATACATCTTTATGTATCTATATTATCTTCTCTTATTTTATTCTTAATCCATTCGAAGATATATTTCATATTTTTGTATTTTAAGAACATAATTTTCCATGGGTGTCTTATCTTAGATGTGTCATAACTGATGAAGAATTTTTAATTAACAAAAATTTGGAATATAAGTAGATTTAATAATTGCATTTTAGAATTTTATTCATAACTTATCTTATTTTGTTTTTAATCCGTATAATTTAGTTTTGTAATTAGAGTTTTTATGTATTTATAAATATCATATATCGTACTAGATTTTCATTATTTTTGAATAAATTAAATTTATTTTTGTGCACAAAATACTAAAGATCCATTTTTAGATGTGTTCGTAATTATATAAATACGTAGCACCTATAGTCGTCGTCTAGTCCGTCCATATGTCTGTCCGTCTGTTTGCATATAACTGCGCAAAAACTACAGAATTGAATAGTTTGAATGCTTAATATATTAAATTATTTGCGTAATTTACTTATAAATCTTGTATTCATGTACTTTTGCATAAGAGTGCAACAGGTATTGCACCAGGATCTCAATATCTATATAACTAGCTATAATACGAACGCCCCTCATTTGCCGCTTTTGACGTAAAAAGTCAGACTTCTTAAAAACGATAAAAACTTTTTTTAAACTCACATTTAGATCCATGGCTTCATATGCTTACACTCCGCTAATTGAACTGTCCTGGAAATTTTAGTCTTTCCATTCAGATCATAAAAAATGTGATTTAATAGAGCTAAACAGAATAAATATATGATAAAGTTAATATCTATATGCGATGGATATGTAATTAAACTTGATAATGTAATTAAACTTATATTAATTCGGATCAACTGCCTAAAGTAACAGATCCGATATTATGACTGAGTTATAAAGCGTGTAATTAGGTACTTTATTTTGGCGACACTATTAAAGGTATTATTCCATGGAAAAAAAAAACATTTTTGCATAACAATATTCATGTTTTGTATTTTATTTTTCAGATTTCATTTATTATTTCGAAGTTTATAAAGTTATAAGTTCGAAAGTATAATTTCGAAGTTCGAATATTGTATTTTCATTTATTACACGAGTCACAAGTTAACGCTGGCTTTGATTCGTAAAGCTACATATTGGTTAAAGCTACACAAGACTCTCTAATGCGAATCAATCTGGGCCGAGAACGTTTTTTGGCGTAGATAGTATTTATTCTTAAAGGAAATTCTCCGTAAGCGCATACTCAGCAAAATTTGAAAAAAAAAAATGTTGTTCTCATGAGGATATATATGTTTATAAAAAAATCTGGGGGAACCTCGGTATAACATCCTCAAAAAAAAAAAAAAAAAAAAAAATTGTTTTCCTGCAGTTTTATACAGGTTCTGTCCAGAAGTAAGGAGAATGAATACATAAAATTCATTTGCTTGAAGATAATTTTACAGACACTTAATATTCTTCAAAATATTTCTCCTGTATTGATACACCGTTGCCAATGGCTATGCCACCAATTTATGTCCACCTGGAAATCTTCAACTGGAATATTGTTCAGAAAGCGCTAGATTATCAAAACGATGACCTTTTAAGCTGAATTTTGAACGAGGGAATAGAAAAAGTCCGGCAGAGACAGATCAAGGTTGTACGGTGGTTGAGGCAGCGTTGCGATGCTGTGTTTTGGAAGGAACTGGGTCACTTTGAAGGATGTGTTGAAACAAGCTTGGCACAAATTTTCCGAATTTAAAAATCTTCCATGACAATTTGATACACAACCGATTATGTAAGTCCTAACGTCTCAACAATCTTTTGGACACTCATCCAACGATGAGAGTCTAAATGCACTTTAATTTTAGCCATATTGTCTGAATTTTGAGAATTTGATGGACGTCCAGCGCGTTGGTTGTCGTCTCTCTTCCGTCAATGGAGGTTTTGTGCCACATAAACACTTGAGTCTTGGACAAAGAATCCTTCTCATAGATTTCTTGTAACATGGCAAGCGTCTCAGTAGCCAATATGTTTAGTTTTACACAAAACGTTATTGCGTATCGCTCTTCAACACTCCGCTGCATTTTGAAAACCTAACGTCACTTTAAAACACGTGTCTGCTTCACAAGCGATGCGTGCGCTGCAAAGCCTCAAGGCCAACTGATTTGCGTCAGACTCTGTTACTGGCAGCCCCCACGAAACGTATCGCCCGCAAACTCTGCCACTTTGGACTTCTGATTGGCAGAAAATCTTCAATCTCATTACTTCTTGGACAGACCCCGTAGCTGGTTGGCGGCACAATGAAAAACAAAACGCTTTAATGATAAATGTGGTAAAACGTTTTCTATTATTCATATTGAACTAGTTTAAGTAAATTTTACTTAAATAAATACAGTTTTATAACTACGAGTTTGTCATATGCATTTATATGCTGCTCTTATTACTCGCAATTCGTAGCAGCTCCTAGCGTCCATGATACGCAATCGCACAACAGACCATAACTCCGGGTGTTCGTTTACTATGACGTTCGGTAATGCATTCCGGAAGGTAACCATTTGTTGCCAATCTGTATGAAATTCTGTATGTTCATGAGTCCATTGCAGACGCAGACATCGATGGTTTTTGTTTGAGGGGAATTCTATATAAAGGAGTTCTTAAACGCAGTCCACGGTGCAGCAGATGTCGACAGTAGGGTTCACCGGCATAGTGTCTAACGCGAATGCGGACATCGTAGTATCACAAATTTAAACGGGATTGGTAAAAAAAAAAAAAAACACTTGTTGCCAATCTGTACGAAAGTCTGTATGTTCATGAGTCCATTGTAGACTCAGACGTCGATGGTTTTTGCTTGATGGGAATACTGTACTGTGTTGTTAAACACAGTCCACGGTGCAGCAGATTTATACAAATTTACGAAACAAACAGTGACACCTGTAGCAGTTGACCAATATGCTTCTAACTGTCTAGATGAAACTCCACAACCCATCAGCGGCATGCGAACCAGGTGTGTATCATCGCGAGTTGACGTCCCCTTTTGGTGTTTACTCCCAGATTTCAGAGTTGTCCAATTGTCGTTTATTAACTGCTTCCAAACTCGAATCACTCTGCTGCTGTTACCCGATAGGAAAATCGTCCTTCGCGAAGGCCAATAATTCTCCGCCGTTCATAAAAGAAAGTTTTGCAAAAATTAATAACATTCATGCAAATTTCAACGAACACTGTTAAAAAATAAATGTATTCAACTTTTAAATTATTTTAACTTATTTATTACTTTAATATTTCTTAGTAGATTTTACTACAGAATCATCAGTGTATGTTTTCGTATGAAATGATAATTATATTGGTTATTTAAGTAATAGGGACACGTCACAAAGTGAACGATTAGATATTATAACCATTGGATGATCAACGTTAATTAATCTGTTAGTGTGTTAAGTATTTTTTCAAAAGTGATTTTAATTTAACCTTTGAATGTGTCCGTTTATATAATATTATACGTATGACGTATTTTTAGCTGAGAGTAGTTACCTTAGTAGGAATAGAAGGTTTTTAATAGAAGTAATACGATACATGATCATCAGTAGTAGAACATTTAAAAATTGAATTTTATTTCGGTCCATTTGTGAGAACAGAGTTTCTGAAAATTAACATTTTTCATAACATTTTCTAGCTGAAAGATTAACACTTTCTGTGGCAAAGTAATTATTTCTTTAATGTGTTTAAATAATATAATGTTACTTGAATTTGCGAAAGAATTAATTTGAAAATATATAAATTCTTTTCTAATAGTTATTATATATATATATATATATATATATATATATATTAAAAAACTCTTCGAGTCGCTTGGCAGTTTGGAATTAAAATTATTTAATATAAATAATATATCACCGCTCTTCAAACGAATATTACAGCCAATATACTTTTAAGACGACTGCAATGAACATTTCGTAAATCACTTAGTGCTTACATTGGGTAGTTGTTAGTTTAAATTATCTTTTTATTCAGAATATTATTATTTAAGATAAATATTTTTTTTTCAGATTCTGGTGGTTATAGGTTAGACGGCTCATTAGAAACAACTTTAGTTAGAGGAAGTGCCAACAAAGATCTCAGGTAATGCTACGAACTAAAAATTTTAATTATTAAATATTGTAATATTAAGGAAAAGCCTTATGGTTTCTCAGGACTCTTAAAGTTTCAAAATTTTCGAAACTTTAATTATTTTAAACTTTTAACACGTACCATTTCTGAACATTTTTTATACAATTGTTAGCTCGAAATTTCTGTTTGAACACAAGTTGTGGATTTTAGAATTGTACCTGCTCAATTGCTGAAGCGGCATGTCCGAAACTTTAAAGTCATTTTACTGAAAATGATAGTTTTGGGCATAAGGCACAGGACATCTCAAAAACTTCTGAATTTGTTTTCATAAAATCTTTGAAATAGATGTTTTATGATAGTCTGTGTAAACTGAACCTAAAGTTTCATTCTTTTTATTGTTCAAAAAATGTATTTTTACGTGATTATACTATTCAAATTTTCAAAACTAGGGGGCTCAGCCCCCTGCTCGCTATAGCTCGCCAACCCCCGTAAATTGCTATGTAATTTATATTGGAATCGCTACGCGATCCCAGCTCGCTTCTCTCGCTCGCCACTATTTGTGTCAACTCTAGCGAGAATGAGTGCTATCATAAATCATTATAATGTATTAAATTTACAAATATTTTTAATGTATAAAAAGGTAATGGAAAACTTTGTTGAAAATGTAAATAAAAATGTATTAAAACACTTTGGAAACAGAAATAATTTAAAACCTTAGTGAAAACACAATAAAAAATATTTTTAGTTGGGCCGCTATGCGGTCCGAGCAAGCAACGTATGAAATTTACAAATATTTTTAATGTATAAAATCCATGCAAAAGTTTGTCGAAAATGTAAATAAAAACGCATTTAGGTGGTGCTGCCAATGGGTATAAAATATTTTAACATTATGAAATTTACAGATTTTTTAAATGAAAAATAATTCATAAAAAAAGTAATTGAAAATTTTGTTAAAATGTAAATAAAAATGCATTTATCAAAAGTTTGGCCCTATGACTTGTTGAACATCATTGAGAAAGCTAAGCGAACTGGAAATGGACGCCGTTTAAATTTAAATGGCATGTTAGTGTCAGATGGGGTTTTCTCCTTTCATTTTGCCTATAGTATTTAAAATGCCGGCTTAAATTCATTTAAAACTATAATAAGACTCTATAAAACATGCTAAGTATCACGCTAACATACTGAAAACAAAACGTTTTCGCCTGTGTCTAAATACAATCTTGAATCAAAAAGCTGATTCGCTGAATTCCTCTCGTCACCGTAAAACGGACCAATAGCAATTGTCATTCATGCATCGCTCATAACGGTTTGAGTTAAAAGGGAGATTCCGTCTGGATTTTGATTTGCTGAGTTGGTTGGGACATGTGACCGTAACTTAACTACTCGCTGACTAAACGTCGCTGCGGCTGTTGCCAAATGGCAAGCTACGAATACAGTATTTTTTTAGCGCTACGTAAGAGAAATATATATATAGATTTTGTATTAGCTAAATACAACATTGTATTAAAATTATAAGAATGCTTTAAATACAACTTTATTTAGGTTTAGGTTAGTTATTAGAATGCGAATTATAAGCAGGCATCAAAAGTTTCATTCTAATTGCAAAAGTTATTTTGTAATCATGCGTGTAATCTGTCATACCAATTTTCTGCTTTACAAATCTCTGAGAGTTTGAAGCCCCCTATAAATATTAATTCTGAATTTTGTAATTTTTAAATATATGAAACGAGAGAACGTACTTGTATCGTTCATCTCTCTAGAAATTGATTTTTAAACTCATATACATTTTATGATATTAAATGTTGAAAATGTTCTGTTTTTTTTTTTTAATTTTAACACTAGAACCGCGGAGCGGGTCAATTTGACCCAAATCGATATTTAATTTCTTGCCGCACGAAAAATATTAAATGAAAAAACATTTCCTTTACTGACTTTTAATATTTTAAGGTAAACAACAACTTAACGAATTTAAAAACGTATAGCATAAATACATTTCCTGTTATAAATCGTTATACCTAGAACCGCGAAGCGGGTCAATTTGACAGGTAGTATGTTTTACGCATAAAAGACGAAAAAGAGATACATTTTCTAGGAAGTAACGAGAAAGTACACCTCCCTCACCCCGAATTCCTCTAATGGACAGATCTGGTAGGGGAAACAGTGAAGGTCTTCAGCCAAGGTCATATATGCACAGTGTGAAAAGAGGTCGAATGCAGACGAAAATTAGAAGTGATATTTAGGAGAATTCTTGAAGTTGCATTTTTTAGGTATTTATTTTAAGTTTAAATAAGATGTCACGACGACGTAATCTTGCCGTTACAGAAGCTTTAGAATATTTGCAACAGTTATCTGAAAACGATTCAGAAAGTGATAATAATGATGACTGTCTTTCAATTTTGAGTAGCGAGGATGAATATCTGCCTCCAAATGAAGAAAATTCCCATTCTGATGAAGAAAATGAAAGTGATGACGACTCTACCAGTTCGATAAATATCGCTGGACCTTCTCATCGCAATGATGATGATGATTTACCAGTATTAAATGAAAGTGCATCGTATTTATCAGATAAAAAAGGAGAATTGAGATTTCGTACAAAAGGCACTTACACTCAGAGAAATTTGAAAAAGAAATCAGCTGTAACGTGCGAATTCAAACTTGTAAATGAAGAAGTTGGTAAAGAATGGACAGTTTGGGATGTTGTAGAAATAGGTACTAGCAACAAAGGAAGAAAGGCGCAGCATAATGTTTTAAAGGAAGTTGGGGGCCCAACACCACATGCTAAACGAAATATTATGGATAACAGTCCGGCAAGTGCATGGAGACTTCTTATAGACATGGATATTGAAGCATATAAAGAAATGTACCGAAGACGAAGCTCATCGACAGCTTCATGAACATGATTGGGTTATTACTTTGGATGAAATTGATGCATTTATATCAATTTTATATGCACGGGGCATATATTGCGCAAAAGGGCTTGAACTGGATAGCCTATGGTCAGTGAACTGGGGACCGCCATTTTTCCGAAATACAATGCCAAGAGACAAATTTCGTGAAATAATGAGATTCTTGCGCTTCGATATAAAATCAACCAGATCATGTTGTCCAGAGACAGACAAATTTGCCCTCATTTCTGATATCTGGAATCGTTTCATTGAAAATTGCAAGACTAACTATACTCCAGGGCCCAACATAAGCGTAGATGAGCAATTATTTCCTACAAAAGCTAGGTGTAGGTTTACTCAATATATGCCTAACAAACCAGATAAATTCGGTATAAAGTTCTGGTTGGCTGCAGATGTTGATTCAAAATATCTGATTAATGGATTCCCATACCTTGGAAAAGATAACAAATGTCCATCTAACGTTTCTCTTTCTGAACATGTAGTACTGCGACTAATAAGTCCATATGAGAACAAAGGTAGGAATGTTACTACAGACAACTTTTTTACAACGTTGAAGCTAGCAGAGGCATTAAAATCTAAAAATACCAGCCTTGTAGGAACTGTAAAAAGATCAAGAAGAGAAATACCAACCTCTGTAAAAATGTCAAAATCAGAATTGCATGCGACAACTGCATTAGCTCATAAAGGTATCAGTTTAACTGTTTACCAGGGAAAAAGAAATAAAAATGTGTTGTTGATCAGCAGTCTACACCCAACTGTTGAAATTTTAGATAATTCTAAAAAATTACCTGATACAGTTGCTTATTACAACGCAACTAAATTCGGTGTGGATGTGATTGACCAGATGACAAGAAAGTATACTGTCAAGTCTGCTTCACGTAGATGGCCAGTGCACGTATTCTATAATATTTTGGATCTTGCTGTAATCAATGCATGGGTTTTATACAAAGCCGTAACTGGGAAAGATATTAGTAGACGGCAATTCATTCAAGATTTAATTGAAGAATTGCGAGAAGAGTTTGTTCGCCCCCGACAAAAAAGAGTGTTTGAGTGCGAAGCAACTACTAAAAATGATGGACAACCACAACCTAAGCGCCAACGAGTCCGATGTCACACTTCAAAATGTGAAAATAAAACTCAAGATATTTGTTCACAATGTAATGCCCCCATTTGCGGTAAATGTACAAACCGTATTAGCAAGTTTTGCATACAATGCATACAATAAATTGGATTAAATAAACCTGTAAAACTAGTAAGTAACTGTTTTTTATTCTATTTTTATTTTTTGTTCTATTTTCGATTAAAATTATGAAGTCTAAGTTTATTTTTGGTTAAAATATATGTGATTATATTTAAGGAAATATGAATTTGGCTATCATTTTCTAAAATTTCTCCTGCATTATTTCTGAAATGTTATATAAATTATGATAAATATTGATTATTATACGAAAATATAATGTTTTAGTTAATTAAATTAAAACATTTGGGCATATTTATATATTTTTTAATATCTAGGGTCAAATTGACCCGCTCCGCGGTTCTAGGTATACCGAAAGTCCCGCGGTTCTAGTGTTAAGAGTCCTGAGATTCCTTTAGCTGTTTATCAATGAGACTTTAATTTCCCCTCGCTAATGTCGAGCCCATAGGCAAATAATGCATTCGTATTTTTTTTAAATTCGTCATAGGAAACAACTTTTTGTGTACTGTTCTTAAATGACGCCCTTTACTTTTACCTGTCGACATATTTCTAAAATCTATGATACTTAATTTCTAATTGATTTGTTAAAGTCTTAGCGAAATTGAGTAAGATTTTAACACTTCACATAAAATTAAGGTTATATTTCAGAAGTATTTTACCAATAAGCAACAATACGAATAAAAAAAATACTTAAAAAACAATTAAAAATATTAATTTAATAAACAGATTTTATAAAATTTTCGAGTGATTTGCTCGCTCATAAGTGTAACATGTGAGGGAAATTTGAAATCTCACTGACTCACAGCTTAGTGACGAGGTGTACGTTCTACATCTTTAGGTCAATTTGTTTATTTACATTTATTTTGTTTTTGTTTTCGTATCTCTGAAATATGTAGATTGTTACTCTAAAGCGGTTTGATCACTGTAATTAAAAGTATGTGATTTTACTAAAAAATACATAGACAGATATTATAACAGTTACTACAAAATCCCCTGTAACCAATCACTGCTAGTAATATTACAAAGAAAATAGATGTAACTGAAGGCTTATTGCGCATGCGTCCTTCTCTCTCCTTAAAATTTGTCATAAACTCTTAACTCCCACCACAAATTAAATTTACTTGAAATTTATTCCAACCAAAATATACTTCGAAATTGTCTATTTTTCTGTAACAAATAATTCAGAACGTATTCAAACCATTCATTAAGCAAAAAAAAAAAAAAAATCAGTAAAGAATTATTTTAATCAAGCTATATTCTAATCATCCATTAACCATAGAAAAACCCTAATAAAAAATCAAGCTTATTAATTGAATTGAAATTCTGAGGAATTATAATAGCATCAATAAATTGACTTCCAGACCTATACAATTATCAACACACAGCAGAATCAGCTTCATCACCCTTTACAGACATTTAAAATCGTTTTCAAACGCGACCACAGTAGAAAGGTGTCGCGGACAGCTCCCTCTGTATCCCTTTGCAGTAACAGTGACACCTGAATTTAAAAACTTTTACGTACCGAAGTGAAGTGAACAGAAACTGAAAAAACTTTTTAGAATAATTCTTGTGTTTGTGAACGGAGTTGCGCCTCCGTGATGTTTCGATTGAAGTTAAAGCATTTTAAATGTTCAAGTCCTATAATCTTGTATATAGTTTGTAATATATTGTAAATAAGTATTGTAGATTAACCGAGTTATGTCTTATTTTAGTTGAGTCAGTTGTTAGTAGAATTAGGTTAAATCAAATGCGGCAGTACGAACCAGAAGCAAGTGTTGAGAGCTTACCTGAAGGAAGGGGTAAGTTAAAGATTTCTGACATTCTTTTGTTTATATGAACGCTTGTTTTTATATTTTTATGGCGCCCGAGAACAGCGACGCCGTGTTGATTTGATCTTAATTGAATGAAAAATTATTTATAGACGAAAGTTTTGAATATTCAGTTCTATTGAAAAGAATTGTTGATGGTTTGTTTTGACCTTGAATATAATGAAGAATTGAGTATAAAAATAAATAAAAGTCTTGAATGCTTAATTCAGTTGAAGATAATATTATTAATAATATTGATTGATAGCGTATTTTGAAAACAGGATTATTTTGAAAGTTATTGAATATATTTTGAAAGTTATTGAATATATTTTGAAAGTTATTGTTCTTATATTAAGTTGTTATAAAATTAATTATATTTAAAATTACGGATTAAACATGTCTGATATTGAAAAACTAAAGAAGAAACGTGCTGTTTCTAGAACGGCGACTACGAAATTAATTAATACTTGTGAGCTGTATCTTGCAGAATCAGTACAGGAAGTTCCTGTTCTTACGGAACATATTGATCAGTTAAACTCAAAGTATAATAATTTAATAACTTTAGATGAGCAGATCCAAAATTTAATGGATGATGACGGCGAATTAGAAACTGAATTTGAAACTGCCGAAGGTTATGCTGAAAAAATAATTTCCATGAAATCGAAATTAACGTATGCTTTAAAAATAAAAGTTGAACCTGAACGTTCTATTAAGAAAACAAATTCGGTTAATGAAAGTATTTCAACAGAGAATTTGACTTCTTGCTCTCATTCTAAAATTAAATTACCGAAATTGAGTATTAATAAATTTAATGGAGATCCTGCTTATTGGTTATCTTTTTGGAACCAATATGATAATGCGATACATCAAAATGATAGCTTAACTGACATTGATAAATTTAATTATTTGCATTCCTTCCTTACTGGAGCTGCTTCTAGTGCAATTAGTGGGTTTTCGCTATCGAGTGAAAATTATATAGCAGCTATTGAACTACTCAAAAAGCGTTTTGGTCGTAAAGACCTGATTATAAATGCTCATATGGGAAAATTATTGAATTTAGAAACAGTTAAAAATGTAAATAATACTTTTGCATTGCGAAAGCTGTATGATAACATTGAGACTCAAATAAGAAGTTTAAATTCACTTGAAGTAACTTCCGGGACATATGGTACGTTACTAACGCCAATTTTGCTTAAATTAATTCCCAATGAGTTAAATTTGGAATTTCAACGTAAACGGAAAACTCAGGATAATCTTTTTGAAGTTAACGAACTGCTTGAATTTCTACGGGCAGAAATAGAATGCAGAGAAACTGCGATTCAAATACAAGATAGGGTTATCGTTCAAAATCCACCGCAAGTGCAGAGGGAGAGAAAAATAAATAAGTTTACAGTTCCTACTGCTGCTTCATTGAAGGTTTCGATAAATCATTGTATTTTTTGCGGAGATTCCGCTGAATCAGTTAATCACAATTCTACAGCTTGTTCAAAGTCCGTAGCAGAAAAACGAGCACGTTTGAGAAAAAACGGAATGTGTTATCTCTGTATGAAAAAGGGAAATCATTTAGCAAAAGACTGCTTTTCAAAAATAAGATGTCAGTTTTGCAGTGGAAAACATAATTCTTTAATTTGTGACAAGAGTAATAAAGTAGATGAGAAAAAACAAATTGACGATAGAAATGTCACTTTAACAAATAAAACATTCACACAGAAAGTTTTGTTACAAACTTTAATTGTAAAAATCTGCGGAAATAGTGAAGATAAGTTTGTTAGGTGCTTAATCGATACTGGATCGCAAAAGTCGTATATTTCAAAGTTTGTTGCTGAAATGATGCAATACAAAATTATAAGTGAGAGCAACATTATTCATAGTCTATTTGGTGGAACGGAGGTTTCTGAAATCCATAAACAATTTATTGTGAATCTTAGTAATGTAAAGGGTGATTATAAATGCAATTTTAAGGCCTTTGATCAAACTAAAATTTGTTCCGATGTACCACAAATAGAAATAAAACCCATATTACATGAGCTTAAAGAACATAGAATATATTTGAATGACACTAGCCGTATGAAAGAAAAATTGTTGTTTGAATCATCCCCAACTGAAATTCATATTCTTATTGGAGCGGATATTGCAGGAAAATTACTCACCGGTAAGATAAGAAAATTAAAATGTGGTTTAGTATGTGTCGAAACTTACTTAGGCTGGACAGTTATGGGGAAAGTTCCTTTGGAAATAGAAAATAAAACTGACAACTCATTTACATTTTCGATGCACGTATCCGATTATAAAATTTCTGAATTGTGGAATCTTGATACTCTAGGAATTTTAGATCTATCCGAAAATGAAACTAAAAAAGAGTTGCAAGAACAAACACTGCAACATTTTCTTTCAACGGTTAAAAGGGATAACGAAGGCAGATTTGAAGTCTGTTTACCTTGGATAGAGGGCCATCCCCCACTCCCTAATAATCTAGAGATCGCTGAGAGAAGATTAAAAAATACAGTAAAAAATTTGAAAGACAAGGGTTTCTTAGAAGATTATGAAGCGGTTTTGAAATCTTGGGAGGAAGAAAAAATTATAGAAATTGTACCTGAAAATGAATATAATAATTCCTGCTATTATTTACCCCATCGTGCCGTTATTAGAATGAATTCCACAACAACAAAAATAAGACCAGTATTTGATGGGTCAGCGAAAATTAAGGGGTTTCCGTCAATAAATGATTGTGTAGAAAAGGGGCCTAATTTGCTAGAAACTATTCCTGCAATTATCAACAGATTTCGAGAAAAATGCATCGGTGTAAGTTCTGATATCAAAAAAGCTTTTCTTCAAATAGGACTTAATCCGAATGATAGAGATTTTTTGAGATTCTTATGGTGGGAACAAGGTAATCCGGAACATTTTAAGATGTATAGACATAGGAGAGTCGTTTTCGGAATTTCCAGTAGTCCCTTCTTATTGAGTGCTAGTTTAACTAAGTTACTAAATGACGTACCTGAGCATCTTAGATCAACGGCAGAAAAAATTTCTGAAGCTTGGTATGTTGACAATTTAATTACAAGTGTAAATAATGAAAAAGAACTGCGAAAACTTAAAAGTGATTCTGTTGAAATTTTAGCGAATGCTAAATTTGAGTTGCAAGATTGGGCTTATAATTTGCCAACGAAGAACGAAATTACAGGTAATGGCACTTTTTCGGAAATTTCAGTGTCCGAAAATTCAAATAAAAGGAAAACGGTTTCTATTCTTGGCCTCATTTGGGATTTAGAAGAAGATACATTAAGTTGCGACATTAAAGGAATAAATGAATCCGATAACCAATGCATTTCAAAAAGAGTGATCTTATCAGAAGCACACAAAATTTATGATCCAATAGGTTTTACATGTGGTGTGACACTGACTCCAAAACTCTTACTACAAAAGTGTTGGGAGCTAAAAGTTACATGGGACGAAGCTCTTCCCGACAACATAAGTAAAAAATTTCTTAAATGGAAAAAAGATTTGTGTCAGTTGACAGAGTTGAAAATTCCCCGGTATATGATGCTTAATCCTAATTCAAATACAGATTTGTCTTATCATGTATTCTGTGATGATTCCCAAAAGGCATATGCCACATGCATTTATTTAAGATGTAAAAATAAAGCGGAAGAGGAATTTGGCAGAAGAGATAAAGTTTTGAACTACTTTTCCATTATGGTTCGAAAGCGCCTCCAGAAAGAAACTATTGAAGAAGAAGAAGATGGTGAAAAACAAAGCAGCAAAAAGAGGAAAAAGAAGCAGTCTAAGGATTTTAAAATTTCTGATATGGATAATTGGGCTAAAGATTCTGGTATATCAGAAGATGAAGAGCATGACGAAGAAGATTCTTCTCCTAAGTCAGCTAAAAAAGGCAAAGAAAAGAAGAAGAAAAAGAAAACACCAGATGATGAAGGTGACTTTGATGATAGAAAAGTGGATTACATGACAGATTCTTCTGAGTCTGAACCAGAACTAGCTGAAGAGAAGACTAACAGAGAATTGAAAGGAATAGAAGATGAAGAAGCTTTGAGGAAGTTATTCAATTCAGAAGAGGAAAATCAAGAAAATGAAGAGGATAAAGAACAAGAGAAAAAAGAAGAACAGCAGAAAACCAAGAGCAAGAAAAAAGAAGGCAAAGATTCATTTGGTGAATGTTCATCAGACACATCTGATTCTGACTTCGATGATACAAAAATTCATGCTGTTTTCATGCAGAAACAAGCTAAGAAAAATGGTTCAGATAACAGTGCCAGTAGTAGTCGAGCCAATACACCAACTCGTTTGAATGCTGATTCTAAAGATGGTAATAAATTATCCAAAAGGAAGTTGTCAGAGACTCCAATGTCTGCATCATTGAAATATGAAGAAATTAATACTATTCTTTGCGATTGTGAAAATGTTGTAAACTCCAGACCGTTAACATACATATCTGAAGATCTTGAATTAGAACCCTTAACCCCTGCCATGTTTCTTCGTGAAATTAAAGAAGGTGGTGCTCCTGATCTGGACAATATAGATGCAAGTTATCTTCAAAGAAGATATGAATATCGGATGAAAATTCGTGAAGATTTGAGAAAACGTTTCCGACTAGAATATTTGGGACAGCTGGAAAATTATCGTAAAAAGTCAAACAGGTATCCTGGACTCTCAGTTGGAGATATTGTTATAATTAATACAAAAGAAAAGAGAATGAATTGGCCTCTAGGAAAAGTCATCCAGTTGTTTCCAGGTAAAGACGGCATAGTACGATTGGCAAAGTTACGAACTAAGTTTGGTGAGTTGCTTCGACCAGTACAAAGGTTGTATCCGATGGAAGCGAATTTCCAGGCAAATGACTTTTCTCCGAAAACCACCGAGTCTGTTCACCTTAAAGATTCTCCTGGTTCTGGTGAAAAGGATTCTCCTAGAATGTCTAAATTTGGACGAGTGATACGAACACCAGAACGGTTGGACCTCCTAAACTTGTCCACGACTGTGGTTGAGTTTGACCTGGCAAAACTCAACGGGGGGAGTATGTCGCGGACAGCTCCCTCTGTATCCCTTTGCAGTAACAGTGACACCTGAATTTAAAAACTTTTACGTACCGAAGTGAAGTGAACAGAAACTGAAAAAACTTTTTAGAATAATTCTTGTGTTTGTGAACGGAGTTGCGCCTCCGTGATGTTTCGATTGAAGTTAAAGCATTTTAAATGTTCAAGTCCTATAATCTTGTATATAGTTTGTAATATATTGTAAATAAGTATTGTAGATTAACCGAGTTATGTCTTATTTTAGTTGAGTCAGTTGTTAGTAGAATTAGGTTAAATCAAATGCGGCAGTACGAACCAGAAGCAAGTGTTGAGAGCTTACCTGAAGGAAGGGGTAAGTTAAAGATTTCTGACATTCTTTTGTTTATATGAACGCTTGTTTTTATAAAAGGTATGTAGAACTCTCGACACCGAAACCCCGTGTAAATACGTTCTGTCCTCCGCAGAGGAAAAGAAAAACCAACATAAATATACCCCACTAATAAATATGGGTGATTCCAAAATTGTCCAAAGATGGCGCCACCAGAATCTTTTTTCACTTTTTATATACAATTCAGTTCACACAATTTCTTAGTGAAGATACAAGAGAAGTACACTACTCAAAACAATTATCGAGCACAAGGTTTTATAAAATTACGCAAATATTTACACCGACAAGTAACGTAAAATAAAACATCCATAATTTAAAGCGTAGTAAAAAATAGATGAAGAAAATTTCACAAGCAAATTAAAATTTATGACGTCAAAAACTAGAAAAAGGAGACGTGCAGAAATCGGGATTTTGCAGAAAGGTCTGTTTCACTGTCTCAGTTGTAAAATTCAATTGTCTAGCTTGTGTTTTGAGAAAAGGCGACTTAATGTCACAACAATGTGATTTACCGTAATCCATCCCTTGGTGTGTTATCGGGACAGTTGAATCTGGGGAAACAGAGCAAAGTGGCGGACGCTGTTGGAGTCGCATGAAGTGTCAATGCAAGGCTGTGGAATCGATTACAAGACACATAAGATGGTAGACATCGGCAAGGGCAAGGTCGGTCATGTGCTACCTCAGAAACAGATGAGAGATACATGCTGTAAACAGCTTGTCGAGACAGAACGTACAATGCTATTCATCAGCAAACACAGTTGTTCTTGGCCACAGGAAATCTTGGTCATCTAAACGTCGAGTTTGGAGGCAACGTTGTTGGAGTGAAATTCTGTTTGCAGAAAATTTAGTTCCCTTTTATCATTTGTCAACCAAATTCATTTCTAACACTTATGACAGGAGAAAAACTATCACCCGTTTCGAAATTCACAGCGGTCGCCTGCAGGTATTTTTTGTCGCGCAAGGAGTGCCATTCATTATTTTTACATGCAAAAATTTAAATACAAAAGTGAAATGTCAATAAATATAATGCATGAATTCTGAAGGTGATTTTGTTACTTTATGAAAAGAAAAAAATAAATTAAATTAAAATTTTAAGAAATAGAAATTTTAAATTAATAATTTCAAGACAAAGGTGAGTTAACTTATTTTATTAATGAAAAAACTTCAAAAACGAAAATATGTAGATATATATGTATAGACATTTTCCTCTAAATATAGATTTTCTATTTCATAACTTCTATAATGTTCTTCTTTTTCTGTCTAAGTGTTCTGCAAACATTTTACAGATTTTTACTACAATAAATAGATAAAAAAAGAAATAAGAGAAAAGTAAATAATAATAATAAAATTATCTTTTTTGCTTGAATTAGATTTCAAATGTAGAATTCAGATCTACAGCAGTTCGATTTTAGACACACATATTGCTAAAATATTCCATTGATCGAATTATTTTCTTTCGCAAGCAAAAATATTCAAATATTTTTTTTTTTTTTTATTAATGACTTTTTTTTCGCAGTTCATTGAAGGACAATGTTCAACTTTTCTGTCAAAATGTTCTGAAAACTTTTTTTCCGTTTCCTGCCATCTACCATATGAAGGAAGAAAAAAAATTCTCTTCCGCTCCCTTTTCCATTCTGTTCAGCTTTTTTCTCCCCGTCAATCTTAAAAATATCTTATCTCGTTTCACCCCAGAGATTTTTACTCGGCTCTACCAGAAAACCTGGAAAAATCGAAAAGTAACATTCCCTCTTTTCTCCTTGATATGGGGAGACGTAAATGATTTTTGGAGAGCTATGCTAATATTGGAATGCGTACAGTGGGTAGAGTAGAATAAAACAAAATCCTCCCAACTTTCAATGGCATTGGGTGAAAAAGCGAGAAATAGAGCGGTTAGAGCTGCAAATGCAAAAAGTTCCTTAAATGGACGAGGGATGGCAGTACTCACTACAATGTTTCTCTTTTTTTTGTAGAAAATTTTAATAAAAAAATTTGTGTGAGATAAATGTAATAGTCCGAGTGCTACACGACCGAAATAAGGTGAAAACTGCAAATCGTGATAAGATTATACCGATTGGTCAGTATCTACTTTATATTAATACAATGCATTTCAGAGGGGGAGGCATCGCGTAAAGTCGTGGGAATTCAAGATGGCGGCTGATATTCAAAATGGCGTCATTTTCTGAATTTTCTTACTATCCATCATATAAATGTGTGTTTCAGGTCGATTTCGATGTTTTTAAAGTCAAAAATTTCGTTTTCAATACATTTCGTTATAGTTGAATGAGTTTATGAATTCAGTTTGTCTGTTTATTTGTCTTTATGTCTGCTTGCCATTCCATGCTCTAAATCGTTTAAATATCGCTACTCACTTAAATATTCTCAGATTGTCATGTAATTTATATATGTTATTGAAGTTTACAATAATATGTTCCGAATAAAAATTGAAGTGCATAGCTTTTACAGTTCGTTTACAGGGCCTTCAAAAGAATTCCATTACGTTATTGTCTATCAGTGCGGGTGCTACTGTTGAGAAAACTGCAAATCGTGAGAAGAATATCCCGATCGGTGAGTATTTATATTAATACAATCCATATAAGAGGGGGAGGCATCGCGTGTAATCGTAAGAATTCAAGGTGGCGACTGTTATTCAAAATGGCGTCATTTTTCTAAATTTTCTTCATATAAATGTATGTTTCAGGTCAATTTCGATGTTTTTAACGTAGAAATTCGTTTTAACACTTTCCGTCTTAGTTAAATGAGTTTACTAATTAAGTTTGTCTGTTTGTTTGTCTGCCTGTCTGCTTGCCATTCCATGCTCTAACTCGCTTAAATATCGCTACTTGATTTAATTCACTCAGATTGTCATGTAATTTATATATGTTATTGAAGTTTAGAATGACATGTTTCGAGTAAAAATTGAAGTGTATAGCTTTTACAGTCCGTTTACAGGGCCCTCAAAAGAATTCCATTACATTATTGTCTATTAGTCCGAGTGCTACGGTTGAGAAAACGCAAATCGTGAGAAGAATATACCGATTGGTGAGTATCTACCTTCTATTAATGCAATCCATATAAGAGGGGAAGGCATCACTTAAAGTCGTAGGAATTCAAGATGGTGGCTGTTATTCAAAATGGCGTCATTTACTGGAATTCTTCCAATTTTCATACTATTCATCGTTGAAAAGTGTGTTTGATGTAAAATTCTATGCTTTTAAGGTTAAAAATGTCATTTGTAACACTTTTCAACATTGTTAAAAAGTATTTATGAATCCTGTTTATGTGGCCGTCTGTCTGGGCGTGCTCTAATTCGCTTAAATATACCCAGATATCCATGTAATTTAAATATTTTATTTATATATGTGTTATTTATATATGTAATTTATATATGTGGTATACATCAAAAATTTCTATATTGAAAATGAAGTGTGTTGCACTTATAGTTCGTTTACAGGCGCACTCAAAAGAATTCCATTACATTATGATCTATGGTAGAAAATCATTTTTAACCCTTAACCGGTAACGTGCCATCTATGAGATGGTTGCGTCTACATATCTACCCTTTACACGAAAATGAACGCGTCCTCAATCTTATCACACAATCTAATCCTTACGGTACTGGTCTTCTGCCTCCCCCACCCATTTGCAACACATGCACATTTTTAGTTATTGAAAGAAAATTTATTTTATTTTCAACGCGGTCTGTGAGACGGCATATTTCCGTTTATGTAATTTTTTTGCTCTGGGGTATTCATATAGAGGAGCCGTCAAAGCGATTACGCTACAGTGATAAAAAAGACTGAAGAAACTGCTTTGAGATGGTTTGATGAAGTAGTAAGTGACATAAGCGATATTGAAAGTATTTCAGATGATGAATATATAAATTCTGAGCACGAAAGTGACTCAACATTGTCAAAAAATGCATAAAAAATGCATATATTTAGAACATGCTGCAATATTTACTATTAAATATTTTGTTAATTTTGCTGCTTAATATTTTTTTCTAATTCATATCGTACCGAAATATATGAAAATATTAGCATTTATTTAATTATTATGACGAAAATTTTATATTTTGAACAATGGTGTGTAATTTCAATATATTTTCTGTCTCCGACATTCAAAACTTATTTTTATTCTGTCATATTAAAAAATTGGTCCTGTTAATCCATTACTATTCAATATTAAGTGTTTAAATTCACTATTTCGTAAATTATTAAGAGTTATTTTCCTTTTAAATTTTTATTGTAATTTTTTTTATTTAGCAGTCTCACAGACGGCACGCTTCCGTTTGTGCACGGGATTTTAATGTTTCCGGTTAATGGTTAATGTGTTTTAATACTGTTAAACCCTTTGAAACATAAATTGATATACATGAGTAAGGTGCAGTACAATATACTTGCTGTAAAATATGATGTGCATAGCAGCAAAAAATAAAACGTCTACAGTGCTATTTATAACGCCATTTTGAATAACAGCCACCATCTTGAATTTCTACGACTTTACGGGGTGCCTCCCCCTCTTATATGGATTGTATTAAAATAAAGAAGATATTCAACAATCGGTATATTCTTCCCACGACTTGCAGTTTTCTCAACTGTGGCACCCGCACAAACCCTCATAGCATGCATGGTTACGGTGACGTCGTTGTGACGTCACTGTGAGTCACTGTGGTCACGTCACATCTGTGACCAAAATCCCACCACTCAGTGATGTCACATTGTGACTGAGATGTGAACTTCTTAGAAAACTTAAAAAAATTACAAAAAATATTCAAAACATGTTATTTATGTAAAATTATATTTTCTGGCAATTAAAAAAAATTGTGACGTCACTGTTATGACACTGCATGTAACGTAGGTCACGTCGCATATGTTACGAAAAAAATCACCGTATTGTAAGTCACAGTGTGACAGAAATATGAACATCAAAAATCTTTGAAAATGAACAGAGATATTACATGCCCGAGTTACAGCGACATAAGGAATGAAAATATATTAGTGGATAGGAAATAGTAAATTCGGACACGAAAAGAGGGGGGAGGGCAGAAAAAGCAAAATGCACGGTAGAAGTATCAACAAACAAGATTTTCATGCTATATTTTATCAATTTGTTATTTAAGACAGTGAAAGTATACTTTTTTATGATTTCAATTTTATCTACCATTGCAATTTAATCCTTCACTGATTGCTATTATTATAAAAGTGTTCCTCGGAAAAATGGTACGTATTGGAGCAATTTGGATAACATATTTAGAATTAGGAATATTAAATCTGTACACTTTATATATTTAGTTTGCAGGGAGGAAGTTGTTTTATTTTATTTTATTTTATTTATTTATTCATTTTTTTGTCGAGCAAGTGGTATTCGAAACCCTTCTGTGGTTTCAAACTAAAATTTTCTATTACAGTTAAGTCTGTATCTTTTAATGAGCACGTAGAAAGAATACTCAGTGTTTAGTCATATATGCATTTCTTGCTTTAGAATTTGCATTCAAGTCATATTTTTTCCTGTTACTGTTTAACTATTTTAAATAACTATTTTTAAAAAAAATTCTACTTCTTTCAGACTTTTAAAATAAAATTAGTATTTTCCGAAAAAATATGTATGCAAATTTTATACAAAACTTATAATTATTAGTATTTCAAATTCGTGTTTTAGAGATATGACTACGTGTAAAACAAACTTTACTTTAAAAAAAAGAAAGAAAAAAGGCAGGTGTTTTATTCAAATAGAAAATTTTCATTACAGATACTCTTAAATAAGATAAAATTATTGCGCATTTAAACTCTCTGTTGTGCACAAAATAATAATAATAATAATAATAATAATAATACAGTAGGAGCACCTGCTTGCTAATATCGTCTGCGCTCGATTAAACCGCAGAATAAAATAAGAATCAGAGAACTACTGACGCGGAAAGTTAGTTTTTTAAGCCAACAGAAATATGCCTGACAATTTAGGAAAAAATACGGATATTATTAAAATATTTATGGAACTTAAAAGGTATGTCTTATTTAATTTAAATTTTTTGTTCCTGTTTGATAGATTATTATCACGAGTTAAATAGTTGTATGTTATATACAATGAGACTGAGCCGGGATTCTTTTCAGAAGCAATATGGCGATGGAAAGATTTTTGAGAAATTGTTAAATGCATTTAATTCATCTATTATAGTTTGTTGTTGTTTAATAGTACAATTATAAATACTAATTATTTAGTGTTGTTCAAATTGTTATAATTATTTTTTTAATTGTAATTAAGCATTTTTTTTGCTGTTTGTGATTTTAATCAAACATTTAATTGTAGACATTCACAATCAGTTATTAAATTTTCTTTGATTGTAAACTCATTTTCTACGTTTTCGATACATTTATTTTATTGGCATTAAAAAATAAAATATAATATTTAAGCATTGAAATAAAGTGTTTTTCATGCCCGATAAAGTTGAAAAGTGTTTATGACTTCGGTTTGTCTGGCCGTCTGTCCGCGCTCTAAATCGCGTAAATATACTCGGATTGACCTGAAATTTTTGGATGTTATTGACGTTTACAATAGCAAGGTCCCTATTTGTAATGAAGTTTGTAGCATGTTTAGTTCATTTACAGGGACAGTCAATTGTATTCCATTACATTACGGCCTGTGGGGAAAAAATCGTTTCAAATGTTTTTTAATGATTTTACACGCTTTCAAACAGAATAAAATTGATATGCATTTATGAAGCGCACTAGTGCATTCCGTAGAATATGCGATGCAAAAGAATAGTTATTTTTCGATTACAGGGCTAAAAAAGGAATTCCAATACATAATGATATAGGGGTGGAGGGAATTGTTTGCGGCGTACTTTATTTATGTTAATCTATTTGATATGTAATGAAATTGACATACGTCGTTGAGGTTTACATATTATGAATTATTTCATGTATAATACGAAGTGTATATAGCATTTACAGGGACACACAAAATATTTCAGATACTATATTGTATCCGAAGTACTGTTCATTAGCGATGATTGCTGGAAATGCATTTTTAATTATGATTCACTACATTTATGCATAGCATATCGTGTATATATGCTATAATTCATATACAGGACTATACAAAAGTATTCGTAAGTGTTACTGGGTATTGCTTAAAGGTGGTTTTTAAATAAGTTATGCATTTTTACGCTGCACTGTATTTAATTTACTAAGATATGTTTCTAGTATAGAGATAAAATGATATAGAGGGTCACGCAAAGAATTGGATACGTTGCCGTCTATAAATTATAATTTCCGGAAATGTGATTTCAGCAGTTTTAAGAGTGTTTTCGTTTGAATTAAATTTTAAGTAAATAGTGACGTGTAATAAAGGTTCTAGGTAAACTACGGCGTTGTACAAAATTATTTAAGTATGTTTCCATATATTAGTATAAATTGCTGAAAGAGAATTTCAACCTGTTATGCGTTTCCTTGATAAACTAAATTTTTCCATTATATAGTATATATATATATATATCAATCTACAGATCAAATACAGGACTGTTTAAAAGAATTAGAAAACATATTTGGCTGTGGATGGTAACTGCGTAAATCAGTTTTTCAAATGTTTTACGTGTTTTCATGTTTACTTAGTTATCTTATTTACGTTATTTCCCCCGATGTCTTGTTAAAACATTTAGGAAGTGTTGGAAAGTGTTTTATAATCTATTCTTAACGCATGATAACTTGTTGTTTCTATTTCCCAGATCAGTCTTTTCCTATAAAACATACCAAATCTAATTAGCTCATATTCACAAAATACAATATATACGGGAATAAAAAAAATAAATAAATAGGGCTTATCCTGTCGTTCTATAAATAACAGTTGTATTAATGTCCGTAAGACTCCATGTTCGTATTTAATAAAGCAATGACAAATCACATCACATAAAACAGCTTACAAATTCTTAATATTAAGCTTGAATTCAAGATCAAGCTTAGAACTTATTAAAAAAAAAGATGTCAGTTGATAAGCATTGTTTTTTAAATGGAAAATTAAAAATATTTTAGAAGAATAGGACTGCAAAATAGCGATATCTTGCTAAAAAGTACGGTAAAAAGATAAGATTTTATATTTCAAACAAAACTTTACTTTAAAATTATCGTAGTGTTTATGACAAGAATCATCACAGTATTAATACTTGGAAATTTTTCCAGAGAGAAACATTCGCCTTGCACACAATATTTCAAATGAAAATCAAATTTCAAATAAATTGCTTAAAAGGCACAAAGGCCAACATAGTGAAAAATATCCACGCCGGGACTCGATCCCGGGTCATCAGTATAGCGCACTGACATTCTACCGACTAAACCACATGGAACGATACCCAGCCTGGAAAATTTCTCCCTATTACATGTTGGCAAAGCTACAAACGCAGCACAAGATGGAATATTTATCGTGAGCCACCGACATGGGGTAAACACGAAACTTAATTAAATCCAGCATCGATTGAAACTATTTTAATAATTGGAAATTTTTCCAGAGAGAAACATTCGCCTTGCATACAGTATTTCAAATGAAAATGAAATTTCAAATTAATAGCTTGAAAGGCAATTTTAATTAGAAAGTTGATTTTCATTTGAAATACTGTATGCAAGACGAATGTTTCTCTCTGGAAAAATTTCCAATTATTAATATAGTTTGAATCGATGCTGGATTTAATTAAGTTTCGTGTTTACCCCATGTCGGTGGCTCACGATAAATATTCCATCTTGTGCTGCGTTTGTAGCCTTTCCAACATGTAATAGTGAGAAATTTTCCAGGCTGGGTATCGTTCCATGTGGCTCAGTCGGTAGAATGTCAGTGCGCTATACTGACAGCCCTTCCCGTAAGGCATAGTGACGTCACAGCAACGTCATTGTGAAGTCACACTGTGATTTTGTGACCGTCGATGTGACGTCACGTGACGTGGGTGTGACGTCATAGTGACTAGAATGCGAGGTCGTTATGGCCGTTTTAGAGGTCGTTTGTGACGTCACATTGTGACCACTCTGTGAAGTCACGCTGTGACAAATTTGTGAAAAGTGTGTCATTTGTGACTATTTTGTCATTAACTTTGTGACGAACCTGTGACGAAAGTGACAATGTTTTGAAGTCACACTGTGACCAATTTGTGAAATATGTATCATTTGTGACGAACATGTCATAAACTCTGTGATGATTTCAAATGAAAATCAAATTTCAAATTAATTGCTTAAAAGGCGCAAAGGCGAACTAGTGAAAAAGATTCCATGCTGGAACTCGAACCCGGGCCATCAGTATAGCGCACTGACATTCTACCGACTAAACCACATGGAACGATACCCAGCATGGAAAATTTCTCACTATTACATGTTGGCAAGGCTACAAACGCAGCACAAGATGGAATATTTATCGTGAGCCACCGACATGGGGCAAACACGAAACTTAATTAAATCCAGCATCGATTGAAACTATATTAATACTTGGAAATTTTTTCAGAGAGAACCATTCGCCTTGCATACAATATTTCAAATGAAAATCAAACTTCAAATTAATAGCTTAAAAGGCAATTTTAATTTGAAATTTGATTTTCATTTGAAATGCTGTATGCAAGGCGAATGTTTCTCTCTGGAAAAATTTCCAAGTATTAATATAGTTTCAATCGATGCTGGATTTAATTAAGTTTCGTGTTTGCCCCATGACGGTGGCTCACGATAAGTATTCTATCTTGTGCTGCGTTTGTAGCCTTGCCAACATGTAATAGAGAGAGATTTTCCAGGCTGGGTATCGTTCCATGTGGTTTAGTCGGTAGAATGTCAGTGCGCTATACTGATGACCCGGGATCGAGTCCCGGCGTGGATATTTTTCACTATGTTGGCCTTTGCGCCTTTTAAGCAATTTATTTGAAATTTGATTTTCATTTGAAATATTATATGCAAGGCGAATGTTTCTCTCTGAAAAAATGTCCAAGTATTAATAATGTGATGATTTTTGTCATAAACACTACGATAATTTTAAATTAAAGTTTTGTTTGAAATATAAAATTTCATCTTTTTACCGTACTTTTTAGCAAGATATCGCTATTTTGGAGTCCTATTCTTCTAAAATATTTTTAATTTTCCATTTAAAAAACAATGCTTATTAACTGACATCTTTTTTTATTAAATTCTAAGCTTGATCTTGAATTCAAGCTTAATATTAAGAATGTGTAAGCTTTTTAATGTGTTATGATTTGTCATTGCTTTATTAAATACGAACATGGAGTCTAATGGACATTAATACAACTGTTATTTATAGAACTACATGATAAGCCCTATTTATTTAAATTTTTTATTCCCGTATATATTGTATTTTGTGAATATGAGCTAATTAGATTTCGTATGCTTTATAGAAAAAGACTGATCTGGGAAATAGAAACAACAAGTAAGATATATCATGCGTTAAGCATAGATTATAAAACACTTTCCAACTCTTCCTAAATGTTTTAACAAGACATCGGGGGAAATAACGTAAATAAGATAACCAAGTAAACATGAAAACGCGTAAAATATTTGAAAAACTGATTTACTCAGTTACCATCCACAGCCAAATATGTTTTCTAATTATTTTAAACAGTCCTGTATTTGATCTGTAGATTGATATATATATACTATATAATGGAAAAATTTAGTTTATCAAGGAAACGCATAACAGGTTGAAATTCTCTTTCAGCAATTTATACTAATATGTGGAAACATACTTAAATAATTTTGTACAACCCTGTAGTTTACCTAGAACCTTTATTACACGACGCTATTTAGTTAAAATTTAATTCAAACTAAAACACTCTTAAAACTGCTGAAATTACATTTCCAGAAATTATAATTTATAGATGGCAACGTATCCAATTCTTTGCGTGACCCTGTATATCATTTTATCTATATACTACAAACATTTCTTAGTAAATTAAATACAGTGCAGCGTAAAAATGCATAACTTATTTAAAAACCACCTTTAAGCAATACCCAGTAACTTTTACGAATACTTTTGTATAGTCCTGTATATGAATTATAGCATATATATATACACCATATACTATGCATGAATGTAGTGAATCATAAAAGCGCATATCATAATTAAAAATGCATTTCCAGCAATCATCGCTAATGAACAGTACTTCGGATACAATATAGTATCTGAAATATTTTGTGTGTCCCTGTAAATGCTATATACACTTCATATTATACATGAAATAATTCATAGTATGTAAACCTCAACGACGTATATCAATTTCATTACATATCAAATAGATTAACATAAATAAAAGTTCGCCGCAAACAATTCCCTCCACCCCTATATCATTATGTATTGGAATTCTTTTTTAGCCCTGTAAATGAACAATAACTATTCTTTGCATCGCATATTCTATGGAATGCACATTTTAGTGCGCTTCATAAATGCATATCAATTTGATTCTGCTTGAAAGCGTGTAAAATCATTAAAAATCATTTGAAACGATTTTTTCCCCACAGGCCGTAATGTAATGGAATACAATTGACTGTCCCTGTAAATGAACTAAACATGCTACAAACTTCATTACAAATAGGGACCTTGCTATTGTAAACGTCAATAACATCCAAAAATTTCAGGTCAATCCGAGTATATTTACGCGATTTAGAGCGCGGACAGACGGCCAGATAAACCGAAGTCATAAACACTTTTCAACTTTATCGGACATGAAAAACACTTTATTTCAATGCTTAAATATTATATTTTATTTTTTAATGCCAATAAAATAAATGTATCGAAAATGTAGAAAATAAGTTTACAATCAAAGAAAATTTAATAACTGATTCTGAATGTCTACACTTAAATGTTTGATTAAAATCACAAACAGCAAAAAAAAAATGCTTAAATACAATTAAAAAAATGCTTAAATACAATTAAAAAAAATAAATATAGCAATTTGAAAAACAGTAAATAATTAGTATTTATAATTGTACTATTAAACAACGACAAACTATAATAGATGAATTAAATGCATTTAACAATTTCTCAAAAATCTTTCCATCGCCATATTGCTACTGAAAAGATCTCAGATCAGTCTCATTGCATATAACATACAACTATTTAATTCATGATAATAATGTGGAGATTTCGCAAGCAACACCTGCATTAGACTGAGTGTCTCCGTATTTTCCGCTTCGAGATTAAAAAGGAAACGAGCCTTAGCGAAGCTGTGTGAAGTGAAAATGCAGAAGAAGTAAAGAGAACGAAATGAGTTCGACGACGGAAGGTTTTTTTTATTAAAGAACAGAACATATTTCGATGAAATAAGATTGAATATTTACACGACGTAAGAAAACCTCAGAAATATATTCAACGACGTCCTAAATTATAGACTTTAAGCTAATTAAAGAACGAGAAGAGTGTTTATATCTGTATTTTTTATTTGTGTGTTCGTCCCAATAAATGTCAGTGCTCGTCCTAAAAGTGAGTTGTGAGTTTTGTATGGAGTCTCACCCCCATAAATTGGCGTCAGAAGTGACAGTTAACCCACCAATATGATTAATTAGAGTTATTCATCCTACATATTCAATCCGGATATTCTTCTAACGGTGAGTTCATTGCTATTATTTTATTATGAAGTTAGTTGAAATACCAGAACTGGAAGTTGCGTTTAAAAACGAACGAACGCATAAAATTAAATTGCTGCATAAATTCCTATTTGATGCTGACGGTGATCGCTCTAATAGAAAGAGAATACGTGATTTTACTGGTTTCGGTTTTCAAACCGACAGCACCGAATTCAAAAATAAAATAACTAAAGTTCAAACTGATTTTTCATTAAATGATCTGATTACAGTGTGCAATCTACTTTGTATTGATAATGAGGGATCTTTAAACGATCTCGCAACCCGATTAGTGACATACCTTTCAGACTTGACCTTACTACAAAATAATATTATACAAAATGAAAGTGACACCGACTCGGAACCCGAACTGCCTTCAAATAATATGACTTCAAGTAATAACACTCAATTATCAAATTTTGACAAACAACAGCAATTTCCAGTTCAAAGTTTTATGCAATCGTCTATTAATTTTACTGATATTGAAAGTGTAATACCTCCTTTTGATGGTAGTTCTTTTAGTGATATACAGGTATGGTTTAATAATTTTGAGAATGTTACTAATATGTTTAATTTATCTGACTTTCATAAATTCATATTTTGTAAAAGATCATTACGAGGAAAAGCCCAGTTATTAACACAAACAGAATTTCATATCAATTCATATGATAAACTTAAACAACTCTTAATATCAGAATTTAGCACCACTTATAATTCTGCCGAGTTACATGATATATTAAATAAACGAAAATTGCAAGAAAATAAATCAATAGAAGAATATTTTCTTATCATGAAACAAATATGCTCGCGTGGTAAAATCGAGGATTCCGCATTAATGCAATACATCATAAACGGCATACCCGACCCCGTTTTCAGAAAATCAATGTTATATGGATGCCAATCCATTGTAGAATTCAAGCAAAAGCTCAAAATTTATGACAAAATTCGACATGACTATGAGAATACTAAATTTCGTAAAGTCAAACCTGAAATGTCAGTGAAAGAGAAATCCTTTCGACCAAAATCTGATCTTTTTTGCTTTAATTGTGGTTTGTCGAATCATAAAAGTAGCCAATGCAGACATAAAGATAAAGGCCCTCGTTGTTTTAATTGTTCGAATTTTGGCCATAAATCGGCTCAATGTGATCAACCAAGGAGGCCTAGAGTTAAGTCAGAACCCTCCAATGTTTCCACTGTCACGTCGAACACTTTCATGACCAAACAAGTCATTATTTCGTCTGTAAATGTTACATCATTGGTAGACACAGGTAGTGAAAGAAGTTTACTAAAGGAAAGTATTTATCGCAAACTCCATACAATTTCGAACCTTGAACATTCAACTATCACATTAACTGGATTAGGAAATACTATAATCAAACCCCTAGGTTTTTTTCTCTACGAACATTATGATAGATGATTTTAATTATACAACTAATGTTTATGTAGTCCCAGATTATTCCATATCTTTTGATCTTATTATTGGTACAGATATCATTCAACAAAGTATTTTAACAATTTCTGGAAATAATATTTCGATGCAAAAAATCGAGAAAAATGACGATACGTCCAATAATTTTTTGATTAATATTGCTCATGTGTTAGACGATCTTAATCTTGATTTATCTCATATTACCGATGAAACAATACGTTAAAAAATTTCAGAACTTATTCAAAATTATTCTCCTCAAAAAATAAAGACAACTGATGTTAAATTATCAATTCATCTGGAAAACGAAGAACCTGTTACTTGTCCTCCCAGGCGCTTGGCTCAAATAGAGAAAAACTTCGTCGAAAAACAAATTTCTGAGTGGCTCGAAAAAGGAATTATTCGTAAAAGCACTAGTAATTTTTCATCACCTATTGTCCTAGTAAAAAAGAAAGATGGTTCATATAGATTGTGTGTTGACTATAGGAAGTTAAATTCTAAAACACATAAACAACGTTTTCCCCTCCCAGTAATTGATGACATTATTGATCAGTTGCATTCTGCAAAAGTATTTACTACTCTTGACCTTAAAAATGCTTTTTTTCATGTCGAAGTAGAAGAAAATAGTAGAAAATATACTTCTTTCGTAACACATTCTGGTCAATTTGAATTCTTATATATGAATTATGGCCTTAGCGATGCACCGTTAGTGTTTCAAAGATATATTTATAACGTTTTTCGAGACCTCATTAATGAAAAAGTACTTATTGTCTATATGGATGACTTCATAATACCAGCTGAAAACGAAGTCGAAGGACTTCAGAAATTACAACGCGTCCTTACAACTGCATCCGAATATGGTTTAGAACTGAATCTTAAAAAATGCCACTTTCTACAACGAGAAATTGATTTTTTGGGTTACCACATTAAAAATGGTCAATTGCACCCATCCCCCTTAAAAACTAAAGCTGTCTTAATTTCCCAGAACCTAAAAGTATAAAAGATGTACATTCATTTGTCGGATTAACTTCATATTTTCGTAAATTCATTCAAGATTACTGTTTAATAGCTAAGCCTTTAACAGATCTTCTTAGAAAGGACACTAAATTTCACTTTAGCGACCAGCAACGAAATGCATTTAATCAGCTGAAACACATCCTTTCTTCAGGTCCTGTTTTAGGCATTTATAACCCTAGTAACGAAACAGAAGTTCACTCTGATGCATCTATTGACGGTTACGGAGCAGTCCTCCTTCAAAAGTCTTCTATTGACAATCAATTTCACCCTGTCTATTTTATGAGCAAAAAAACCACAGATGCCGAACGTAAATATTCGAGTTATGAATTAGAAGTTTTAGCTGTCATAGAAGCCCTTAAAAAATTTCGCGTTTACATTCTAGGTATTCCTTTCAAGATAGTCACAGATTGCAACGCATTCGCAATTACTATGAATAAAAAAGATCTTTGCACCAAGATTGCTCGATGGGCTTTAATGTTAGCTGACTATAACTATACAATCGAACACAGACAAGGTACACGCATGCGCCATGTCGATGCTTTAAGTAGAAATCCAATATGTATGGTGATTCAAGATAGTTTTACTACCAAAATCATACAATCACAGAACACTGACGAACATATACAGGCCATCAAAGAAATTTTGAAAACAAAGCCATATGACAACTATTTCCTTAAAAATAACGTTCTCTATAAAAATCATAAAGGTATCGATCTGATAGTTGTGCCGGATGAACTGCAGCTAAATGTCATTAAACACGTTCATGACAAAGGACATTTTGGCCGTAAACGCTGTGAAGAACTCCTTAACGAAGAATTTCTCATCCCTAATATGTCAAATAAAATTGATAAAATTATAGCAAATTGTGTAACATGCCTTTTGTATAATCGCAAACGTGGCAAACAAGAAGGTGAATTACATCCCTTACCTAAAGAAGAGACTCCTCTCCAAACCTACCACTTTGATCATTTAGGCCCTCTTGAAACAACCAACAAAAATTATAAACATATTTTGTCTTTAATAGACGCATTTACTAAATTCGTCTGGTTGTATCCATGTAAAAGTACCTCTGCTACCGAAGTTATATCAAAACTACGACAACAAAGTCATACTTTTGGCAATCCTTCCATTATCATTAGCGATAAAGGTCCTGCATTTACAAGCAAAGAATTTGCTGATTATTGTCAAGATGAAAATATAAAGCACGAGACAGTTACAACTGGCCTTCCCCGTGCCAATGGTCAAGTAGAGCGACTTAATTCCACCATAATTTCTGTAATCTCTAAAATGTCCAAAGACGAACCGACCAAATGGTTTAAACATGTTCCTAAAGTTCAACAAGTCATTAATTCAACTTACCAAAGAAGCATTAAGAGAACACCATTTGAAATATTATTTGGTACAAAAATGAAACAGAAAGAAGATGTACAAATTATTGACCTCTTAAACAGTGCAGTCGAAGAACAATTTATGAAAGACAGAGAAGAGCTCCGTAAAGAAGCCAAGAAGAATATTCTGGAAATTCAACAAGAAAACCGCAAGCACTATAATTTACGACGTAAGAAACCCCGTAAGTACAAGCTTGGTGACCTTGTAGCAATTAAGAGAACCCAGCAAGGACCAGGTTTAAAGTTGAAATCTAAATTCTTAGGTCCGTATAAAGTAATCAAAGTGAAGTCTAACGACACCTACGACGTAACGAAAATCTCATCAATTGAAGGACCGATAAATACTAGCTCCTGTGCTGAATACATGAAACCTTGGCCTGACGAAAACTGAAACTTAAAAAAAAAAAAGGATGTTACACTATTTCAACTATGATGTGCAGAGTAATTTTTTTTTCTTTTCCCCTAAGAACAGTTACTGGTTTTTGTTTTTGTCTTTTCAGATTCTATTTTACCACATGTCGCTGCGGCAGCTCCAGATGTCAGGACGGCCGCTTGTGGAGATTTCGCAAGCAACACCTGCATTAGACTGAGTGTCTCCGTATTTTCCGCTTCGAGATTAAAAAGGAAACGAGCCTTAGCGAAGCTGTGTGAAGTGAAAATGCAGAAGAAGTAAAGAGAACGAAATGAGTTCGACGACGGAAGGTTTTTTTTATTAAAGAACAGAACATATTTCGATGAAATAAGATTGAATATTTACACGATGTAAGAAAACCTCAGAAATATATTCAACGACGTCCTAAATTATAGACTTTAAGCTAATTAAAGAACGAGAAGAGTGTTTATATCTGTATTTTTTATTTGTGTGTTCGTCCCAATAAATGTCAGTGCTCGTCATTTAAATAATTATCAACTTACATGCGTACAACTAATTGTTTATTCGAAATTATTTCTAATCATTGAATAACATTCATTACCAATAATTTCCTTTTCATTTCATAGGATTCACATATGGAATACTACAGTTATATACATTAAAAAAAATTAATACTATATAATATTAGAAAAAATTCTGTTACAGAATATCTCGAAAAAAATAGCAGTAAGAAATGCTGAATAACTTGAAATTTCTATTCATTTATTTTTTATTTTTTACAGTTTCAAACAGTTCAACTAATGAAATATTAAAAATTGTTTGCGTTAAATACTTAATGTATGCATCTTAAACATTTTCAGGCAATTCACGACGTAAATTTGCCTTTTCTTTTTTAAATTTTGCATTCTTTTGTTGAATTATTATAAGTGAACGGCAGTAAAATATGTAAATGAGTTATTTAAACTCTTTTCTAGTGATGTTTAAGCTTTTAGAATAGCATTCTCCTAATATATTTTTTAGATTAGAATCAGTGTTAAAAAGGGTGAAAGTTCGGAGTGAAAAAGACATGCATGTTGATTCTCCAGCAGGGGGTATATTCGTCACGGGTTTGAAAAATATGAATTTGAGATCAACAGGAGGAAGGGTAAGTAATTTCTTATTGTTATTAACTTTTAATCGCTGAGAAAGTCATAACATATACTCCTAACAAATATAAAGTACTTTCAAATTAAAAATTATATTTTTAAGGACAAATTTTAAGAATCCCAATTCATTCTTCTGAAATACACCATATGGCCATTAATGATCGGACACTTTCAATTTTAGACATTTTGTCGAATATTTAGAAATATACTTGTCAGGTTTTTCTGGAATGTCAGGATTATAAATAATATGTTTGGTCTCAAATTTATCAACGTCGATTTGATAAAGGAGATCAAATAGGGGGCCATCAAAAAATCAAAGAAAATATTTCGTATCACCCTGTATATAAAATGCACGAAATGATCTATCGCTGCAGAATACGAGTATGTTTATACTCTACAACATGTTAACTGATTTGATTAAGAATAGCACGTATATTCTTGGAAATATAGCGATGTTTGTTTTTTTAGTTCAAAAAATTCATGCATGTTTTTAGCTAATATCACTCAGGTTTTCCAACCAAATTTAACGCCAGTTTCTGAAAAAATGGCAAAACATAGTTTAAACAATATATTGCAATTGGAATATAAATATATTAAATATTTAATGAAATAATGAGCAGTTGTGTGAAATAATTTTTAGCTGCGCATGCGCGAACGATAAGAAAGACTTTTTTTACATAATTTAACAATCAACTCTATGCAGCAATTCATAAAAAAGATCCAATCAAATATCGTGAAAATTCAGAAAGATATTGTCGAAAGTGTGAGATGATTTAAGGTTTCCTCTCTAAAAGCAGCTGATTGATAAGGGATTTCCACTAATTGTCATTTTTTTTATTAATGTATGTAATGAATATCAATGAATAGATTTGGAACAAATGTTTTGATTATGATACTTCTTCTTATAATGTTATAGGCTCGTACTGGTTGTTATCTAAAAGAACTAAAGTATCAATAAAAAATGAAAAAAAAAATGAAAAGTAAATTTGTCAATTTGTGGAAAATCCCTTATCATTCAGCAGCCTTTATGGATAAACTAAAAATTGGCACATTCTGTCAACGATATCTTTCTCAATTTTCACTATATTTACCTGGGTTTTTTTATGAGTTGCTGCATAGAGTTGACTATTAAATTATGTAAAAAAAAAATCTTTGTTAAGATTCGCGCATGCGCAGACAGAAATTATTTCATACAACTGCTCGTATTTCATAAAACATTTAATATATTTATATTCAAATAGCTCTGTATTGTCTCAACTACATTTTGCCAAATTTTCTGAAACTGACGTTAAATTTGGTTCAAAGCCCTGCGTGATATATTCAAAAATCATGCATGGATTTTTTTAACTTAAAAAAAATCGCTATATCTCCAAGAATATAAACATAATTCTTACAAAAATCAGTAAAAATCTTGTACACTATAAACATATTCGTATTCTGCAGCGATAGATTATTTCGTACATTGTTATGTACAGGGTGATCCGAAATATTATTATTTTCTTTGATATTTTGTTGGCCCCAATCGTCCTCCTTATCAAATCGACATTGATAAATTTGAGGACAAACATATTCTTTATAATCTTGAAATACCTGTCGAATCTGACAAGTATATTTCTAAATATTCGACTTAATGTCTACAATTGAATGTGTCCGGTCATTAATGACCATATAATGTATATTAATAAAATAGCGCCGCTTCTTAGTACATGCATTAAAATATTATATACACAAAAGATATCTTGAAGATCTCCTCTTAAATTATGAATTTCAAATTCTTTTAAAATTCATGGAAAGTCCTATCTATATATTTACTTAAAGAGGTGACATTAAAGACGAAGAGCTCTTTTTTTCTTTAGCTAAGTTTGCATTTTATGAACATTTTTTTTAAATATTTCCGTTTTATTCTTAAGAAGTAATTTATACTTGGAAAATGTTTTAAATTAACGAGGAAAAAACGTCAGCAAAATTTCATGATGACAAAGCAATTTTGAAAGGATAGATGCGTATAAGAAACATTGACTGTATTCTATACCCTCGTTTTTATAATAAAAAAAGGTGAGTTTTGTAATAATTTGTTTATCATTATAAAATATTAAAACAGATAAGTTTAAATGCATATACTTTAGCAAGAATGTATGTTGTTAATAATAATAAAGTATATAAATTTTTGAATATTTTATGCTCAACTAAAATTTAAATTATCAGAGAACATATTGTTTTTTTTTAATGGAAGAGCGTATGTTAAAAATAACGTTTTCCTTCTTCAAAAGTAAATATATTAATTAATAAATAACAGAGTGCATTCACTTTAATTTGAAAATTGTCAGAGAAAAAAAAAACGAAAAATAGATATTTGAAAGAAAATTGAGTTTCCTTTCTATTAATATATTAGAAAAATGTATTTATATATAGAAACATAAAAATAGTTTTAAAATACTCGTTTATAATCATTCAATGTTCATTTTGAAAATAACACCTATCTTTTGACTGCAGTTCCCTTTTTTTTCGCAACATTTTTGTTAAAATACATTATTTTAGCTTGGGCACCGAACTCGATTATGAAAAAGTCACTGCTTTTCTTACGCTTGGTAAAAAGCGCAGGCACACTGTAAAAAAAAATCTGTGAAGTTACTAAAATATTTCTCGGAAACTGGGATTCCAGGAACTATTTATGTAACGGCAACAGCAAAAATTTCTGTAACAGCATCTGTTACAGGAATTTTTCTTGTTGCCGTTACATAAAAAGTTCCTGGAATCCCAGTTTCCTAGAAAAATTTTAGTAACTTTACAATTTTTTTTTTTTACAGTGCAGGAGAATTGCTATGTTTGCTTTTTCGTATATCGCAACGGAAATGGTAAAATGAAACATTGTGTAAGTTATCTTGTTAGGTTTTCTAAAATAATTTCTCAAGGTATAACGGTAAATTAATTAATATTAAGCTATTAATTGATAAAAGCGTGTATATTGTGTATATTTTTTAAATATTACACTCTTTATTTTTGAAACAATTTATTTTGAACTTTCTAGCTTTTAAAAAGTTTCATTGTTGCAATTTCACAGACATCTGGCATAATTCGGTCTGTACGAGTTACGCAGCATATTAAGTGATTTATCACCTTTGAAGGGATAACGAAAAATGTCTTAAAATTGATGTATTAATTAAAAATTAAGTTTTAAAAACAGTAAAATATTGTCATCGGAAACACACTTGTGAACGTATTTTTATAATTCTAACATATCAAGAAGCTAATTAAAAATAAATTGCAAAATTTCATCTTCACATGAAAAAACATGTTGAGTTTAATATGTTTAGAGGGCTGTCGTGTGTGCTCTTCATAATGGAAATTTGTGAAGAAATATTTACTACGAACACCTAAATTTGACATCATATTTGTTTTTTTTTTCAGTACATTTTACATTATGTTAGCAATCGGGAAGTCATTTTGTTAGATATTTTAGAAATAAAAAGAAAGCTATAAATTTGGAATTCCTAAAGTTAAAGTCATATCTAATAGTTTCAGAACAGATTATCAGAGCTGCGAAGTCGGAATCTGAGTCGGGCCCAATTTTGAGCGAAAGCTTCGGAATCGGAGTCGGATCTGTTTAAATTTCCGGAGTCGGAGTCGACCCATTTTTGAGAGAAAGAGTCGCAGTTGGAGTCATATCTGTTAAACTTCCCGGAGTCGGGGTCGTCCATTTTCTCCACCGACTCCACAGCCCTGCAGATTATAATGAGTAGTAACGCAAACTTTTCAAAAATATTGGATGTGCTCAAAAAAACTTTGAGTAAAATAAGGCACACTATTTTTTCCCTTAGTGTGTATGTGTATGTAGAGAGAAAGCTGGGAGGAACGAATCAGTATAGATAATAATTCGAAATTAAATTACGTTGTTTTCTAAGCGAATTTTTAATTTATTATAATTTAATTATATTTTTATAAATAATTTTATTAAATTTATTATTTTAAGTTATTCCTTATGAATAGATTAATATTTACTTTAAATAAATTTTGGATTGCTAACTATTGCATAGATGCCAACATCTCTTAATTATTCCGGAGTCTGATCAAAGATAAACACGTTTTCAACCAGAAATTTTATTTAACTAAAAATTTTAAAATGAAATCGAAAATGTACCTCATTGAGAGAAGATAGGTTTTCTCATATACTTTTTCCGGTTTTGTCATGCAAATTTTGGATCAGTCTCCGGAATAATTAAGAGATGTTGGCATTTATGCTATTGAAAGTGAAAAAACTGAAAGTCAAGAAAAGCATAAATTTTAAACAATTAAGTGCTTTATCAATTCAAGGCATCAAAACAGATAGCAAAATATGTAAGAAATTTCTTTTCGCGAGATCATTTGCTGAAGGGGTTTTCAGTGCTCCTGTAAGTCTAATTGTTGTCATTACTATTTTTCAAACAAAACTGTTTTGAGAACTTTAATAAAACCAAATTTCATTTCAGCGATAAAATAATAATGAAAAAATTAATTAGAAATTAAAGAAATTGAAATTTGATGAGCGGAGAAACCAAATTATTGGGCGGGCTGGCGCCCCATGAGCTGATGTAAGTTGACGCCGCCGATAGTGAGCATAGTTTTTAAAGAATAACTCAAAAACTACTTTATGGAGTGATCTATATTTTTGGATTCGCATATTAGATGTTTATAGAAAGCGATTTATGTTAAGGGGACCGGAAAAGCAAAATTCAACCAAAAAATCGATTTTTACATCTTTATAACATTAAATAATTTCAACGTTTATCTTTCCAACCATGCGTCACACATATTTATATATATATAAAAAATAAGTGTTGAAATTATTCATTCTTTCTAAGATTACTTCACAGCTTAGTGGCCATTTAAATCTTTAATTGACCTTTTTTCTCAAAACTTGGATTTTTCATGTTTATGTTCGTTTTTTTTTTTCAATATCTATTAAACTTAAGAACTCAAATCTTTTTTTAATACTTATATTATGTTGTAGTGTATACTTTAACACAGGAATTTAATGATTTGTTGAGAATTATTTATTTTAGGCAGTGAAATCTTACCAAAAGTGCTAATTTAAAAATGAATTTCAATCAATAATTAATAATTAATTTTTAGTTTCATTTAGAAAGAAAATGGTCTGTTAAAATACGTAAATCATGTTATTCTAACTACACTAAAAAATCTAGACCTCTAACTTTCACCATATCTGAGAAAAGGTACATGAAGTTGGTGAATTTAACATGGTAGAGATAGGGCTTTCCCGGTCCCCTTAAAAGTTTTAGTAAGTTACAATTCATATTTCTTTTCGAAAATTAATTTTTAAAATACATATTTTCGGAAGATATTAAAAATAGTAATTGCAACCGATGATTTTTTAAAGCAGAAATTAAAGTCAATTATACGAAATGAATTTTCCCAACTGAGTGAAAAAACGCCCAACACCGGGACTCGTACCCAGAACCTTAGCTTACATTGCCAATCCGTATAATAACTTAATCAATTAGTGTGATTATGTTAAAAATAATAATGTATCTACGTGCCCATCGTTCAAATGGATCTACTTTACCTGCGGTTTATCCTTTTGAACTGTCTACATGGCAGAGCAGATATTATTACCAATAAGGTTATATGAGCGAAATATGCTCACCGGTTGCTATCCCGGGTACCTGAAACGGCTGAGCATAGGCAATATAAGACAAGTTCTGGTTTCGAGTCCATGCTCGAACATTTTTTTAGCTCAGTTAGCAAAATTCAATTAGTACGATAACTTTATCAATCAGTGTGATTGTTTTAAAAATAATAGTGAAGTCCATTATTTTCAAATAAGAAAATCTGATATTTCACCTCTTTCCGTCAAGTTGCTTTGCGTTTTACCTAATAAACTTCAGTCATTACAACTCGCTTTGGAAATATAAATAACGAATTTAACATTCGGAATTCCAAATTTTCATAATTCCGAAATTACTTGCCTGAATGATTTCCAGTTAGCTTTTATTTGGGCAGATTTATCGTAAAAACAAACATGATGTCAAACTTTTCTGCATTGTATATTTATGAGTTTGGTACAAATTCAGTATCATGCGTTCCCTAAAGTTTGTTTTTAAAAATAAATCGAATGAAGACATAATTTTCAACCGAATGACTATTTCCAATAATATTTTATATTTTAGGTAGCTTTCTTTACAAAAAGCTACCTATTGCAGCCGTTCGGAGGAAAGCGATTTCAAAAAATTTTGGTATATTTTCATCGATCATGACCCCCAGACCCCGAAACCACCCTCCGTTCAAAATTGATATATATATATATATATATATATCAATATATATATATATATATATATATATATATATATCTGACCTATGTCACACTGTAACTCTCGTATTTATGAACCGATTTGGATGTAATTCGGTGTGTACATAGTACATACCAATGTCTCGACCGAGTTCGTTGGCCAGCTTCATCCGCCATTTTGTTTCAAAATGGCGGCCATTTAAAAAAATTTAAAAAATTTAAAATTTGAAATGTGGTACCAAAAAATTGAAAATGGAAAAATATTTTTTTCTTATGTATTTGACCTTTATACAAAGACTCCGTAGCAGTTTTTGTTTCGTCTATATCTTAAAAAATGGCTGAGTTATAGCATTTTGAATTTCTAGCGAAGCTGACATTTTGAAACGTCCTGAATTTTGTCACGCGATAAAAGGCGTATTTATGAACCGATTTGGATGTAACTTCGTTTATACATAGTACAGACCAATGTCTCGACCGAGTTCGTTGGCCAGCTTCATCCACCATCTTGTTTAAAAATGGCGGCCATTTAAAATTTTAAGAAAAATTTTAATTTGAAATGTGGTACCAAAAAATTGAAAATTGAAAAAATACTTTTTTCTTATGTGTTTAACCTTGATAAAAAGATTCGGTAGCAGTTTTTGTTTCGTCTATATCTTAAAAAATGGCTGAGTTATAGCATTTTGAATTTCTAGCGTGGCTGACATTTTGAAACGTCCTGATTTTTGCCACGTGATAACAGACGTATTTATGAACCGATTTGGATGTACCGTGGTGTGTACATAGTACATACAAATAACTCAACCGAATTTGTTGGCCAGCTTCATCCGCGATCTTGTTTCAAAATGGCGGCCATTTAAAAAAATTTAAAAAAATTTAAATTTAAAATGAGATACTAAAAAATTGGAAAATGAAAAAGATTTTTTTCCTATGTGTTTGACCTTAATACAAAGATTCCGGAACAGGTTTTGTTTCGTCTATATCTAAATAAATGGCTGAGTTATAACGTTTTGAATTTCTATTGTGTCTGACATTTTAAAACGACCTGATTTTTGTCACGCGATAACAGGCGTATTTATGAACCGATTTGAATGTAACTTGGTCTGTACATAGTACATACCAATGTGTCGACCGAGTTCGTTGGCCAGCTTCATTCGCCATGTTGTTTCAAAAGGATTGCCATTTTTTAAAAAAAAATTAATTTATAATTTAAAATGAGGTATTAAAAAATTGGAAAATGAAAAAGATTTTTTTATGTGTTTGGCCTTGATACAAAGATTCTGGAGCAGTTTTTGTTTCTGAAAATTTGTTCTTTTGTTTATATCTTAAAAAGTGGTTGAATTATAGCACTTTGAATTTCTATCATGGCTAACACTTTGAAACGATCTTGTATTTATCACGCGATACCACACGTATTCGCCTATTTCGATGGAAGAAGGCATTTGGATAGTATACATCAATATCTCGACCAAGTTCGCTGGCCAGCGTCATCAGCCATCTTGTTTCAAAATGGCGGCCATTAAATAAAAAAAAATATATTTAAAGTGAGATGCAAAAAAATTAGAAATTGAAAAAGGTTTCTTTCTTAAGTATTTGACCTTGATATAAGGATTCAGGAGCATTTTTTGTTTGTCTTTATCTTAAAAAATGGCTCAGATATAGCAATTTCAATTTCTAACGTGGGTGACATTTTGAAAAATCTGATTTTTTGCCTGCGACAGCACTCTTATATATCAACCGATTCCGATGTGAGTGAGCATGTGCACAGCAATTACTAAGGTCTCGACCAAGTTCACTGGTTAGCCTCATCCACCATGTTGTCTTAAAATGGCAGGCACTTTAAGAAATCGCCGAATTTGGAAACCAAATATATGTTACTTTACATAAAATCAGCTTGAATAAAGCTAATTTTGCGAAATTCTCATTCATAATGATTTAGTATTGATAAAAATTAGTATTGAATCTCTTACATTTGGTTTCCACTTAATTGAGCTTCGTGTGTTTGAATAATATAAGTTGGCTTTTTTAAAATAAGGAATATGAAAGCTACCTCTTCCTCCCGGCACTGGCCGGAAGGACTTTTTTATATGTGTAGGGTGTTGGTTTTTAGAAGGAGAAATGTGGAAAGCGTACATTGCAGTGCAGCAGTTATGTATAATAATACTCACGATCTAAAAAAAAATGAATTTAAAATCAACGTGAAGAAAATTGACAAAATGCTCTTTTCTTTAACAACACACGCTAATAATAAAAATCAGATACTTTTAAACTAAACATTTTATTTTTAAGGAGAGAGTATTTTAAAAGACCTGTAAATTATACCAAAACATATTGAGAAAACAAATTCTACTTTTTAATACCTTATTAAAAAATATGTGTTAGCAGATATCTCGAGATCCGTGCTAAAATATGAATTTCAAGCTCTTTTGAAATTCATGAAAAGATTTATCAAAATATTTGCACATAAAAATATTGCGTAAAAGATGAAGAAGTCTTTTTACTTTCACTGAGATTGCATTTTATGAAGCGGTTTTTTTTCTTCATATCTTGCTAAAACCAGTAAGAACTAATTACATGGATAATACATTGTATAAATTACAGAGAAAAAAAATATATAAGCAATACTTAAAATATATGTATATATATTTACAAATATTTTGAATTAGATATATTTGCATTTATTGAACTGAATATTTTAAACGCCTTTCATTTTTTAAAAAATGTAATGAATTCTTTATTGGTAATTTTTTGTTTGGAAGAAAATTGTTTTAAACTATTAAATTTATAGAGTGTAAATTTATGAAAAACAATGCACATCAGGTTTTTAATACTTTTGAAATTTTCGTTGTGTTTGTGACCTCCTTATACTGAACACAATGTTTTGTGAATAACAGAAAAACAAGTCAATATCAGTAAAAATGCATATGCCAAGCCTACGAAGTAGAGACAAACTTTTCAGTTTTTACGGAGTTTGATTTTCAGGTTACTTTAATGCTACATTTATTTTTTTAATGCAATATTAAAAAGCTGTCAAAAATTCGTATTAAAATTATATATTAGCTTTTTCTTGTATTATTTATGATGTCCACGGAGTTAAAATTTTTCCAAAATCCAAAGGAAAATAATAATTGTAAAAAGATTCAATAACTTCACGACAGAACAAAGAGTAATATCATAAAAAAATGCTTTTTCTTCAGAAAACTACCTCAAGATTATTTGGCACGTACTATCACATATGATAATTTGTTTTCCGCGTTCTTAGAGGCAGACTACTATTGATAGAAGCAAAATTAATAAATTAATTATTTAGTAAAAATAAAACTATTTGTAAAAAACATTAAGTTATAACTTAATTAAAGAATTTATAAGTTATAACTTAACTGAATTTTATTCATACCTTAATATTTATTCCTTTGTAAAGCACTTCTTTGTGAGAATGAACTTTTCATGTTTGATATTCCGTGATTTATATATACCCTCAATGTTAAAAGAAAGACAGTATACCATGTGTTTCAACACAGCGGTTACAAAATTTCACGAGAGATAGAGTACACCTAGATGTTGGGAAATGACAAAGCAATGGATGGCCGTAAACGCTTTTCTGGCGCGGTAATGAGGATGCAAAATGCAAGAAAGTAATGGCACTAACAGTGTGAGAAATCAAATTTGTTATTTTTACTAAGGCAAAAATTCTGGGACAATGCTGGAAAATGCTAAGGAACTTGTGCCCGCATCTTGGCTGCTGCTGGGGATTTCCGGGACACGATTGGTATTTTCTAGAACATTAGATTTTCTATGATTCTATGTGCCGGTGATGTGAGGGCTGCATCACGGTCTGAGGTCGCTATTTCGATACCCTTCTTTGATGACAATTGTTGTCTCTCTTTTAGGTAGCTTTCATTACAAAAAGCTACCTATTGCAGCCGTTCGGAGGAAAGCGATTTCAAAAAATTTTGGTATATTTTCATCGATCATGACCCCCAGACCCCAAAACCACCCTCCGTTCAAAATTGATATATATATATATAGATAGATAGATAGATATATAGATATATATATATCTGACCTTTGTCATACTGTAACTCTCGTATTTATGAACCGATTTGGACGTAATTCGGTGTGTACATAGTGCATACCAATGTCTCGACCGAGTTCGTTGGCCAGCTTCATCCGCCATCTTGTTTAAAAATGGCGGCTATTTAAATTTTTAAGAAAAATTTAAATTTGAAATGTGGTACCAAAAAACTGAAAATTGAAAAAAAATATGTTTTTCTTATGTGTTTGACCTTGATAAAAAGATTCGGGAGCAGTTTTTGTTTCGTCTATATCTTAAAAAATGGCTGAGTTATGGCATTTTGAATTTCTAGCGTGGCTGACATTTTGAAACGTCCTGATTTTTGTCACGTGATAACGGGCGTATTTATGAACCGATTTGGATGTACCTTGGCATGTACATAGTACATGTAAATATCTCGACCGAGTTCGTTGGTCAGCTTCATCCGCCATCTAGTTTCAAAATGGCGGCCATTTAAAAAAATAAATTTTAAATTTAAAATGAGGTATTAAAAAATTGGAAAATGAAAAAAAAAAAATTTATGTGTTTGCCATTGATACAAAGATTCCGGAGCAGTTTTTGTTTCTGAAAATTTGTTCTTTTGTTTATATCTTAAAAAATGTTGAATTATAGCATTTTGAATTTCTAGCATGGCTAACATTTTGAAACGATCTTGTATTTGTCACGCGATAACACACGTATTCGGCTATTTCGATGTAAGAAGGCATGTGGATAGTATACATCAATATCTCGACCAAGTTCGCTGGCCAGTTTCATCAACCACCTTGTTTCAATATGGCGGAAATCAAATTAAAAAATATATATATTTAAAGTTAGGTGCAAAAAAATTAGAAATTGAAAAAGGTTTCTTTCTTAAGTATTTGACCTTGATATAAGGATTCAGGAGCATTTTTTGTTTGTCTTTATCTTAAAAAATGGCTCAGATATAGCAGTTTCAATTTCTAATGTGGATGACATTTTGAAAAATCTGATATTTTGCCTGCGACAGCACTCGTATATATCAACCGATTCCGATGTGAGTGAGCATGTGCACAGCAATTACTAAGGTCTCGACCAAGTTCACTGGTTAGCCTCTTCCACCATGTTGTCTTAAAATGACAGGCACTTTAAGAAATCGCCGAATTTGGCAGCCAAATATAAGTTACTTTAAATAAAACCAGCTTGGATAAAGCTGACTAATTTCGCGAAATTCTCATTCATAATGATTTAGTATTGATAAAAATTAGTATTGAATCTCCTATATTCGGTTTTCACTAAATTGAGCTCCGTGTGTTTGAATAATATAAGTTGGCTTTTTTAAAATAAGGAATATGAAAACTACCTCTTCCTCCCGGCACTAGCCGGAAGGACTTTTTGTTCTCATTTCTTATTTTAGGTAGCTTTCTTTACAAAAAGCTACCTATTGCAGCTGTTCGGAGGAAAGCGATTTCAAAAAATTTTGGTATATTTTCATCGATCATGACCCCCAGACCCCGAAACCACCCTCCGTTCAAAATTGATATATATATATATATATATATATATATCTGATCTATGTCACACTGTAACTCCCGTAATTATGAACCGATTTCGATGTAATTCGGTGTGTACATAGTACATACCAATGTCTCGACCGAGTTCGTTGGCCAGCTTCATCCGCCGTTTTGTTTCAAAATGGCGGCCATTTAAAATTTAAAAAAAAATTTAAAACTTGAAATGTGGTACCAAAAAATTAAAAATGGAAAAATATTTTTTTCTTATGTATTTGATCTTTATACAAAGATTCTGGAGCAGTTTTTGTTTCGTCTATATCTTAAAAAATGGCTGAGTTATAGCATTTTGAATTTCTAGCGTGGCTGACATTTTGAAACGTCCTGAATTTTGTCACGCGATAAAAGGCGTATTTATGAACCGAAGTCGGATGTAATTCGGTGTGTACATAGTACATACCAATATCTCGACCGAGTTCGTTGGCCAGCTTCATCCGCCATCTTGTTTCAAAATGGCGGCCATTTAAAAAAATTAAAAAATTAAAAAATTTAAATGAGATACCACAAAATTGGAAAATGAAAAAGATTTTTTTTTTGTATGTGTTTGACCTTAATACAAAGATTCCGGAACAGTTTTTCTTTCGCCTATATCTAAAAAAAATGGCTGAGTAATAGCATTTTGAATTTCTCTTGTGGCTGACATTTTAAAACGACAACGCGATAACGGGCGTATTTATGAACCGATTTGGATGTAACTTGGTCTGTACATAGTACATACCAATGTCTCGAGCGAGTTCGTTGGCCAGCTTCATTCGCCATCTTGTTTCAAAAGGGTTGCCATTAAAAAAAATTTAAATTTAAAATTCAAAATGAGGTATTAAAAATTGGAAAATGAAAAGATTTTTTTTATGTGTTTGGCCTTGATACAAAGATTCCGGAGCAGTTTTTGTTTCTGAAAATTTGTTCTTTTGTTTATACCTTAAAAAATGGTTGATTTATAGCACTTTGAATTTCATGCATGGCTAACATTTTGAAACGATCTTGTATTTGTCACGCGATAACACACGTATTCGCCTATTTCGATGTAAGAAGGCATGTGGATAGTATACATCAACACCTCGACCAAGTTCGCTGGCCAGATTCATCAGCCATCTTGTTTCAAAATGGCGGCCATTAAATTAAAAAAAAATATATATATTTAAAGTGAGGTGCAAAAAAATTAGAAATTGAAAAAGGTTTCTTTCTTAAGTATTTGACCTTGATATAAGGATTCAGGAGCATTTTTTGTTTCTCTTTACCTTAAAAAATGGCTCAGATATAGCAGTTTCAATTTCTATTGTGGGTGACATTTTGAAAAATCTGATTTTTTGCAAGCGACAGCACTCCTATATATTAACCGATTCCGATGTGAGTGAGCATGTTCACAGCAATTACTAAGGTCTCGACCAAGTTCACTGCTTAGCCTCATCCACCATGTTGTCTTAAAATGACAGGCACTTTAAGAAATTGCCGAATTTGGCAGCCAAATATAAGTTACTTTAAAGAAAAGCAGCTTGGATAAAGCTGACTAATTTCGCGAAATTCTCATTCATTATATTGATAAAAATTAGTATTGAATCTCCTATATTCGGTTTCCACTAAATTGAGCTTCGTGTGTTTGAATGATATAAGTTGGCTTTTTTAAAATAAGGATTATGAAAGCTACCTCTTCCTCCCGGCACTGGCCGGAAGGACTTTTTTTTGCTGCACTAGGGAAAAAAGAAACATGTTTTCTCACCCTGTTCGTGTCCTTCCTCTCTTATATGGCTGGAAGTGCGTTTTCAGGTGTGGGAATGCGTTTGAAATTTAACTACTTTTAAAATTTACTTGGTGTGTGTAATTTCAATAGATCATATACAGGATCCCACAAACGTTCTCAAAAATATCTGTTTATTGACGGAAATTGCTGAGTGAAAATTTTTACCTGTGCTATACGTTTAATGGAACTAACTTTTAGCATACTATGTAGTACGCAAGCATAGCTGTAAATCATAAACATGGCAGCAAAAAATATCGAAGATTAAACTGTGAAGTTTTGATATAGAAATCTGAATGTGTTGGAAAGTGTTTCATAAATGCGTTAAGCATGATCTTTCGTTCTTGTTATCTTTTAAAGTAATATAGTTATATATATTGGGTAATGCTTCCTGATGAATGACACAAGTTAAATTTAGAAAATTTTAAAATTTATTTCTATTAGATTATATATTATTAATTAAACTAATTATATGCGTAAAACCAACAAAGCATGCATCCAAACTGCATTGAAACTACGTGGAATGTATGCAAATAAATAGTATGACGAAAAAAAAAAAACGATTTACATAATTTTACTTAAGAGTTTGGATATATTGGCTCAAATAATATAGTTTCAGTGCAAGTCATATATTTAACAGTGTATTGAAATATTAAAAGAATGCTTTAGATGAGTAAATATATTTTAAACAAAACAAAAATAATTTAAATTAAATTTTAAACTAACCTTTTATAGCCACATCAAGACGTCACTTAAATTTTCATATCGTATCTTTTAAAACTTATATTTTTAATTTATGAGACATGTGGATGAAAAAGTATCAGCGAATGTATGCGAATTGGTTACATATATGGACTATAAACTTCATCATATTAAAATACTGAAAAGGAGAAAATATGACAAGCATATAAATGAACATACTATTTATACATTCAATTCTTAATATATTTTTCATGACTCCGTAAAAGAAGCTTAGAAAGACGCAAACGAAGGACCTATATGCGTCGTGGGGATAACTAGCCGTCATAAACACAACCAACTATCCGTAAAACAAGCATTTTTTTTGTCTTTGGGGTCTTTATTAGCGAAATATTCCATTAGTCTCATAGACAAAAAATCTTTCATTTCTCTCACTAGTAACATTTCTATCAGAAATGTGCAGTTCATTTTTGAACGGGTTTCAAAAACCCCTTTTTCTAATTTATAGCTCAAATAATATTTCTGAATATCGCTGAAATCCATTTTTTTGTTTATGACTTCGGTTTGTCTGGCCGTCAGGCCGTCTAACCGTCTGTCCACGCTCTAACTCTCGTAAATATGCTCAGATCATTCTGAAATTTTTGGATGTTAGTGACCTCTACCATAGCACATTCCCTATTTCAAATGAAGTTTGTAGCATGTTTAGTTCATTAACAGGGACAGTCAGAAGTTTTCCGTTACATTACGGCTAATCGGAAAAAATCGTTTGAAATGATTTTTAATGGTGTTAGACTCTTTCAAACACAGTAAAATTGATATTCATTTATGGAGCCCACTAATATGCAATCTGTTGAATATGCGGTGGAAAGAATAATTATTGTTCATTTACAGGGCCACACAAAAGAATTCCGTTCATAATGGTATAGGGGAATTCGTTAGAGGTGTATTTGAAAAGATTTCAGATACTGTATTGAATCCGAATTACTGTATATTAGTAATGATTAGTCGAAATGCATTTTTAATTATGATATGCGCTTTTTAGCGTTTCGTTCATCTGACGAAACCCTATTCGTTTCGCTCCTCTGTCTGTCTGTCTGTTTGTCTGTCCGTCTGTCACAGAGCCCGTTCTCAGAAACTTTACATGTTGGAGACTTGAAATTTTGCATACTTATAGCTGAACACCACACATCATACGAAAAATCATCAAATTTTGAAAAAGGTCGTACATTTAACCCTTTGGGTTCCCACATGTCTATTTTAAACAATTCTTTCTAAGTGAGCCCCTAATTAGGTTTTAGGCGTGAAATTTTCCATACTTATAGCTGAACACCTCACATGAAACGAGAAATCATAAAATTTTAATAAAAGTCGTACATTTAACCCTTTGGGCTCCTACATGTGTATTTTAAACAATTCTTTCTAAGTGAGCCCTAATTAGGTTGGAGGTGTGAAATTTTGCATACTTATAGCTGAACACTTCGCATCAAATGGCAAACCATAAAATTTTGAAAAAGCCGTACATTTAACCCTTTGAGCTCCCACTTGTGTATTTTACACAATTCTTTCTAAGTGATCCTCTATTTAGGTTGGAGGCGTGAAATTTTGCTTACTTATAGCTGAACACCACATATCATACGACAAATCATACATTTTTTAAAAAATCTTACATTTAACTCTGTGGGCTCCCACATGCGTATTTTAAGCAATTCTTTCTAACAGAGCCCCTAATTAAGTTGGTGACATGAGTTTTTGCATACGTATCGCTGAATACCTCAGACCACTCGGCAAATCATAAAATTTTCAAAAAGTCTTATATTATTTACTCCTCCGGGCTCTAACTTGTGTATTTTAAGCAATTTTTCTAAACTCCGCCCTTCTCACCCGGGGAGCACTTTTCCGACTTTTGCCGACACCCCTTTGACCATTCTTTCATATTATGCACCATAGCCTTACATATTTTAGTTCCACTTTTTACCGCCAGGGGCGCCAGTTATCTCGGGTGCTATCGGCCCAATCCCCTCAACTAATATATATACGGATAGTATATAAAACGGAGTTTCGTTCGGATAGAGGCTTGTTTAGAATAGAGTGAGCCCCTGGTTGCAAAACGTAGAACTAACAGATTTTTCAAAAGGATAAAGTGATTTGAAAATAATATTAAACGAAACACTCTATGCGATCTGTGATCACACTTACCTACTTGTTCACTATATTTATGCATACTATAAAGTGCGTATAAATGCTATAGTTCATATACATAGCCACAGAAATGAATTCGTAAAGGTTACTGAGTATGAGCATAAATTGCTTAAAGGTGGGTTTTTAAGGAGTTATGCATTTTTACGCTGAAATGAATTTAGTGTACCAAGAAATATTTGTAGAATATAGATAAAATGATATACAGGCCACGCAAAGAGTTGGATACATGGCCGTCTATGGGTGATAATTTCTGGAACTAAAATCTTAGTAGTTTTAAGCGTGTTTTAGATTGAATTAAATTTTAGCTAAATAGTGGCATGTAATAAAGGTACTTGGTAAACTACAGGGCTGTACAAACCTATTCGTTTCCATCTATTAGTATAAATTGCTGAAAAATGAATTTCAACCTGTTATGCATTTTCTTGCTACACTAAATTTTCCCATTATATAGTATATATATCAACATACAGATCGAACATAAGGCTGTTCAAAAGAATTGGAATGCATATTTGGCTATGGGCGGTAACTACTGAAATCAGATTTTTAAATATTTACTTAGTTATCTTATTTACCTTATTTCCCTAAGTAACGAAGTTTCGTTAAAGCTTTTAGGGAGTGTTGGGAAGTGTTTCATAATCTATGCTGTACGCATGATCTTTCTTAATTGTTTACATCATCGAATAGCTAAAACATTTGAATGAAATTTGTTTAAAAAGTGTACTTAAATTCAGTGACTTTATATAACATTTTATATAATTTCAAACGCTTGTCTAGTTGGTCGATTAAGGGTTTAAAGGCACAAAGTTCCTTTAGGGACGCATCGATCCCAAAATGGTTAATAAAAACACGCATTGATAAATAAAAAGTTATCCTAAAACCATATCCTAAAAAAGATATGTGAAGTTTTCTCATTTTTATGAAATCATCATACCATGTTTTAAAAACATAAACTTTTTGCTGTTAAAATCTGAACGACCTGTAAATAATTGATTTGTAAAAACAAAACAAAGTACAAGATGTCAAAAAAATGCAGCATGAAAACAGGTATATTTAAATTACAGTTTATTTAAAAACCCAATGTAAAATCATATTTGGATTATATTCCTTGAAAACAGTATTGTTTCCAACTGAGTTCTTGCTGTGATGGTCGGATTCCATAGTCTCTTTCGCATAGTGGAGCAGCTGTGTTGAATATTTCATTGTAGTAAGCTGTGGACCAAGACAATATTTCTTTTTTTTTTCTTCACAGTAGAAAACTCTGAAGAGGCTTAAGTTAAGGTTTTTCGTTTCTTTTTCTGTGTTGGTTAAACAACAATTTTTTACAATTTTCTTGTTTGCAAATAAAACAAAAGTTTGCTCAAGGTCATGTTCTGTTGGCTATTTAGAATGACTTAAAGGTTTTGATAACTGACCAACAAAAGGGTAAAAATATGTAGCAAGATCAAAATATTCTAGTTCATCATGTTCCAGTGACGGAGATAAAAGTTCTAATACTGGCGTTATTCTTGTATTATCGGTAGAGTATGCATTAAGGTTTTTTTATAGTGCTGGATGGCGCTGTTACAGAGGATTTTAATGGAAAAAAATGATTGCGTTTGTGTGCTACATATTTTAAAAGGTTTGATTAAAATAGAGTATGAAACTGCTAGATATGGTGTTTTCGATTCAATAAATATGCGAGCTTGTAGGCATAAAATTTCTTAAATAATTTTAACAGCAAAAATTAGCATGCATCCTGTTTGGACAAGAATCAGAGTATGCTGCATGGTTATATTTACAGTTTGCACATCCTTCATCTTTACCATATGAATTACTGTGTGACTGACGTCAGCACATCCTTCGCATGTAACAGAACCACGACGGGTAGTTTTAGCATGACCCTATTGCTAGCAGTAAAATAATTGCAAACGGTTAGGATGTAAGAACGACCTGCACAGATATGCTGCTTTAATTTTTAAAGGCAGATTGATGCATTTTTTATCTTCATTTGTTCTTCTTTTTGTAGAATGCAGGATATCAGGTTCAGAAATTACATCACGAATGTAATACATAAGTAGGTGGAACTGCACAGAAACAGAAAAATGATTTACTGCTTTACAGTGTGAGATAAGGTATGATTGATATACTAATGAAGTCTCCTCCGACAGATCACCAGAGGGAAACATTTTGTCTGAGCAAACATCAGCAGAATAGATTTAAAACTTAGAAGGCACTCTTTGTCAGTCTCCCCTCCCCCTTAAGGAGATGATTAGTAAGTGACCATTCACTTGATCCCAAACCAGTGACAAGTCAGCTAATCAACTGATGGATGCATGCGGAATCAATATTCACTTCCCGTCAACGTAAAGAGGAGGACAAAGTAGGGTGTTTGTTCCCTCAACTACCAGGGTTCGTCTTTCTAGGGGCACGGGTCAAGAAAGCACGTGGATGGTTACAATTTTCTATAAACCAGTAGTCAGACTGATATCGGCTTCTTGAGAATTTCATTCAATTCTGAAGAGGAATCCAAGCGAGTGAAAGAATGAAAGAATAAACAAGAGGATGCAGAGGAAAAGGCTAAAAAAAAGTTCGCTCAGAATCTCGGATTTGCGAAACCCGTTAATACCTGAAGAAGACCTTATTTCGATATTGGTGTGGGCAGTTATAAATCACTGCACTGTGTTACTAATTAGGGATGATACCTATAGAGTATTGGTGAATCACGTCAACACCTTCGAAACAGTAGATCTCGGAATTGTTACGGAGTTTTGTTTGTTTATTTCTTTTCGGGTTAATTTCTACTTCAGCTTTTAATTAATTGCACTTCACGGTATTTTATTTAAAAAATATTTCAGGCATTTCACATATACTTCCAGTAAAATATGAGAATAGATAAATTTCATAAAAGGTTTTTTCTTTTTTTAAATAAATAGAAAGATCTTAATTATCACTATATGGTCAGTATATTAACAAAAATAATCAGTTAACGTTAAACATAAAATTAATATCAATTTTAGTAAATTTCGTTAAGAGTTACGTTGAAATAGAATAAGCATGGAATTACATTTTACTTTTTAATTTCTAATTGCAGAATTATTTTGCTATTTAAACTATTCCATATACTTTGATTCGAAATAAAAAAATTTCGAAACGAGCGCAACAATTTATGCATATAAGAAAGAAGTTAGAATTGTAAATGTAAATAAAGCGTAGTAGTAATTACTAAATATCCAACCAGGTCCTGAAACGGGCTCGGTCTCAATTTTTAATACAATCACACTTTTGAATACGGGCCAAATTAAATAAATATATATATTTATCTAAGAAATATATTAGACTTTTAAATGGAAATAAACAGTAGTAGAAATTTCTAGAAATCAGACCAGGGACCGATACGGGCTTAGGCTCAATTTTTATATCAGTTATCGGAATCGGGTTGAAATAGAATCTTCCAAATTCAAGAATTGCAAAAATAGAGAAAACTACTTTAAGTTTGAAAAACAAGAATATATTGAAACTGAGTTATTTAACATGTTTTGCAATCCATTACAAATGAGTTTTAAAGGGAGTTAAATTGTTATTGATGGGACACAAGAAGAAATATTCTATGTGATTCTGAAATCATCGCACGGTAAGTGTTATTAACATAAGGAATCCGTGACACATCCCTTGTGTATTCATCCTTTTTGCTTGAAGTTATTTTCTAGAATTACTGGAAAAGAGAACACATTTCTTTCTGTCATAGTTGTACAATGATATATTAAATGAATAATAATTGTGAGTTTTGCAGATTTTTCCCAGTGGTTGGGGATTTCAAACAAATTTATTATATAAATATACTTTTAGGATCTTTAAAACCATGAGGGAGTATTTAGGATTAATAACTACAGTCGAAACTCTATTTAACCAAGTCGCTAAATCCCGGGAAAAAGTTCGTTATATGGAAAATTCGTTAAAAAGAGATTCACCTTTTAAAATACTTTAAACTACATAAAACAGATTTTAAATTCATAAACACTAAATATTTTTACTAAAAGTAATTAATCACATTTTTTAATAAATTATATCGATTTGTTTTATTTATTTTACCCACCAATATCCATCATCAATTCATTTTTTCTATGTGATTAAATCTTCGAAATCTGCAAGGAAAACAAAACATTAATCGGGAATACACTGTATTTTCTGTTTAAAGTAAATAGTTTTACATTAAAATTAACGAATTTTAATGACTTTATCGTATTTATTATTATTATGCCAAATAAGTTTAACCATGCATTAACATATTCGTCCTTAAATTTAATTTTTGAAAAACTCTGTTATTTTTGCCTGAGTTTTTTATTTAAAAAAGTGCTTTCTCTTATAATACGTCTCGCATTTTTGCAATGCACCAAAACCCTCTTCATGCGTATTTTCTTCTAACTATAATCCACGTCGGATTGTTTCAAATAATTTTAGCATTTCATCATACGAAGTTTTGTTAATTCCTGCATAATGATAATTTCTATCATAATCATATTCGTCTTCATCATCGCAATTCATTGCTGTATTGTTTTATTTTTCACACTGTCGAAAATATCCAATTTGGATAGTGTTTCTGAGGTCTCAGTTTCAGAATTAAGTGAAATACAATCATCAGTCAGCACATCATGGTTAATTTCTTCTTTTTTTCGCTCTGTATCCACATTTTTTTAAGTTACTCTAAGAGATTATCGTATTCGTCCTCCGTACTTACCAAATTCTTACTGCTGACAAAGAAGCCGCCTAGTAAAACCAGTTCAAGGCCATTGAACATCATAAAATGTGTTAAAAGAAAGAATAAGTTTGAAATATCAGAAATAATTCGAGAAATGGGGAGAAAAAAATTTGATCACAAGAAAAAGTTCGTTAAATAGAGAATGCACTTCGCTGTTTGGAGGTTATTTTACGAAGAAATTCGCAAAATGTTCTTGGTTCCAAGGAAAAGTTCGCAAAATAGAGAAATTCGCAAAATAGAGGTTCGTTAAATAGAGGTCCGACTGTATTTCAATTTAAGAAGAGATTTTTAATAGATAAAATTCATATTGAAGCATACAGAAGATGTAACAACAATTTCATATTAACTAACATTTTTATGCTACGTACTTTCGGTATAGCACTCTGATTTCAAATCGTGGAGCTCGGTATAAAAAAAAGGCCGAACTCATCTATTGCATAGTATACATTTTATGTATTTAAGCTGCTTTAAAAACAACTTATTTACAGGAATTTTGCAATTGTGAATTCTGAAATTGTTTTATAATTTTTCTTAAATTTTATAAAAGAAATTACTATCAGATTTTACCGGATAGAAAGTCGTTTATGTAAAAAAGCATATCAGGATGTTAAATGTGACCTATAGCATCCTGCTTTGTTTCTGAACTGCAAGTATATGTTTATGCAATATAGCGTGACATGTGACAAGGTGGAGGGAGAGGGTGATGAAGAGTGACACTTTGTGACAAAGGGGGTGGGGGATGGCAACTTTGCCTACCATGTAAACGTCTTTGATGATAATATGAAGAGATACAGATGTTTCAAAGTTATGTATTTACAATGACACATTTCCAGATATATTTTTAGTTTTATTTAACTGGATGTTTTTTCATGTTAGTTCTTTATGTTTATCTTTTTCTAGGTAACTGTCGACAGCAGTAGACTTCAAATGCGAAATGTTAAAACTGCTTCACAGACCCCAAAAGAGGATCCCCCTCATGAAGTCTTCCAAGTTTGTATGTGTGATAATGGCAGAATCTTTTTGGCACATCGACAAGGATATTGCCAAATACAAGAATCTGTTTGCAGAGACAATGCTTCTGAAAATTTCAGGACATATTCTAAATGATCTTGAAAAAAGAAACATTAAAGTGCATTTGGAGTCTATTGCTTTACTGTTGCGGCAAAATTGTTGAGAACATTGGAAATGTGAAAAATACGTCTTGTAATTAAAATAATTATAACAAATGAAAAACCAATATGCTACATTCTATGATTTAAAAAAATGTGCAACTGAATTTTTAAATATCCTTTTGATGCCTTATAAAAGTTTAAATATCACTATTACAACAGATTATAGTGTATATTCTATTTTAAATAAAAAATGACGCCTGAACGTACTTAATAAAGAAATAATTAATAGTACACAGGATGTGCCATAAGTAGGTTCACATTTCAAAACTTTACAAATACAGTATAAAAAATTGTTGCATTAGAGAGCATGTTACAAAACGACTGTCAAAAAATAGATTATTCGTGTTTAAAAAAGTTTTAAGAAACCCTAAAATCATTTTCATTAAAAAGATTCATACAAAATTAACAAATCGTTGTATTCTAGTGGTGCTGGTAACATAAGAATTGGAAGTATGGCAGTAGTGAAATATATTTAAGGAGCTTTAAATGTTTTTTTTTTTCTTTTGGCCACAAAAAATCCGACACATTACTTTATATTGTCCAAACCACACTTAAACATACATATATTATATTCTTTTTAAAAATTTTAGAATTTTGAAGTGACCTTTTAAACACCATGTAAGTAGAAATTCAAGTTGTAATTACATAAAATTAAAAAATACGATTCTTTAAAATGCACTTAATAAATATATCTCTTTCTATTTCGAAAATATGTAAAAAAAAAAGTTCATATAATTTTACTTTGTAATATTCTAAGGTTCTGAAAAGAGTGAAATTGTACAAATGAGCATACATACGAAGCCATAACAAAATATAAAGAAGTAACCTTATTTTGTTTATACAGGGTGCATAGGAAAGTCCCTTTAACCGGAAAATACTTGCGAACAGAGAGCGCTACAGCTATGCGAGTGAGGTAAAGGTATAGTAAAGCGACTACGCCCGATTTAATGGAAACGACAGCAGCGCCCCTAGTGGCGAAATTTGGAAAATAGCAATTGAAAATAGAAAACGAAAAGGGATAGAGCAAAATTTCCAATTAGAAAGTTTTTGAGCATAAGTTAAGTAGTACGAAACGACATTTGGTTTATATGGATAAGATAAATATTCGCCTGTATACCCCAAAATGTCCGAAATCGATGCAGTCCATTTTGTGTAAACGTTTGAATGGAATAGCCGAAAATATGAAGAAATACGCATAATTTATTGCATAAATACGTACTTTCTTCAATACATTTTGATAAAATCACACACAAAAAACAAAAAAGTCAAACTGTTTCACAGTGATAAAAAGTTGAATAATCAGTATGTTCGAAAAGTTCGCCATTGCTCACGATACACGTTTGTATTCGTGAGAGTAATTCTGCATGCACATTTCTCAGCATGGAACGACTATTGCAAGCCTCTTCAATACAACGACATAGATTTAAATCTTTCAAGGGCTGTGGCTAGACTGTTTAGCCACGTAATTTTAATTCCAAAACTAACAAATGGCACCAAGAATATTTTAATAACATTTCGCTTTTCCAATGAAAGTGGAAATTAGTGGGTTTTCATTTTGTAAGAAATTCGTTTGAATATTCTGGTGCCAGTGAATTATTTCATCATTTTACGAACAGAATTCTTCTGCCCCTGAAAGGGTTAAACTAAAATTTTAAATGTATTGGAAATTAAATTTTTACAGACATTGCAGTACAGTACAACGTCACAATCTGCAATTGCGCACTGCTAGATTTCCGAAATGTGAATATGCAAAGTAGAATCGTCGCTCATCGATTTCGGACATTTTTGGGTATACAGGCGAAGATTTATCTTATCCGTGTGAATGAAATGTCGTTTCGTACTAATTAATTGATGCTCTAAAACTTTCTAACTGGAAATTTTTCTCCATCTCTTTTCGTTTTCGATTTGCAATGGCTATCTTCCAAATTTCGCCACGAGAGGCGCTGCTGTCGTTTACATTAGGTCGGGCATAGTCGCTTTACTATACCGTTACCTCACTTGCATAGCTGTAGCTCTCTCCGTTCGCAAGTATTTTCAGGTTAAAGGGACTTTACTATGCACCTTGTATATATATATTTATATATATATCATTACAAATAAATTTTATTTAGCTAAAAAAACTTTAATCAATGGAATTTGTTTTTCACCTTAAACATTAATAGACCATTATGACTAATATTATATTAGATTTTGTTTGTTTGTTTGTAGTTAAAAAAAAACACAGCCTTAAAAACTTCAATAAACCAATCTAAATATAGACAAGATTATAGCAAAGCATGAAAAAATGACTTAAGTTCTTTTAGATATCGTTGTAAGTAAAATTTTCATAAAACAAATTAGTTTTTTATACTTTAACAGTAAAACGTAATGAAACATGAATTAAAATTAAAAGTATTAGCTTTAATTAATTGACAACTTATTATTAGTTTATTTTTTGTTAAGTGATAATGCTTACTTTCGGAATCTTTATATAAACTTTTTCAGGCAATAGCAACAAAAGTAAAAATACTGTGTAAAAGTATGAAAATATACTAAGGAAATATTATATTTGAGAATATTAAGAATAATTATATTTTTTTGGAATAAGGGAAACTTACTTCATTAATTTATGTCATTAAAATAACTTAAACACGATTAATTACCAATGAAGCAAAATTTATTAAAATCATAAGAAATCGTATAGAGTGTATATGTCGTAGATCAATCAATTTAAAATAATTTTAAAGCAATTTAAGATCAAGTAAATTATAATGAGATGTACGATTTTAGTTTCTAAAAAATTGATCTATTGATTTATACTTAAATATAATTACATCATAAAAATCCCCCTTAAAAATCAAAACAAATGAGCAACTTTTTGTTTAATATAATATTTTATCAATCTATTTTTGTTAAAGTAGAAGGAGTTTACTTAGTTGACACTCCTGGAAAAATTAAAATTCTATTACTATACTAAGTATGTTATGCTATTTTGGTTTTTTCTTACCGATACTCGGCTAATTCAGAGATGACATTCATAGATATTTTTTTTTCAATCCTAGTATTTCAAATATTGTAGAAGTCTTTTGAAAATTTTCTTTGTTAATGATATGACTTGTAAATGCCAATGCAGAAAGTATAGAAAATATGTAAAAATATGTAGAAAATAAAACAAAAACTACAACTACATCTTTTCAAAAATATGCATTTTCTTCCTAAAAACTAAAAAAGTAAAAAATTGTTTGAAAACTAAAAAGGTTCAACTTAAAACTTTTATACAGATAATCCATAATTTTAAGCTTATGTTTCACCGGAAATATTTTAATAAACAAAATGAAAATTGAAAACTTGCAAATGAAAATTGCAATTTTAGACGTTTCGTTTAATATCTAGAAAAAAACATGAGGAATTAACCTAAAACTCCGAGTGTGAAAAAATTTATAGTACAGGTCATATATTTCCTTCAAGATTTTTTTCCGAAACTCCATAGGCGACTGCAAACAAATTGTAAATGAACGAATATCTTTTGGATAACCCTCTCAAAATTCATGTAAAAAAAGCTTTCAAACTATAGATTATGATTAAGTAGCTTATTGTAATAATCTGTGTTCATTTTTATGAGACTAGAATGTATACTCGAAGAGAAATTCGGGTTTCTATAAAAACAGTCTCAGATTTTACCAAGTTTTTTTCTTATAATTTGCAGAGTTCTTAATATAAAATAATGTTTTTTTCAGAAAATATGACAAACAACATTGTACGCAATAACCTGCAATCATAATTAAAATATAGTAACAATTGTATGAAAAATGAGCAGGTTTACTAAGCAATGTTTCACTACGCATGCCCAAATGCAATCAAAATATAATGTGCACAATGTGTTAGCTAAATGAACAGAGCTACGTTTGTAAAAGTCTCAAAAACACAGCTTTAAAATTCTGAAAATTATCGTTGATAGAATAAGCGCAAAATCCGTTTTTCCCAAAATGGAGCAAAAAGATGAGGGGCTGCATCCATATGCCCATTGATTAGTGTCAATATATCATACACATTGGATACAGCCCCTCATCTTTTTGCTTCCTTTTGGGAATAATGGATTTTTAGCTTATTCTATAAACGATAATTTTCAGAATTTTCAAATATGTTTTTGTGACTTTCACAAAAGTTGCTCACTATACATTTAGCTAACGCATTACGCAAATTATATTTTGATTACAGTTGAGCATGCGCAGTGAATCATAATTTAGTAAACCTGCTCATATTTCATACAAATTTTATTATTTTTAATTCTGATTAAAAGTATTGCGTACAATGTTGTTTGTCATATTTTCTGAAAATATTTTTTTTTATATTAAGAGCTCTACAAATTATAAGCAAAAAACATGGAAAAGTTTGGGACTCTGTTTAGAAAAACTTTTATTTCTCTACGAGTATACATACTGTTCTCATAAAAACGAACACATTTTATTACAATAAGGCACTTAATCGTAATCTACAGTTTGAAAATTTGTTGACGGTCCCCTATGGGGTTTCGGGAAAACTTCTTCACGAAAATATATGACCTATACAATACTGTTAACACACATGAAGTTTCTGGTTAATTCCTCATGTATTTTTCTAGATATTTAACAAAACGTCCAAAATCGCAAGTGGCCGGTCAGCTTTGGACATATAGTGTACAATTTTTTTTTCTAAAACATACATTACTATTCCACTCAAATTTATACATTTTTCCTGTAGCTCTCCTGCTCTTCGAGCAGGTTTCTTTAAGCGTTATCAGAGGTTCTATTTAGCAAAATACCAGCGGCCAGGCTAGTCGCTAATGCATCGTTTTTGATCTCGAAGTTTTTAATTCATAAACAATTGATATTTTTCTTTCTCCTTTAAGTTGGAAGAGTAAACAAAAAGTGAAAGCGGGTAGGGGTTTGACTTTGATGCATTATTTTTAAGGTAAACTCCTCTCCGAACTCCCCTCCTTCAAAAAAAAAAAAGTATAAATAATGTTTTGATTCAATTCAGCTAAATTTTTAATCACAAAAGAGAGATTTTTGATTAAATTTATTTTAAGTGCATTTTAATTTTTTTCTTGTATGTGTTTCGGCAGTTTCATTTATCTTGCAAACGTAGTCCTCAGCGTATTTATTTTTGCTAATTTTTTATTCTTATCTATACAGACTGTCTAAAAATTAGTTGGGCAATTTCGTAAGTCAAGAACATCCGAAATGTTAAATGAAATTAACTAGTTGAAAGTCATACTAGTAGTATTATTGCCGAAGTTTATTCATATATGGCGTTAGGTGTCATAACTGATTCTATCGCTTAGCGAGTGGGGGTGTTATTCAATGGCCATCACAATCACAACATTTTTCACTGCTTCGTTACGGAGTATAGGGTTTTGTAAAGGATCAAGTATATAAGCTGTCATATCCTACATCCATTCATGAGCTAAAATCAAGAATCTACAGTGTAATTACGACGGAAATATTCTGACAAATCTGTGACAAGAAATGATTTACCGATGGGTCATTTACAGAATCACGAAAGTAAATCACATCAAACATTTCTGATAATCATGATCTATTATTCTATCTTTCAACTATATATACTTTAATATTTTACATGTCAATTCTATTCAATAAATCCTTCTTTTGCCCAACTAATTTGTAGACCTCCTGTATTTATGTAAATTAAGTCTATTTTTGTGCTCGAACTTAACATTCTGAAAATAAAGATTTTAATGAAGACCTGTTAATAAAAGAATATGAATTTTAAATGAATCAGTCATAACAAATAATTAAAACTGTATTCACATATAGACACTTTATGAGTATGTCAATGTGAATGTATTCTATACTTGTATTTGTACATAAATGACTTTTGTAAAGTTACAAATAAAGTATTTTTAATAAGATATGTGTGTAAAGATTCAAATAATTGGAACACACATTCTAAATAACTATATTTTCATGAGTAATGAAAAGTCAATCAATGTGGTTTCAGAAAAAAAAATTATATTTTATTTCCCTTAAAATTAAACCCAAAGCAAAAGATTTAACTCAATCACATTCCTCTAAAAATCTAGTCACTATTTTATATTACAACTGTTTAAAATAAAATACTATTACAAAGACACTATGAGTATGTTTTTCTATATATATTATATAGAGAAACATACACCATATGGCCAAACGTCATTGGACGGTTCCGATTTCGTCAACTATCTAGAGAAGTACTTGACAAATTTTTGAGATATTTGACATCGTATTTTCCACAGAAGATTTAATCAGGAAAGTAATTATGCGACCAACAAAAAATTGAATTAAAAAATTATATTTCCGATCAACGCGTAAAATCTAATTTTTCCAATGATCTGTATCTATAGTGCATGACTATATGAATCTCGTACAACATTTGTGTGTGAATAACACGCATATTCACATCGGGGCTTAATTTGTAATTAAGAATGTACCTGAACTGTGATTTTCTACATTAATAGCAACCATGGTATATCAACCGTCCCCTCAACTCACATATTTCTATTTCACACATTATTTGTAGAATGTAAAGCAATTTCATGTTCACCAAAAGAATTTTTTAATATATTTTGAGTATAACTATCGGCATTTAAATGCAATAAAATCTAATAAGTGAACAGAGCAAAAACATTAAAATCATGTGTGGGGAAATTTTCGGAACATCAAACTTGTCAAAAATTTGTTTGTATCAACTGGCAAAACATAACACACAACGTTATTCTGTTGGGTTACGGACCGCAGTATTTATAATCTCCGAGTAATATTGAAGTTCACTAAAAATGAAGATGTACTAGAACTACGTTCCTGTGAGCTTCGGTGCAAATTAAGCGCAAAAAATTCATCAGTAAGATTATTTTACAAACACGAGCGAAAAGTGTAGAGTAAACCTAAGCGCAACCGGGAGTAAAAAAGTACAGAAGTAGTTGCGGTTAATTGTGGCATTCATTCACATCGTTCGAAAACCTATGAGACACAAAACACTTGAACAAAAGCATTAAAATAGGCAATGAAGAATTTTCAGAAGATCCTACTCGACAATGATTTCCTTGCATCAACTGACAAAAGACAACACACAGCGCCCCGGAGCTCAGTATTTACGAGCGTCTCTGAATTTCGACCAATATTTAATCATTTACTAAAATGAAAGAAGTGCCGGCGCTGAGCACCGATAAGTTTTGGTGCAAATTATGAACGGGTTCATGTAGATTTAAAGGTTTCTTTAGGAAATTCAAGATATTTTTTCCTGTCTTTTGGTTTTAGCATGCAGAGTTTTCAACCAAATGTGGTGCTTTTTTCCATTAACTTGACAAAGTACGTTATAATTAAAAAACTACAATTATAAGATAAATATATTAAATACTTTCCTTTTTTAATAACTGACTTCAGCAATCGCAGTTATTACTTAATATGCGTTAATGGACAGCTTTGGAATGGATGATGCAAAACCGTCAATAAAAATTAAAAATAAATAAATATGAAAATGGAAAATGACAGTTATTCAAAATCCCTTGTCATCCAGCTTCTTTAAGACAATACATGTGAGCATGGGGCAGATGTGAACATAACAATTTTTCACTAGTTATTATATATATTTTTTATTGCAAAAAAATTACCAAAAACGGCAGCACCTGTAGACACATGATACATTTTTTTTTAAGTTCATTGACATTTGGTTTTTCCTCGGTAGCCAAAACACTGTTTATAGATCTCAAATGTAATATATGAGTTACAACTTGATAAGCGAATAACTTTATTTATTAATTTATTTATTTGGATTTTAATGTTTTAACATAATGCTAATAAATATTTTTGATACAGTTTTTGTTTCTTTTAAATTGATAAATATGAATAAATTATCATTTTATCTTTAGCAATCATGTGGGGTACTTGTGAACCGAATAGTTGGGGGCAGATACGGACAATTCATAAATGCCCCAATAATCATTCTGTGATTCAGTTTCTTTCAGTTTAATTCATGAGAAATAATGTCAGCTCCAATATCTACAATTTTCATGAAATAGAAGTCATTTCTATCATACAAATTTGACTTTGTATTGAAACTTACAGAAACACATCTGTCAGCACCTACATAAAGAGTAACAAGTTCGTTTACGTTCAATTTTAATTAAAATTTATTTATTGTATTCTAAAATGCAATAACTGTGTTGTACTATTTTACTAAATGCTTTACAACAATATTTTTTATGCATTATTAGTACAAAAATATTGCGTTAAAAATTTTCAAATTTTTATATTCCATTTGTTCCATACTTGCAATGATGGGTTTTTTCTATCTCTAATACAGCTATATCCTTTGAAAGGAGATATATATCAGTATTACTTAAAAGATTTAAAGTGATAACTGCAATAAAATCCCGATTGTAAGCAACCTTCCTCCTCTTTCAAAAGCAAAAATGTTAAATTTGATGGAGAGGAGCTTAGAATAGAGACTTTTTTTTTATTATTACAAACCCTTCTTTATCATTAATTTAGAAGTAAATAAGGGAAAAAAGGGGTGAGGATCTTTCGTATTGCGGCAGAATTCCAATAATTGTTATCTAAACGATCCCTTTTTAAACAAAAACCCCTAGACAAAATTTACAAGATTTAATTTTTTTTTTCAAATTTACTTCTATATTTTTTATTTTAATACAACAAAATTTAATCAGCCATCTAAACTTCTCCCTGGCAAATCTACCTATTTTAATTTTATAATCTTTTGCTTAAACATATCACCCAGAAACTAGAAAAATATTAATTTCTTCATTTTTTCTTTATGGTGAATTTGACAGATAATTTAAATAATGATTATGATGACATAAGAATAACAGAATAAAAACATGTCAAAGGATGTATTTTCCTTCTGTTCACATGTACCCCACGTGTGTTCACAACTACCCCGCTAGTGGGACACATGTGAGCAATTTTTTGAATTTATAAATTTATTAAAGATAAACAGCCAAGTGCGAGTATTACTCGCTCTCAGAGGGTTCCGTACAATAAATATATACATTATTAACTGTATTATTGAAAAAAGTCGTCGCTATAAGAATAATAAGACTTTGTAAATAAATATACAACCTAGGGTTGGGTAGGGTGTAACTGTATATACTAGAAAAGAATGAATGGGTATGCCATAACAGTTCAAAGATAAATAAAGCCTAAATAATATCAAATATTGCTATTCTGTATAACTCTCTTTTTAATCTTATCGTAATCTGTTTATGATGAACCTAATTCAGTACTGACAATAAAAGTAGAGCATAATTAAACATCATTTGGCATTTCATAAAACTAAATTCAGCATAGTAATAATATTTTCTTTTTACAGTGAAGCTAAAACAAAAACCTTGTTCAAAGTTTAATCTTGGCATTGCGCTAAGAGCACTTCTAAAGGAGGTTGCAAAGTTGCAACGCCACCTTGGTCCGTGCCGCGTTTTATTCAGATAGGCTTTTAATTAGCTTTAAAAGACCCGGGAGGCGTATTGAGAGATCCACTGAATGCAAACTAGTCGCGAATCCCACAGTATTTATGTGATTAATTATAATTAAATATGTCTTTTTTTAACAATTTGGCGTTTATTTCTTGTACACTGCTACTGGGATTGCATTACACAAGTATATTTAAAAGTTGTTATTTAGCCTTGAAAAGCCGTTGATTTTTTCTAAACTAAGTCAGGTTTAATATTTAAAAAATGAACAGAATAGACTCTCTTCTTATAAATACAATATAAATTAAGAAAAGAAGTTTTAACTCCACACATATGTGACAGCCAGAATACTAATCTTCCGATGAGGAGAAAAATTTTGTGCACGACCTTAGAAAAGAAGCAACATTTATTCTCGCCATACATTTAATATAGCTTTTCTACTTTACTTCATTGCGTTAATTAATGTAGGGAAAAAGTTTTGCGACACTTATCTGTCCGACTGGAGATGTTTTTAGATTCAGTATACAAATGATTTCATTTACAAATTATGAATCACCTCAATATATTGACATATGTATATCCATTTGAAAATTATAGATCTTCCGATTTTTGAATACCACTAATTTGTAATGGGAATATTCACTTTAAAGAATGGCAGAATTTCAGCGTTTTGTTAACCGAAATATTTCTGTGAGAGAGCAATGATTTTCGTAATGCGTGATATCATGCAACTATGAATTTAACATCCGTCCTCTTTGGTTTTGTATGTATGTAATGCATTATAAATATTAAAGAGAAGAGGTATATCATGTTACAAACGACAGTAACGTGACATAAATTAACAATATAAATAGGCAAAATGCATTATGGGGGAAAATATTATTTGGGCCTAATTGCACGCATAAAATAATAAAGACTGGGACAAAAGTATTTCGGAACCATAGCGATCATAAGCTGCCGAATATAAACTATCAGATGACCTTGAAAGAGTTCGCTATGATAAGTGATATGCTAGTTACTATCACATACAAAACGAAACCTACAATATATATTATAAAAAAGCTAGATTCTACATGTTGCCAGCAATGATTGTCACCTTAATTAATAGTTATAATTCAGATAAATTTCATTATTCATCAATCAAATTGTCACATCTGGGTTATAAATATTGGCTGAAATAGTTTGGTATTTCTGCTCCGTACAACTACGAATCAGCAAATCCATTACAATCAATATGTCACACTTTCCAAAACAGCCCGTACGATGATTTTCAAGTAATGGTATGTGGGTGCTTCGGTTTTCGCCAGCTAATATGCTGAATCAGTAGAGATAAATTAAATTTCATCAATAAATACAACTTTCATTGGTAACTGTTATTTTACACATTTATCTTTTATTTGTTTTTTTTTTTCAATATCTAGAAAATTATACCAAAGCCCAGATTAACCACCAGGTCAACTACCAGGCTTAAAAAAATGAGATAATGCTCAAAAACACTGAGAATGTATAATAACATTAAAATGCATAAATTTATTAGTGAAGTGGTTTTAAACATTTTTGCAATCATCAACGCAGATACGTTTTCCGAATATCTTTATGGACGCATCCATCCTTTGACAGATAGTTGTTTAAAGTGTGTTAATTTACAGCCTATACATGAACGTACATTCTAAAATATATGGTGGAAGATACCACTGTAAATCTTCACAAAATACTCACAATAAAATCTTTCAATGAATTTACTTTGTTTTTTGAAAATGTAATTACATCCCTTGAAGAGATAAAAAAGGACATTATTAGCGTACAAAAAATATTGAGCTATACAGTCAGAATGGGGTGACAATACCTACCGTTTCACAGGAAAAATTACAAACCACTTCCAGTGCTTCCCGTATTTTACGAGAAGTAAACCAATACCTTTCCATTTAATCTGTTGAAAATTTCTTTAATATATTTGTAAATATGTACGTAAGGTTTGAGCAAAATTTAGAGTTCGTTTTGAGATATTTAGTCCTGTATTTTTACTGAATACCCTAATTGTTTGAAACCCTAATTTCTCGTACAGAAATTTCCCAGCTTGATGTGCGCCTCGCTAATTTTGCTGAAAATTTTACGAATTACCCTGTATGTATATATATCAATGCAAAAACCCTTGACGTGTTAAAAGTTTCTGACGCAGCACTTTATCTTATGATCTAAGAATTTTAAATATGGAACTTAAAAATACTGATATCAAATTTTGAGTGACGTTATGCTATTTCTTAAAAAATATATTTGTATTTATTTCATCATTTTATTTTTGTTTTATTTATAATCGCATGTGCAAAAGTTATGTTCAACATGAAAAGCTGCATAAAATTTTATTCGCTGTTGCTTTATCATTTACATCTCTCATAAATTCAAAATATGAGTTTTAAAAGATATGATATAAAATTTATTTGACGCCTTGATGTGACTTTAAAAGGTTTGTTTTAAAATTCAATTTAAATTATTTTTGACTTGGTTAAAATATTTTTTTACATCTACACAATACTTTTAATTTTCCAATTCATTGTTAAATATATCACTTTCATTGAATCTATACTATGCATTGAAATGTATTTATTTCAATAAATTGATTTATCTTTTGTATCACGCTATTCAAAATTGTGAGTAAGATTTATGTAAATGGTTTATTTGCGTCAAATTATCCTTTTTCATACATTTCATGTAGTTTGGACACAATGACGCAAAGAAACCATTTACATAAATCTTACTCACAATTTTGAATAGCGTGACACAAAAGATAAATCAATTTATTGAAATAAATACATTTCAATGCATAGTATAGATTCAATGAAAGTGATATATTTAACAGTGAATTGGAAAATTAAAAGTATTGTGTAGATGTAAAAAAAATATTTTAACCAAGTCAAAAATAATTTCAATTGAATTTTAAAACAAACCTTTTAAAGTCACATCAAGGCGTTACTTAAATTTTATATCATATCTTTTAAAACTCATATTTTGAATTTATGAGAGATGTAAATGATAAAGCAACAGCGAATAAAATTTTATGCAGCTTTTCATGTTGAACATAACTTTTGCACATGCGATTATAAATAAAACAAAAATAAAACGATGAAATAAATACAAATATATTTTTTAAGAAATAGCATAACGTCACTCAAAATTTGATATCAGTATTTTTAAGTTCCATATTTAAAATTCTTAGAGCATAAGATAAAGTGCTGCGTCAGAAACTTTTAACCCGTCAAGGATTTTTGCCTTGATATCATTACTTTTTTGAGGTTAGTGATAAAATGATTAAAAAAAAGATACTTATGCGATTTAATGCAGATTTAATTTTTACTATTTTATTACAATTTTCCTTATAGCAGTTTGTATATAAAAACAAGTGGGTAAGTATAATCGCAGATCGCACAGAGGGTTTCATTTGATATTCCTTTAAAAACACTTTATCCTTAAATTAAAAAATCCAAAATGTTAATTTATAATTATTAAATCCTTACATAGATGGTGCACCAATAGTTCCAATTTTCATGGGGCAGGGAACGCACTCTTTTAAAAAAACCATCTTCCAATTGAAGTCATCAAAAACCAAGTTGAATAAGCCAGACCCCGTTGTGTTGTTTGACAAACAGCAGTCTCATATCCCCTCCTTCCCCCCTTTTTCAAAATTTTTCAGACCATTACCTAAGAATGGAACCGAAATAATTTTTTCTATTCAGAAATTACGATAAAAAAATAGTATGCAGTACTCATAAATTTACTTTAATGCTATATAGGGTGATTATTAAGTTAATTATAACGTTTGGAATCTGTTGCATTGATGTCCGAAAGGTAGTTTCTGAGTTATGGAAGCTGGACCCATAAGGCGCCATAGAGGGGCGAAGCCCGCTAGTGTCTATCATAATTATATCTGCCATGTGGACTAATTGCGATATTTAATCAAAATAGTCCCCCCCCCTCCCCATCCCCGGGAATATAACAAATACAAAATGTGCCGTATCAGACGGAGAAGGATAAAGAACAAACATTTGAGCAAACTTTTTACAAAACACGTTCGCCCAGCAAGCTGCGTGCTCGGTCAACAGGTTCTTCAAAATTTGCGGGTAGGGTTATTATACGTTGTGCATTGTTTGGAGGGGTTACCTGATACGTTGCCATATCTTTGGCGTGTTTTCATCTTGACACTGTTCGACTATTTAAAACATTTGGCGCGACAACAGAAGCACCACGAGGTTGCGATTACACAATTGTTTACATTTATTTATGTTTTATTTTATGAGATTAAATAGAAATGGTTAAGGCCGCAATAGTTTCAAACACTGACAAAAAAAAGCTTTGCGCGTTAATTATTTTACTGTCAGCATCTTCAAAGAAAAAAGAAGTAAAAAGCAGAAAATTGTGGTCAAGACAATGGCTTTTAAAAAGAAAAAAACTGGGATGTTATGAAAATCTGATGAGAGAGTTAGCATTACAGGTAAGGCTTTTATTTTATTTTATTTTGTGCATTATTCTGTGAAAAATTAGATGACTTTTGAAGTGAGTTGAAATCGAATAGAGTTTTTCATTTTTCAAAAAGTGTAATATATTTTAAGTTAAAATCAACTACTGCTTCACATCTTTTCATGGGCTACTGGCTTAAAATGCCGACTTTTACAATATTATTTAAAAGGTGTTTTGCCTTTACTGAAAAATGAGAAACGCAATTCGATTTCCCTAGCATTTGCATAAGAAAAACTGCAAATATTTAAGAATAAATTCATAAATGTGACGAAAAGTAGCATGTTTGGATCTGACAGCAGCCGTATGTTAAAATTTAGCACTTGACTAAATTGTGAAAATAAATTATTATTATGTAGCAAGTTCTCATAAAGTAAGATTTTTTTTTATTTAATTATAAAATTTCAAACACATCCAACTTGCTTCTGAATTTTAGAAATTTAATTCACAAGTAACTGTAATGAGCTGGCTCCTCCTGATCATAATCTTTTCATGATTATCCATTATAGAAAATTGACTTAAAATGCCAACTTTAATACCATTTTCTGATTTTTTTTTTTTTTTTACACAAGAAAATGAGAAGCTCTGTTGCAAAATTCTTGGCATTTGAATGTGACATGCAAATTTTATATTTATATGTATGTACCTGAAATTTTATTCATATGCAAATTTACGCATTTAATGAATGAAAATGAGTTTGTAAGTGTAAACAGTTTGGAATTGTTGATAAAATTAAGATATAAAAATGATTTGTCCCTCAGCCTTTTTAAAATTAAAGACACAACTCTTTTTAAATGTAGGGCTGGATCCTCTGTATTGTTTGGATGTGGATGGTAGCCAATTCCCTTAATTGTTTTAAGCCATCCGATTGTAAATCAACATTCATAATCACTTATTCATTTTAGGAAAAGAATTTTGTATTTAGAGTCAATTGATTATTAAACTTGATAAATTAAGTTATAGAAATATACTATTAAAAGATCAAATTACTATTAAATGAACAGAGAATCATTTTTACATTTAATTTAGCATTAGATTCATCAATAAATCTTTATAAATAAAATATAAGTAATTAAATTTATAGCTTCGTTAAAAAAATTGCACTAAAAATGAAACTAATTTTTTTTTTTATATATATAAATGTGCAGGATAAAGAAGGCTATCGACAATGGATTCGGATGGATACTGCAACATTCGAATATCTACTTGAGAAAGTAACGCCATTAATTATAAAACAAAATGCAGTAATGCGAGAAGCCATACCAGCTGGTGAAAGATTGGCATTGACACTTCGATATTTAGCCACAGGTAAGTAAATTGTTTATGATTTATTAAATAATGGAGTTTCATTAACTTCCCTATATTATAGCTTTTCTTAACTCGAATGTTTTTGTCATTTGTTTTTACAATAAAGTACACGGGTCGATCCAGGCAAAATTTGGGGCCCATTTAGGACCTCTTCACAAATATTCATTTAATGAAACTGCCCCCTTCACAAAATTCCTTATAATAAAACAGCCCCCATCACAAAATTCTGCTCTTCATTATTTTTTTATTGCTGGGGTCAGTTCAGACTTTTCTCTCAGGGTCCTGTTTTTGTGAAATTGCGAGCATCATTTGCAATTTACATTTGAGAAAAATCGAGTCCCAATTTTGTGAATTTGAAATAACCGTTATATCCAGGTTCTTTTTTATATGTTTTTAAGAAGATATATATATGTAAAATATATATATTTCCATATATATGTAAAAGTGACAACTGAGATTTCAGTTTTAAAGATTAAATTTGTGAAATGTTTAGTTTAGAGGAGCAAAAATTTTGTAAAAAGATCTATTTTTAAGACAAATTTGTGAAAGGTCCTTCTTTAAGGTGAAAAGTTTTGTGAAGGGTGCTGTTTTGAGATTATAAATTTTGTGAAGGGTGCTGTTTTGAGATTATAAATTTTGTGAAGGGTACTGTTTTGAAATGAAAAATTTTGTGAAAGTACCTTTAAAGGAGCCAACTTCTTTCTAAACAGATCCTTGTATTGTTCAGTTTTAAAATGTGTAAATTGCAAACAAAACAAGTTCGCCAGAAATTTAAGCTTTAGCATAAGGATTTCAAGAAGATATTATTTATAAATGATTTGTACGAACTTCAGTAACTTGATTTCATATGTTGATACAAAAGGTTACTTTTTATAAAAATAAAATAAATTTCACAAAAATAAGTTTTTTCATAAAATGGGCCCCAAGAAAAAATGCCTACATTAACCCCACTATTTAATTTTGCAAACAACTTTAAATGATTGCACATATAGATTCATTCTGCTAGTCTTATTTATAGCTAAATATTAAAGATAATCATATCCTGTTTACATTATGGTCAATTTATTCTTTTAGCTGCATTTGGAGTAAAATATTTAATTTTATCAAAGAAAATACCCGTTCCCTTTTTAATGTAATCAGTGTTGAATCCAGACACTTTTCTCCAACAGGAATTTCCATAGGTTCAGAGGAGATATAATAGGGTAAAATGGGGGGTGGGGGGGTGGGGAGGCATCTCATTGCTTCTATGGGAGAGTCCCACTCAGGCCAATTATTTACTTTTATCTGTAATAATGCAAAGAACCCAATTGGTACTATCTCAAACAAATTTCAGAAGTTTTTTTAAACTTAAAATATAAAAAAATAGGAATATTAAAAAAAAAAAGTGCAGGTACGTATACGAATAAACTGCCTTCATTAAAAAAAAAAAAAAATCTTTTTTCCAAAGTGGATTGTACATTTTGTTAATACATATGCAAGACATTCTGAATTATCTTTTCCCCAATATCAATAATATATTGGTAGAGTTTTTGCAGCTGTTTGAAGCATATAAAAAATATTAACTTTTCAATTTTATTTTCTATCATTATTCTTCTCCTCTTTTACTTTAAGGGATCAAACCCGGGCTTCCCGGGTTACAGAGTATAGGTGAAAACCATTTTTTAAATTTAAAAATATTTCATGCTTCAAAATTGCTATTAAAACCATAGACAATCAGGAAACCGAGATGCAGTCAGCAAACAAATATCATTTAAAAGTTTTTTTATTATTTTTTTTTTCTATCCGGCACTGTAAATATTTAAATTGTTTGATTACACATATGTTAAATTTCTGTGCTTTTTTATAATCTTTCATTTATTTATAGAGGAAGATTTAATTTTGTTATGTAATTAGAAATAAATGCTGAACAATTTTTATTGCTTTATACGGGCAAAATGTTCATTATTATGTAATGAAGCCTGCATGTGATACAGATAAATTACAAAAATTCATGCTTGAAAAATACTGTTAAAAATTAATAAATAAGTCAATTAAGATACAGTTTTCAAATAAATTGCTAGATTTCTTTCCACCATATGACGGTTTAAAAATTATAAATGTACAGTTGTGGGGAAAAAAAAGTAAACACCCCTACTAACTCCTCAACAAATTGTCATAGAAGAAAGTTACTGGTACTGAACGATTGGAAATAAAGTCTTGTTATGGACAGATATGTTTACTTTTTATAATATTATAGATAATAGATAGATAGTTTCAGCAGTATTTGGAAATGAATAATATTATTAATGTGACAAAATCAAATATATTTAATTTATAAACCATTGATTTTTTTTTACCACTGTTTCTGATTAATAATCTTTCTGTTGTGTTTGGCACATGTGTTTTCTGGAATTACTCTGTTAAAATTAACTATTTTACTTTGATTTTTTTTTCTTTCAGGAGAAACTCAACGGTCATTAGCCTTCACCTTTCGCATTGCACAAAACACAATATCAGGCATTATCCCAGTTGTCTGTCGGGCCATTTTTGAAGCATTATAGGATGAATATTTACAGACACCCGACGAAATTCAAAAGTGGAAAATGATTGCTTCCCGTTTCCAAAGCCTTTGGAATTTCCCCAATTGCCTAGGAGCCTTGGACGGCAAACATGTAAAGATTTGTCCACCCCCACAATCAGGCTCATCTTACTACAACTACAAAGGAGACTTTAGCATAGTTTTGCTAGCATTGGTAGATGCAGACCTCAGGTTCATTTACGTAGATGTTGGCACCAATGGCAGAATTAGTGATGGAGGAGTTTGGTCTAAGAGCACTTTGAAAAAAGCATTTGATTTAGACCTCCTAAATATACCATCACCTGATTACTTGCCCGGGACAAATGATAAAGTACCCTTTGTAATTGTAGCAGATGATGCTTTCCCATTAGGCAACAACCTAATGAAGCCGTTTCCTGGGGCAGGAAGAAAAACACTTCCACATCAACAGCGAATTTATAATTACAGGGTTTCCAGAGCCAGACGTGTAGTAGAAAATGCATTTGGAATTCTCGCAGCGAGATTCCAGATTTTTAAAGGGAAAATTCCACTGCATGTTTCTACTACGAAGTTGATTACTCTTGCTGCGTGTGTTTTGCACAATTTACTACGATCAAAAGTATATTCTAGATATATACCTGCTGGTACTTTGGATCGGGAAGACATGCGCACAGGAGAAATCAAGACTGGCGACTGGAGAGACTACAGAAATAGTTTATCGAATTTTAAGAAGTCTCCATTTAAAAGCGCAGATGTTGCCAAGGAAATTCAAAGAAGATTCTGCAACTATTTTAATAGTGTAGGAGCAGTACCCTGGCAAAATAAGATGTGTGATTTACACTAGATTCTATTAAAAAAATGCCTACAATTCAGACTTTTCTTGTTTATTATACTTTAAAATTATCTAAATTATTTTAATTTTACTAACCCCTTCGGGACAAGCGCCCTTTAAAGAATTTTTAATCTTTTATCACCGGTTTTTCAAAACAGAAATTTTTTATGCAATTGAATCGAGAAAAATGTTCCGATTATATAAGGCAAAATTTACAATATAAATTTACTGGCGAGAATAATCAAGGGCTTTGAGCACCTTATGCAGCACGTATACCGGTTACTTGTCCCCAAGGGGTTAGACATGTATTTGCATCTGCAATTCCAATATTAAATTGAAATTTTGTTGAAACGAAATTTTAATTTCAGTGAATAAAAATAGAAGTTCAAATTTAACTTGAACTGAACTCAGATCACACATTTAAAGAACAACAAGAATTAATATCCTAGTAGAGCAGGCATGTCAAACTTGTGCATCATGGAGGGCCAAATTACGCATTATATACAAAGCCATGGGCTACATAAAAATTAAAAAAAAAAAAAGTAGATATATTTAAGTACTGCATATAATAAAATACAACCATGTTTAAAAAATTTTCAGTATACAGTTCCAAAGTTATTATTATTCATAGTGTATTTGACGGTTTTCTTTTCAAAAAAAAAAAAAAAAAAAAAAAAAAAAAAAAGCTATTTTATAATATGATGTAAAATAGGTTGATGAGAGTAGTAAAATACAGAAGTAATAGAAAGTCCTAAGCACCCATAGAAAAGTTGGTGGACCAGGGCCACAAGTTTGACATGCCTGCTGTAAAATAACCATTCTGATCAAAAAAGAATTGCCAAAAATTCAGATAAATATAGTAAATGACCAAGACATATTTTTTCAATTAGGATGCAAAATAAAATAAAATAACAAATTTTTATTCATATATATATCTAAGTAACAATTCTTGGATTTCAATCCTTGCCATGTGCCGCTTTTTTGGATCTTTAATTTCGTTCAACATTGACACGATAAATTGTCCGTACGCATCTTTTGAATCTGTTGTGTTTAATTTTTTTAACAGCTGGCCAGCTTCTTTTATTAATTCGTCATTTGGGTCGTGCTTCCTTTTTCTGCTGTTTGTTGGTGCCTCTTTTGAGCAACCTGGGACAGCCAATTCCTCATTTTCAATAACAATTTGGGGCTCATCCCCCTCATCCTCTAAATCAAGGGCACAGTCATTCTAAAATAAGCAAGTCAATAAAAATTAGTTTGGCTATTATTATGAAAACATCAAACATTGTTTATTATAAGTACATCATTTATTTATTTATTTATTTTTTTTGCATTGGATTGCAGAGGTCCTACAAAGGCTGTTTTTTACTTTTTTTAATTTTGTTCACAGATTTTTTTTTTTTTTTTTTTACTTGGATACTTTCACTTATGGAATTGGTTTCAAACAGTGTTGAATCCAATTTTTGTGGATGTGAGGGGAAATTGCACTTTTTGATCATTGAAAATACAAAATCTCAAATCTTCCAGGGAGGCATCTCATTGCTCAGGGAAGAGGGGGGGGGGGTCCCCCGGCTCACCACTTGAATTCGAATGCTGTATTAATCAGCTTTTAAGACAAAACCGAATGTCAATCAAATATTTGTTGCATTCCTATTTAGAATATCATGCATATATATTTTAATTACATACAAGATTTGATAAATGGGTGAAAGAATGAATATTGTCCTTCATTTCTCTTTAACATAAAATGTTAGCCCAATATGAAGAAAAAAAAAATTAATGTTCTCAGAAAATTTAGACATCGCAGATAGCAAAGATTTTAAAGAAAATGTTTTGACATTTAGGGATTCGAGATTAATGTACATTGAATATATCTTAGTTACAAAAGAACTAGTATATAACCCCGTCAAAAATGATGGAATGTTGATTTGCATTTCATTTTTGTTAAGACCTCACATAAACAAAATGAAGATTTGATCATTGAACTTTTTCCTTATTTTTATTGTTTGTATTGTAGAAAAGTACATTTTAAAAATGACAAATGATTTCTACATATATCAATGATGAGAATATTTTTTTACTCAATATTAAATATCTGGAATAGTTCAAAAATTGGATAAAACAAACAGCAGTATTTATTGCAACAATAATAATAATTAGCAAAGTGAAACACTATTTCTGAAGATTTTACAAAACATTACAATTAAATATTCAATGTGTTAAAGTTTTTTTTAAATATATTATTTTTATAAAAAGAATAAATGTGAATAAGGATCTCATAAATGGCTGAATCAAGGCATAGATTTAACACATAGAGATATTGTATTAGGACTCTGGGGGATCACAACAGCGCTTTGAGTTTCATTTCTAAATACGGATTTGGCGCCATTCATCATCAAATAATATAAACAAAGGAACTTTTAATTTTTTAAAAAGAAAATATTCAAGATTTAATACAAGATAAATTTTGAAAAGCTTCAGTTATATAAATTTAAAATTTCATTTGTTATAAATAAAACGAAAATTACCAATTATCATTATTTCTTTTGTAAAATTTTAATTTAATTTTATCATTTTTTTAAAACTTACTTTATATCCACGTGGAATTGTCTTGTATCGCAAATAAAATTAATATTTCATACCAAATGTAGTTAAAATGTAAGGGATGTACAATACCATGTTATGTACTACATATATTAATTATATCAACGAGATAAAATTTCGATTTTTAACATAACATTAACATTTGAACATAACTTTGGAGTGAAAACACTAATTTATAATAGGCTAGTTCCATGGGTTTTTGTAATGTAAGTAACATAGCTCACAACCAATATACTTGTTGGTCACCGTTATTTTCGTGACGTTTGCTTGGCCTTATTTAATTAATGAGATAGCACCCATAAAATTATGTCACATTTTTCCGTTCTAAAATAGTCAAAAATCGTAGCATGTGACTTATACTACAAGTACTCATGGAAATAGACAATATGAACTTTAAAATGCTCGCTGTTTTACGTAAAAGGTGATGAAAAAATTAAATAGATGTTATAACTTAAGAATATAGGATTTTAATAAAAACTTCTAATTTTAGCCTGCCAGCAATCATCGTCAGAGAAATTTCAGCTCTTCCTTTATTCATACAACATAATGCAATAACATTTTACTGTCCAGCTACACATTTAAAAATGTAAGTGACCTATTAGGATAAAGTGATGTAATAAATGGAACTGCAGTTAATACAGTGAAACTTGTTTAAGATACAAATCAAGGGACCGAGGAAATTTCTCATCTTAAGCGGGATTGTATCTTATCTTGGTAATTTTACACAGGTTTCATTTTCATGAAACAGCCGATCATTTGTAATTTGGGATTTTTATTTATATGTTTTAATAAAAGCTGTTTAATTGCCAACCTTGTATCGTAATTTAAAAAAAAACAAAAATTCAAACAATACTATATTGTTTTAAAGAATATGATTTTTACTATCTGGTATTATTGCTATAACTTTAGATACGATTTCATTTTTCATTGGAGAAATAGCATTAAATTACCTATTTCACAAGTTATTAATTTTATGTGAGAAGTAGAATTTCTGCATTTACAATATGTACTTCATAAAATCATAAATAGAAAAGAATTCAAGGAAGGAACTTACTTCATGAATATTTGATAATGTGCTTTGTTGAGAACAGTCTAGATTGCTGGTGCTGTCCTCAGCTTGAACAGTGTCCTCTAAAAAGGACATGGTTGCAAAGTGGATCCATCTGGGTGTAAACCCAATACCTGCGGATCCACTTTTCAAAATTTTAATTTTCTTCAATTCTCTTTGATATGACGATCTCAGGGATCCAAACTTATGTAAAACAACATCTGAAAAATCAAAATAAATCAAATAGTAAGACACATTATATAAAAAAATCAAAACAGAAAAAGCTGATTAAATTACTTTCATACTAGTTAGTGATGTAGCTAATTATTTTTATTAAATTTTTAATCATTTCAAACATGCAGACAATGGCGGATCCAAGGGGAGGTCACGACCCCTCCTCTGAACACCAACAGAAATACTCTAAAGATAATTTTTAAAATTAAATATACAGTACAGTCCTGATTATCTGTGTCCCGCTTAACCGAGTTATTTTCTTCTGATGAAAAAAAATTAGCATTTTTTTCCCTATTCTGACCAGAAAATCAGAGTTCTAACTTTTTACGGCTGCTCTTACATCTTCACCTAACACTTCATTCAGAGTTTCCCGCAGGTTTAAAAAAGGGCAGGGTGCTGCCTGTGTGACAAGGGCACTTTTGGATTCTTAAGGGCATTTCTTGAAATTTTTAAAGGCATTCTTTTGATTTTTAAAACTACTTTTTAATATTTAATAGACAGAACACTATTTTAAAGACAGCAATGAGTCAATTTTTACTATGTAAGTAAATTTTTTAATAAACAAAGGAGTAAAGGCACTTTTTTCAGGTGGGGCAACAAGGGAGCTAATTTTTTAAATGAGGGGCAAGAGGGGTGCTATCTTGTAAACCTAAGGGCAGACGGGGTGCAGCACCCTCCTGAAACTGTCTGGGGGAAATTCTGCTTCATTTATAATGGCTGTTTCGTAATAATAGAAGCCACCAGTCCATCAGAAGAAAAGGATCCATTCCAAAGGTATAAGTTCGATTGAAAAAACTATTTAATGTTTTGAGCAGAAAGAAGAGACTACACCTTCAATTTCCGTGACACTAATAGAATCACATAGCTGCCAATGTGTACGGTTTTGTTACCAGAGTTATATAATATAGAAACACGCGTGTACGCCGTGCGTGGAAAATTTTCCGAAAAATTCGGAACTTTGCAGAAAAAAGTTAAGAAAAGAAAAACATATGTTTTGTTTTTGTAACTTTTTTTAATACCAAAAATTTAAAATATTCCCTAATTTTATATACGATTTATATATTGTTTGTTCACAATTCAAAGTTTAAAGACTCAAAACATTATTGTGACATCATCTACCCTTTTACTTCTATTTTCCGCCGGTGGCTGCAATGACTCGGCAACGGCTGTTAAATCGAATAATTTCATAGTGTTATAAGAGTGACTGGCACTTTGTGCGCAGAGATCACAATATTAAGGATTGGGTTGTTTCTAAATTCATTGACAAAATAATTGAAAAAAATTCACCTTCCTATCATTGATTTTTGCTTTATTATTTTTAAATTAAAATAATTATTCTTTAATTAATATTAATTATTTTTTAATTTAAATAGCAATTATTTTAAACTATAATTTTTAGTTCATATCGTCAAAATAATATAACACATAATTTTATTAAACATTAAGTTAATTTGTCATCCATATAGATTTTTATCTGAAGGAATTTTGATTTTTTTTTTTTTTTTCGAAAAATCGGGTTCAGCTGAACACAACCTACAAGAATCAAAATTCAATCAGAAACCGACTAGTACCCAGAAGAATTAGTTTAGTCAATCCGACTTGAGGGGGAAAAAAAGGAGCTCCGAATCAGCCGAACCCGAACAGGCCGAAATTCAAAAGTCAAAATATTTTTCCTGACAACGTTAAATTTTTACCCCGGAGAGGGGTGGGTGGTGGATATTGACATTCAGACAAATCATCGTCATCAAATACATAAATGCAAAAATGTCATGTAATTACTAAAATTATCTTAAAATCAACAAAAGTAGGCTAGTGTTGTGTCTAGAAAAAAAGGGCCGCCGGGCAGGAATTTCTCAAAAAGAGAACACTTTTCATAAAAAAGGTCACTTTTTTTCAAAAAGTGCACACATGTACCTTGTTCACAAAAGATACTTTGAACTGGTTTGTTTACAGCCCTCTAGAATTTATGATATTTTCCCACAGGAATTCAGACACTTTTCCCCAGGAGAGATATGTATGGCTCCAGGGAGGGGGGACCTTTTATTGCTCAAGGAGGAAAAGTAACCCCCCCCCCCCGGGCCACCCCTTGAATTCAATACTGTTTTCCGGGATCAATTGAACTGCCATGGGGCACATAGGAAATGTTTAAAAGTGCCGCCTGGTGCATAAAAGAAATAAAAAGGGCCAACAGGCGCAGTGCCTTGCTAAAACAGCTTAGAGTCAGCACTATAGGCAAATGTGCATGTTTAAAATAAAATTCCTATTTTTTTTTTTTTTTTGGACTGGACTGTATATTGTTATAGCTAAACCCTCTTCTTTAAATCAGGCAACAGGTTTAAATAATGAGATTTTTTATTTCTTGTCTTCCCTCCTCCACCCCCCCCCCCAAAAAAAAAAAAGAAAAAAAAGGGAGGGATATTTTTAAAAACACACTGTCATGATTACTATTTGAAATACAATTTTCCAGATATAAAAATCACTAAAAAACTTACAACCAGTTAAAAAACCACTATATGCATGGTAATAGATTTATTGTTTTAATATTCACTTTATCATATTTATTTATTAGGGAAAGAGGTATTCAAATCATTTACCATATACGAGAATATATAATTATATTATAATCTAGAGAGTAACATGGGCTAATTGTTATTTACATTATTCAAATATTTTTCTTAATAATCCAAAATTTCGCTTTTTTTCATAGAGAATCAACAGACATAATTGTAGACATGTAAATAATTCAAAAGCCGTAATATTAATTTGTTTATTTTTAGTTGAATGATTTTCACATGAAACATGAAACTGAAATAGTTTTTTTTTAAGAATTGAAAAGAAGGTTAATATGGCGTCATAGTGGAAAAAAAAAAATGAATAATTCTTGATAATAAATCTTGGACTTTTACCATTTTTAAGTTGTAAATATTTATACTGCAGATTTTGCATTATGTTTATGACGATTGTATATAATATGATAAGATACATGCAAAATGCAAAACTTTAAAAAAATCTAAAAGCTTTATTTCGATTTCATTTGAACGGAATCTAAGTATTTAGAGTGTTTAAAGTATTATATTGTATGAATTTCATTTTTATTTTTTAATGTTCAATTGGTTTAACTTATTTGTTACAAAAATTTAACATAAATGCAGAACGAATTGAATGAAATATCTTAATATCTGCCCTTTCTCGGGCTTAAACAATTTAGGAAATAAATTTTGTTTTTTAATTTGTTCTGCAAATTAGGTTTTTGTTTAATTGTTTTTATGACTGTATTTAGAACCAGAATTTAATGAATACACACTAATGAAACAAAATAGTTATTTTGAAATAAATTTAGCAATTAGGATACCAGTAATTAATAAAATATTTGTGATAATCATTTACCGTTTGCATCAATTATTGTAATTATCAGAAGATCAATGTTTTAATTATTTTAGATGGACAGTTTAAAATACTAAATATCAGGCAATTAAAGCTATCAAATTATTGAAACAGTGGGGGATTTAAAAGGTACTTAAAAAAAAAATGTTTTGAAATATTAGTGTTTAGTTTTGTCTCATTAATTTTAACAATTAATCTTCCAGAGACTATTTGATATATCATTTGTAACAATTAATATTACAAATATAAAAGAAATGATATTGTGAGTTTAATATTTTAAATACTAAATAAAATAATTTCAAAATAAAACTATAACTGATGTTTGAGGCCACTGATCTGCAGATTTACTATCATGAATATTACCTATAACTTCCATTAATATTACTTTTTTTTTTTCCCTGTCAGAAGCAAATAAGGAAACATTTAAGATTTTTAGAGCTTCTGTAACTTAATCGTTTCTATTTTAAACAGAGAGGGATTAAGCCCCATGAGCCCCTCTTTGACTGTGCTCTTAAACAATATTTTCTGCTTCCTGGCTGGTTTGATTGCCAGATTATAAAATATGCAAGGTACATATATATTTTTTAAAAATAATAATAAAATTTTGAAATTTTATTAAAAGTTTCACTGTTATTACATTTTCATAAATATAATTTAAAAATTAAATTTGATTATTTACGTTTGCAATTAAAATCAAAATATTTTATGCACTATAAACATAACTGAAATTGCATTTTAGCAATGTATACACGGGGTGTCCATTACTGGAAAATAATTAACCATCCTAGTAATGGACACCCCCTCTTAAAACCTTAAAAATAAATAAAAATTTGTAAATGGCTGTTAGTATTATAAAATTCTAAGTTTTCTATTGCTACTCAAACAAAAATATTCAAATTTTGCAAGAAAATAAATAATATATAAATTAATTAAATGAAGCCAGCTCTTAGCCTCTTCATTAGGATTTTCACAGAAAAACAGCGAAACTTTGAAACATTATTTTCTGCTTCCTGATCAGTTTAATTAAAAGTGTCAACAATAACTCAGTTTATAAAACATGCAAAGGGGAATTATAAAAAAAAAATAATTAAAGCTAAATATTTATTAGCTATTTTTTTATGAACCAAAAACATCAAGGAATGTCCATTACTGGCGCATCTACCCTATATATGAGGATATAATTAAGTATGAAATTATTTTGTAATTGTGTAAGAAAAAATGTTTAAAATAATTTTTCAAGAAAAGAAAATCAGAAATATTATTAAAACTGTATTTTACTTGAAGAAATAGCCAAATAAATAAAAGAAAAAAAGAAAATGAAACTGTTTCATGCGTTTTAAATTCAATACATAGATTATTTAATGAAGAACCCCACCCTAATTTAAAAGTGACCTGAATATAACGATTATTTAAAATTCATAAAATTTAGGCTAAATTTTTCGCAAATATAAAACACTGTTGACTATTTTACAAATTCAGGACCCTCTGGGAAAAGCCTGGACTATTTTAAAGTAATAAGTGCGTCATTATTATTATTATTATTTCCAAGGGGAAAAAAAATCTTCTGGCACTTGAAATAGAATATCTGAAATTTGTATTCGAAGTAGCCTCAGCTAAAACTCATATGCATTTGTTTATAAACATTGGCGACTTGGCGACGAATATCCTGAACTATAACATACATATGCATTACGAGTAGTATGAACATAATCCTAGATAGAAATTGCATACTGCAAAATACTATAGATAATTAATAACAATGTAAACAGAAAACAATATATCATAATAAAGTTAAATATGAATTAATAGTACTTACCCGTATCAAATAGCGTAGAATAATCTGGCCATCGGTTTGCCAGATTGAGGGCAATTTCTTCATAGGCCACCCTTTTTAAAGTTTTCTTTGTGTAATGGGTATGCCTTGTATTCCACAAATATTCTTTTTTTCGAACCTCTTCGATGAGATCCGCTTCTATTTCCTTAGGCCAAATTTTTTTTGCCGACATAGTTTTAGTTACCGATGAGACAGCCGCCATTTTTTCAGTATGAAAACAAATTTCTATCTTCGCTCCTATTGGTTCAGGTGATCAGAGCTGGATGAACGGTCAGCAATTCCCGGGCGATATGGAAAACGCTCAATGAACAAGAATAGAGAGCAAAATCCTCTCCTTCAGCAAGGTCAGGCAACTTTTGTTGGCTGAAATGTTCTGTTGTGTGAAAAGTTCTGCGAACGGGTTCCGTGTGATATGGCTTTAAGAATAATAAGACTTTGTAAATAAATATACAACCTAGGGTTGGGTAGGGTGTAACTGTATATACTAGAAAAGAATGAATGGGTATGCCATAACAGTTCAAAGATAAATAAAGCCTAAATAATATCAAATATTGCTATTCTGTATAACTCTCTTTTTAATCTTATCGTAATCTGTTTATGATGAACCTAATTCAGTACTGACAATAAAAGTAGAGCATAATTAAACATCATTTGGCATTTCATAAAACTAAATTCAGCATAGTAATAATATTTTCTTTTTACAGTGAAGCTAAAACAAAAACCTTGTTCAAAGTTTAATCTTGGCATTGCGCTAAGAGCACTTCTAAAGGAGGTTGCAAAGTTGCAACGCCACCTTGGTCCGTGCCGCGTTTTATTCAGATAGGCTTTTAATTAGCTTTAAAAGACCCGGGAGGCGTATTGAGAGATCCACTGAATGCAAACTAGTCGCGAATCCCACAGTATTTATGTGATTAATTATAATTAAATATGTCTTTTTTTAACAATTTGGCGTTTATTTCTTGTACACTGCTACTGGGATTGCATTACACAAGTATATTTAAAAGTTGTTATTTAGCCTTGAAAAGCCGTTGATTTTTTCTAAACTAAGTCAGGTTTAATATTTAAAAAATGAACAGAATAGACTCTCTTCTTATAAATACAATATAAATTAAGAAAAGAAGTTTTAACTCCACACATATGTGACAGCCAGAATACTAATCTTCCGATGAGGAGAAAAATTTTGTGCACGACCTTAGAAAAGAAGCAACATTTATTCTCGCCATACATTTAATATAGCTTTTCTACTTTACTTCATTGCGTTAATTAATGTAGGGAAAAAGTTTTGCGACACTTATCTGTCCGACTGGAGATGTTTTTAGATTCAGTATACAAATGATTTCATTTACAAATTATGAATCACCTCAATATATTGACATATGTATATCCATTTGAAAATTATAGATCTTCCGATTTTTGAATACCACTAATTTGTAATGGGAATATTCACTTTAAAGAATGGCAGAATTTCAGCGTTTTGTTAACCGAAATATTTCTGTGCGAGAGCAATGATTTTCGTAATGCGTGATATCATGCAACTATGAATTTAACATCCGTCCTCTTTGGTTTTGTATGTATGTAATGCATTATAAATATTAAAGAGAAGAGGTATATCATGTTACAAACGACAGTAACGTGACATAAATTAACAATATAAATAGGCAAAATGCATTATGGGGGAAAATATTATTTGGGCCTAATTGCACGCATAAAATAATAAAGACTGGGACAAAAGTATTTCGGAACCATAGCGATCATAAGCTGCCGAATATAAACTATCAGATGACCTTGAAAGAGTTCGCTATGATAAGTGATATGCTAGTTACTATCACATACAAAACGAAACCTACAATATATATTATAAAAAAGCTAGATTCTACACGTTGCCAGCAATGATTGTCACCTTAATTAATAGTTATAATTCAGATAAATTTCATTATTCATCAATCAAATTGTCACATCTAGGTTATAAATATTGGCTGAAATAGTTTGGTATTTCTGCTCCGTACAACTACGAATCAGCAAATCCATTACATTCAATATGTCACACTTTCCAAAACAGCCCGTACGATGATTTTCAAGTAATGGTATGTGGGTGCTTCGGTTTTCGCCAGCTAATATGCTGAATCAGTAGAGATAAATTAAATTTCATCAATAAATACAACTTTCATTGGTAACTGTTATTTTACACATTTATCTTTTATTTGTTTTTTTTTTCAATATCTAGAAAATTATACCAAAGCCCAGATTAACCACCAGGTCAACTACCAGGCTTAAAAAAATGAGATAATGCTCAAAAACACTGAGAATGTACATTAAAATGCACAAATTTATTAGTGAAGTGGTTTTAAACATTTTTACAATCATCAACGCAGATACGTTTTCCGAATATCTTCATGGACGCATCCATCCTTTGACAGATAGTTGTTTAAAGTGTGTTAATTTACAGCCTATACATGAACGTACATTCTAAAATATATGGTGGAAGATACCACTGTAAATCTTCACAAAATACTCACAATAAAATCTTTCAATGAATTTACTTTGTTTTTTGAAAATGTAATTACATCCCTTGAAGTGATAAAAAAGGACATTATTAGCGTACAAAAAATATTGAGCTATACAGTCAGAATGGGGTGACAATACCTACCGTTTCACAGGAAAAATTACAAACCACTTCCAGTGCTTCCCGTATTTTACGAGAAGTAAACCAATACCTTTCCATTTAATCTGTTGAAAATTTCTTTAATATATTTGTAAATATGTACGTAAGGTTTGAGCAAAATTTAGAGTTCGTTTTGAGATATTTAGTCCTGTATTTTTACTGAATACCCTAATTGTTTGAAACCCTAATTTCTCGTACAGAAATTTCCCAGCTTGATGTGCGCCTCGCTAATTTTGCTGAAAATTTTACGAATTACCCTGTATGTATATATATCAATGCAAAAACCCTTGACGTGTTAAAAGTTTCTGACGCAGCACTTTATCTTATGCTCTAAGAATTTTAAATATGGAACTTAAAAATACTGATATCAAATTTTGAGTGACGTTATGCTATTTCTTAAAAAATATATTTGTATTTATTTCATCATTTTATTTTTGTTTTATTTATAATCGCATGTGCAAAAGTTATGTTCAACATGAAAAGCTGCATAAAATTTTATTCGCTGTTGCTTTATCATTTACATCTCTCATAAATTCAAAATATGAGTTTTAAAAGATATGATATAAAATTTATTTGACGCCTTGATGTGACTTTAAAAGGTTTGTTTTAAAATTCAATTTAAATTATTTTTGACTTGGTTAAAATATTTTTTTACATCTACACAATACTTTTAATTTTCCAATTCATTGTTAAATATATCACTTTCATTGAATCTATACTATGCATTGAAATGTATTTATTTCAATAAATTGATTTATCTTTTGTATCACGCTATTCAAAATTGTGAGTAAGATTTATGTAAATGGTTTATTTGCGTCAAATTATCCTTTTTCATACATTTCATGTAGTTTGGACACAATGACGCAAAGAAACCATTTACATAAATCTTACTCACAATTTTGAATAGCGTGACACAAAAGATAAATCAATTTATTGAAATAAATACATTTCAATGCATAGTATAGATTCAATGAAAGTGATATATTTAACAGTGAATTGGAAAATTAAAAGTATTGTGTAGATGTAAAAAAAATATTTTAACCAAGTCAAAAATAATTTCAATTGAATTTTAAAACAAACCTTTTAAAGTCACATCAAGGCGTTACTTAAATTTTATATCATATCTTTTAAAACTCATATTTTGAATTTATGAGAGATGTAAATGATAAAGCAACAGCGAATAAAATTTTATGCAGCTTTTCATGTTGAACATAACTTTTGCACATGCGATTATAAATAAAACAAAAATAAAACGATGAAATAAATACAAATATATTTTTTAAGAAATAGCATAACGTCACTCAAAATTTGATATCAGTATTTTTAAGTTCCATATTTAAAATTCTTAGAGCATAAGATAAAGTGCTGCGTCAGAAACTTTTAACCCGTCAAGGATTTTTGCCTTGATATCATTACTTTTTTGAGGTTAGTGATAAAATGATTAAAAAAAAGATACTTATGCGATTTAATGCAGATTTAATTTTTACTATTTTATTACAATTTTCCTTATAGCAGTTTGTATATAAAAACAAGTGGGTAAGTATAATCGCAGATCGCACAGAGGGTTTCATTTGATATTCCTTTAAAAACACTTTATCCTTAAATTAAAAAATCCAAAATGTTAATTTATAATTATTAAATCCTTACATAGATGGTGCACCAATAGTTCCAATTTTCATGGGGCAGGGAACGCACTCTTTTAAAAAAACCATCTTCCAATTGAAGTCATCAAAAACCAAGTTGAATAAGCCAGACCCCGTTGTGTTGTTTGACAAACAGCAGTCTCATATCCCCTCCTTCCCCCCTTTTTCAAAATTTTTCAGACCAGTACCTAAGAATGGAACCGAAATAATTTTTTCTATTCAGAAATTACGATGAAAAAATAGTATGCAGTACTCATAAATTTACTTTAATGCTATATAGGGTGATTATTAAGTTAATTATAACGTTTGGAATCTGTTGCATTGATGTCCGAAAGGTAGTTTCTGAGTTATGGAAGCTGGACCCATAAGGCGCCATAGAGGGGCGAAGCCCGCTAGTGTCTATCATAATTATATCTGCCATGTGGACTAATTGCGATATTTAATCAAAATAGTCCCCCCCCCCTCCCCATCCCCGGGAATATAACAAATACAAAATGTGCCTTTATAAACCTATCGCCAAATAGGTTTTTATTTCTTTTTCCCTAAAAATAAACATGATTTTTATATCCGTAACGTAAATAGCGGACGAAACCCGCTAGTTCCTATCATAATATATATTTTTAATAATTTTATATAGCCTATAATAAAAATCAGACTTAAAATAGTCTAGTTCCATGAGTACTTGTAGTGTCAGTTACATGCTACGATTTTTGGATACCAGTATTTTAGAACGGGAAAATGTGACTTATTTTATCGGAGATATCTCATTACTTGAATAAGGTGAAGCAAACTTTTTGAAAAAAAGGTGGCCAACAAGCATGGCAGTTATCAGCTACGTGACTTTGTGCTAAAGCCCATTAATTTGGTCTGCTTTAAAAAAGATTACGGAAGATTGAATTATAGTAGAACCTGGATTAACCGAGCTTCGATTATTCGAAGTTTCTGTTAACCGAGCCGATAACAAAGTCTGATTTTTTTTTTCCTTTTGAATGAGCCTTAAAAATAACCACACTCTTTAGCTCACTGTCCGTGCTATACAGGCCCTTCTGCCCCCAAAAGCACTCAACTCCAAAGAAACATTGGACTCTGAGAAGTCAATAGCGAACAATGCTTTGTTTCAAATGGCTGTGTGAATTTTCGTAAATTTTTCAATTTGCATTTTAAAATTTACTACTGGTAGTTGATTTTCTTTTTAAATTTGTTAAGCTGTGAAACAGAACTTTACATATATTTATTTTTATTATTTAAAAAAACGTTCTATATATATAGTTTTAAAGAGATGTTAAATTCGCAAGCACGGCGAGTTTTTACACACAGTTTCTATTAACCGAGATTTCCGATTCCGATTTACTAACAGTCCCAATTAGCTCGGATAATCGAGGCTGCTCTGTATAATTAAAAAATCAATGACGATTTTACTGTAAACGGGTTTCCCTTTTACTGAGGGATTTCAAGACCGAATCAGCTGATGTTAGTTGCTGTTTCCGTGCTTGATTAAATAAGATTAGTTAAACATTTGAAAATTACCAAATATAAAAGGAACTAAGTTAACAGAGTCTTTGCTTTATGGTATTTTTTAACAACGCTATAAGAAAATGATTTTAAATAAGAGATTTTAAATGTAACGTTTTAAATCTGACATAATTTTCACCAAACTTTCCTTTCTCTTTGTAACATTCAACTGAAAATATTTTTATTATTAGAAAGATAATATTATTATTTGCGCTACCTTAAAATTGGCAACTATAGTTAAAAATATCATCTCGAAATTTGAAAAAAATCTCTCATATAAATATATTTTTTAATTTAAATTGTTTTGCAATATTATTATTTGGCCACTTTGGCCAATATGACGTAATTTCCTCCATTTACGACTTTTAACACATATCAATGAATTTATTATTTAAAAGTTTTCTTTTTCTTTTAATATTCACGTGTAAATATAATTTTCATGACGTAATTTTCAATGTTTTCCTGCTTTTAATGCGTAATCATTTAATTCTAATTTGAAAATAATTGATTATTTTATAATTTTCTTTCATTTTAAGTAAGCATGTGTAAAAACAATTTTTATGATGTAATGTTTAATATTTTCCTGCTTTTAACACGTTATCATTTAATTCTAATTTAAAAGGATTTTTTTCTGTTTATAATAGTCACGTGTGAATAAATGTTTAATTTAAAGGATATATTATTCTTTGCGCTGTTTTAACAATTGGCAACAATTTAAAATAACCTTTTCTAAAATATGTAAAAAATATCTCTGGAAATTCTGAAAATTATAATTTAAAATTGAAATAAACCGTCAAAAAATTAGGCAAGTTAAAAATAATAAATGCACTCTGAAAACTTAGAGTTTCTATTGAATGATTAAATTGAATGAAAATGATTAAATTCCCATGTATATTTTTTTTTCCTATGAGACTTTTTTAATGAGACAATTTTATCCAGATTTAACATTAAATATCTCTTAAAATAATTCTACGATTTAAAAACTGTCTACTTCAACGTTTTTATCAAACATTTCTCTATAATACTACCCATTTTAATATTTTTGTATGCAGTAATTTTCTTAATATTTGCGAAATAGACCTCTAGTCACAAGAGATTCTTTCAAAGCGGCTAAGAGCGTTAGTTTTTTTTCCGAATAAGAGACAAAATGTAGTACGCAATTGCGTCAAAAGATAGCGACACCAGAATTCTGATATGCTTATTATGTAAACTGTAAATATTGCAAAGTTAAATAAAAACAATTGTCTCGGGGTTATCAAACTTCATTGTTATTTATAAATAAAACATTTCAACTAAATTATTTATTATAAAAAATTATTACATCACAACAGTTTTTATGCAAGGAAAATAATAATAATAATAATAATATTATTATGGATGTCAGTGATTATATATTGATTGACCGTCATAATAATAAAAAATGATATTATAAAAAGAAGAGCTGAAATGAATTAATTTTTACGTTTCTGATCGTGTGATTATATTCAAATAATAATTATTAATGTATATTTTTTGTAAAGTGATTGAAATTAAATATATTTATAAAATTTATGGTAATATTTTTATTGTTGAAAAATTGCCAAGAAATAATCATCAACAGAATTTTGATGTTCGATTTTTACAATTTTTATTATTATTATACTTATTTTCTTTTATTTCTTAAATAAAATCTGCGTACGGTCTCTTGATTTTTATGAAATGATATTTTTTTTTATTGAAAAATAACTAGTGAAAATGGAATTGTAAGTCATCAGTAGAATAAATCGTTAAATGGGTTTCCGAATTTCCAGATATAATTGTATGCCATTCTTTTGATCACGTCCATGCAAATTTTCCATTTAATACCGTTTTATTTTTTACAAATTATACCGCAATTATTATTTAGTTTTTCTTGCATATATTTTATTTAATATTTCATCAACTTCATTCTTTCATTCATTAACATTAAAATTCAGCAACGGGGACGTTTTTCAATACACGAAAAAGCAATATAGAACTTGAAAAAATCTTAAGGCTCTAGTTTCAAAAGAAATTATATTTCACATATTGTAAAATAACTAAGTTTTATAAGATGAGACTGGAAGGGTCTCCATACAGAGTTATGAATTTCACTTCACTTTTTGATCAAAGTAGCTAGATGACAAAACTGATGTAATGTTAGCTTTAATGTTTGTGTATAAGTATTGGAGTAATATTATGAATTATGTTTGATAATAAAATATAATCAGAAAAGTTTTTTTTTAATAAATCCAATGTAAAAATAGTCCTTTTTTCACATTACTTAAATGACGTCACATTATTAATATATACTTATATTATATACTTAAATTACTCACATGGCGTCATTATAATTGTAATTTTATTTAACTTAATAGCAATTAAAAAATTACAAAGGAACTGAGAATAATGGTCAACTAACAGGCTTTAAAAGAAAAAAAAAACACATTCACATGTGAAAACACGTATCAGCTGTATCGAACTGCCTATCTTAAGATCAGTAGACAATGGCCCTTTACCACTCAGCCAGTGGGAAGACAAAATTTTTCTCCCCGAAAGTGGTTAAAAAGAAAGCATGTGTATGAATACAGTGTCATGCATTTTCGGTGAAATTTCCATAGAATGGTGAAGAAATATAGTCCGATTTTTCATGCGCATTATAAAACAAACAAGAGTCTTGCTGGAAACAAGTAAATTGTTATTTGGTTCATCTGAAACATATTTATTTGATTTTTAAAAAATCGCCCGTGTCATTTTCGAGAGAAAAAAAAATCGAATTATTTAACGAACGAGAGTTTTCCCAGAAAAAGGAAAAGTGTTATCACCTCGCCTTAATCACATTTATATTATGTATCAATTTAAAAATAATCGTTAGAACCGTTTTCGAGATTTTCAAATTAGGAACTTCCTCGATATCATACCAACGTTTTCACTTTAAAAATGGCTATTTAGATCTCAAAATATACTGCACGTAGAAATGTAAAAATTTCAGTATACGATTAGACTGCAGATATAAGACTGTTCTAGAAAATTCAGAACAATAAGACCTATATCTGCTGAGTTATTAAAAGGCGGCTTTTCGCGTTTCCTTTGATGTCGAGTTAGCTGTATATATGAGTTCCGCCATCTACGAATTCTATGATACGATACGATACGATTTTAGGCTTAAGACTGTGTCACTCGGAATACTACCGTCTTCCATGATTCGTATGAATACATGAATATTTCATGAAAATCTCGCGATTTCATAACTGATACCGTAAAATAATTTGATATTTTGGTGATCCTATACAACTGATATATAGTGACTTTATTGTAATTTTCTTTTTGTAGTGTGAGTAAATTATAACACACATAGTATGAGAATCTTGCTTACTTGCACTATAAACAGAAGCCCTAAATTGTTCTAAAAATACAACAAAAATTTATCGCTAAAAATCGCGAAATATACAAAAACTACAAGTATATAAAGGTTGTAAATTACAATAATCCCTACAGGCTCGGACTACAGACGCAGGTAGATTTCGAAGTTAAGTACTAATTTCACCAACTAAAACTAAATCATGATTAGAGATAAGCCCACTTTAACAATTTTATCTGCCGCTTTTGACAAGTCTTTAATTTCATTTTTATATAAGAGCTGTTTTTATTAGAATCATGTTAAGACAGTATTCAAAAAATATTTTTCCATGTTCAGCAGCTCGAAATTTCCTGAAATATTTTCAGATTTATTTTTTAAATGAAAAACACGAAACTTTCTGACGTGATTTTTTTTCAGAGATTTATAAGCGACCTATGTTTTTATTTTTCGTTCAACTAATTAGAACTTGATTTATAAACAATTATTTTCTCTGTAGGACCATATTTTTCGTTTCCAACAAAAGCGCTTCGAGAAATTCGGTTCAAAATGCCCAATTTCTCATCATTTTTAAAAATGTATTCTGCCTCTATCCAAAAATTGAGGTTTACGGAACATTATATTGTTTCTGAATAAGCGAACATACCAGTTGGACACGTTTGAAAGCGAAAATAAATTTAAAAATGAGACAGAAAATAAGCAATTTGGATTTCAGTACATCCTTAATAAGGTTTTTTTTTTCTTTAACCTCTATGTATTTTGAATTTGTTTTTGCTGTAAGAATTGATCCTATCAAAAACTTGTAACTATAAATGTTGTAGATAATATTAAGAAGATGCATAACAAATTCATCCGGATTTGATATCTTGTGAATTGACGAAGTTACGGATTTTTTTTTCTTCATTCTCCTCTTTTGGTTTTAGTTTTTTATTTTTGTTTGCGGTAAGAATTGGTCCTATCAAAACCTTGTCAGTATAAAAGTTGTAGATAATAATAAGACAATTTATAATAAATTTAATTGGATTTGATATCTTAAGAATTGACGAAATTGTGATTTTTTTCTCCCCAAAACCCTATTTTTTTCGGCCCATGTTTAGTTTTATTAAGAATCTGCAATACATACATTTTTGGTCCATTTTTTAGAAATAATAATAATTTTGAATTGAGTCGATATATGGGGCATTCTCACAATCTTTTGACTTTCGAGAATAAAAATCTGGTGAAATTAAATTGCTAAAATAATATTTTAATCTAATAGATGAATGCTTTAATGATTCAAAATAAGGAAAAAATGGTCAGCAGAGAAATTTTTTTATTTAACTGAGGTTTAAGTTAAACTTGCGAGTTTAATTTTCCTTACCATTTTACCATTATAACTTTTTATTTTCTTCTAACTTTTTACTTATAATGAATTTGCATAGTACCCACAGGACATTGAAATAAGAAATAATAAAAATGTAGTAGGTTTAATAGAGAATTTTTGTATAACATTGTCATAAAGGGGTGTTAAAGAAGGGACGGGATAGGAAAAAAGAGACGGTAAGGAAAATTACCACCTATTTTTAGGCAAATTATGTGAAGACTAAGTGATAGAGACATTAATTTTTAAAAACAGTTTTTAACATTGGATTAAATTATTATTATTATTTTTAATTTACCTCGAAAAGTGCAGGAATAAACCCTGGGGATAATAAGACCAATAAAGCCACGATCTTGAAAATGATGTTTAAATGCTGATTTAAATTCTGCTGTAAATTTGCTGTGAAAGAATTTTAGACATTCTTTCTCTAGCATACTTCTGCATGAGAAAAAACTTGAAAAAAATTCTGTGGCTGCATCTGAAATGATTTTCTGTATAATTTTAGAAGAGGGATGGTAAGGATTCTAAAACCCAGAGGCAGAGTTTAAAAAATAATAACAGCACTAAAAATGTGTGCAGGTTAATTTTTTGCTACATATTTATAAAAAACAATTGTCCCAGTTTCGGAAAAAAAATTACATCGAATTACTTTTATTGAAACAATTTTATACAGACAGCTCCAGACTTAAAAATCAGCATCAGGGACACGGGACGGTATAGGAGTTTTCTTGGTATTTGGACCCCCAACATCGTCCAAAACTTATTTATCTCTTTAATATTGTTGTGAAATCATGCAGTGAGAAGTTCCCTAGTCCAGTCGAACCCCGTTATAGCGAACCCGGTATATAACGAACTCTCGGATATAACGAATGAAAATTTCGGTCCCGCCGTTTTCCTATTGTATTTAATGCTAATTTATCCTTTTATAGCGAACCTCCGAAATCTTAAGAATCGGCTATAACGAACATTTTTTCCCGTCGACCATGTTTTTTATTTTTTTTACTTTTTCGCAGTTGTGAACACAGGACTTCGACTCCAATTTCATAAGAAAATGTATGCCAGCTAGTGAAACAAGGTGCAAATCAGCGATGTATTTTTTTAAAGGGAGAAACAACTGCATTCTTTCTCTTTTGCGAAGCTTTTAGGAAGCAGCTCATTTTACGAATTTTAGAGGGATATGATAAAAATGTGAAATGTGACGTTTCTCTTCTTGATGCACATATAATGCTCGAAAAATCTTGGCGGTTTGTTACGGATTCTACAATGAGAAAATGTTTTCGACATGTAGGCCTAGCAAAGAATATTGAAGATACAACGAATGTTGAAGAAGCAAAGAATGTTGTAGAAGTAGATGATGAAAATTTACCTATCGCGATAAAAAAAACACCAAATTTCATCATTCTCAGTTTGTGACATGCAATTGTTTGAAACATGTGTTGATGAAGTCATTACATGTGAAGATACGACTGATGAAGAGATTGTGGAAGAAATTAAAATGAATCATTCTGAAATCGAAGATTCTGCATCTGATGCTGATGAAGAGGAGCACATGAATGACGAAATCCCCACCATCTCAGATGCTACAGCAGCGATGCGTGCAATTAATAAGTTTTTGTCGACACAAACAGTGGAAGAAAGGGTGTTGGAGTCATTTGATGTACCAGACAAAGAAATTCATAATTTGTTTTTGAAATCGGCATCACGTCAGCAGAAGATTACCGATTATTTCTGTATCAGAACAGTGAACAACAATTAAAAGTAAAAGGAATTTATTCATGTTTGTCTTCCTTGTTAGTTAATTTAATTAGTATTGTGTTAGCTTAATGTAACCGATTTTAGTCAATTTAATTCTTTAATGGTTATATTTAATAGATTTTAACCTTTTCTAATACATCACTATTTAATATACACGTAGCAACTAATGAGTTATACATTTTGTGAACTCTAACATTTTTCTTGACTGTTCGGGTATTGCAAACAACCGGATATAGCGAACAAAACCTTCGGTCCCTTGAAGTTCGTTATAACGGGGTTCAACTGTATATGGAATAAAAATAAACCACAAAAAAGTGTATTAAAATGAAAATTATTATTCAGGGACATAAAAGTCAAAACATTGTGAGAATGCCCCAAATATTATAAGTAAGAAGTTATGGGGCTTTTTTGTTTTTCACAAAACCCCTCCTTATTTCTATCCCCTTGGTCCGATTTTGCCCATTAACGAACTTGACCGGGATTTTATGCCCCTTGATTTTATGTATGAGTTTGGAAGAGATTTGTGCAGAATTACGGAAGTTATCGTGTCTATAAAAAAAGTGATATACATATATAGATAGACAGATAGATAGATCGATAAAGTTTTTTACTGGTGATGGTTTTGGGTTCTATGAGTCATGATATATGTTGAATCTGCAGAAATGTTTTCCAAAATTTCAACACAGGGGAGATCTCAATAGGTAGCATTTCATACGAAATCTTCCTGACATATAGAATTATTACCGGTGTTTACTGGTGAAAATAATTCATGTCAGTACTGATTTCGTCCAAAACGCTTTAAAGAAAACATGCAGAATTATAAGCAATAAGTATTGATATAGTATGTTTAATCGAAAACCGGTGCCTACCGATTTCGTCTGTATACTTTTACAGAATTATATACAGATGTTTGTAGTATGCATCACTTCTAAAAAAAGAAAAACATGACATTTGATTATACTGAACATTTCTAAGAGTACACCCGTTACAATTTATCACAGCACCATTTAAGTGCTTTTGATTTAAAATATCACAAAAGGAAACATATAAAAGGAAAAACCGATGATACGCATATATAATAAATATCAATCATTCATGCTTATTAAATAATATATATATATATATTCAGAAGTCATGAAAAATCTCCGATTTCGACGAACATCATACATAAATGTATTACATTGAAAAACTGAATTTCTTATCCTTTTAGGGTTGTGTACTTAAAAAGTAAAAAGGCAACCATTATAAGATCACTCCTGTGTCTGTCTGTCCGTCTGTCACAACCATTTTACTCGTAAACGATGAAACGTGAAAAGTTCAAATTTGGGGAAATAATAAAGTTTATTAACCCATATATTTAAAGTTTATTAAACATTCACAAATATATTAAGGAAAAATGTAGTGGAGCTAATTATGTTACTTGAAAAAGAAAATCTTTTCTTTGTATATCCTGTGGGGAATCATGCACAAGGTGTCGTAACACTGAACAAAAAATACATTCCTTTTAATTTTAGGTATTATATTTTCAGAGATAGCGTCGAAAATGTCGTGAAAAAATATGTCCCTCCCCCCACTATATCCGAATCTACTCAAACTTAAAACATAAAAAAAAATACAGGTAGTAGACGTTAATTTAAACTTTGCAGGAAAATTATAGTGATTACCCTAGTTCACATAGTTTTTGTGAAAAGCGCATTTTGCCGTTAAACACAAATTTCGATTTACAGGCATTCAGCAAAGGGTGTTGAGGAGCGATGTAGGTAGCTATCGCAACAGAAGTATAAAAACTATATTGATAATGACTTTTAAAAAATTGTGGGTAATTAGTCGATATATTAACCCTTAAGGACAAGGACGGTTTGGGCATACATAACGACAGGGGTGGCGTACTTTATGTACCATCTGCTTTTAAAGCCCAGATAACAACTTTTAATGATATATTTGTGTAATGAAATGCCCAGTAGCAGTATAAAAAGAATAAACGTCAAATCGTTAAAAAAAGAATCATTTAATTAGAATTAATCACATAAATACTATGGGATTCGCCACTAGTTTGCATTGAATAGACCTCTCAGTACGCCTGCCGCTTCTTTAAAAGTTAATAAAAAAAAGCTATCTGGAAAAGCACGGCGCAGACCAAACCGGTGTTGAAACTTTGCGACCTCCTTTCGAAGAACGCATTAGTTTAAAATTTGAACAAGGTTACGCTGAATTTAGTTTTATGAAATGCCAAAAAAAGTTTAAATATTCACTACTTTCATTGTCAATACCGAATTAAGTTCATCATACAAAAATTAGAATAAGATAAAAAAAAAGTTATACAAATTAGCAATATTTGATATTATTTAGGCTTCATATCTCTTTGATCCTTTATGGTATACCCCAAAACAGTTTTCTGGTACATACAGCTATACCCAACCCTAAGTCGTATAGTTTTTTATAAAGACTTATTATTATTCTTTTAGCAACGATTTTTTAATAATACAGTTAATAATTTATATGTTTATTGTACGGAACCCTCTGAGCGCGAACAATACTCGCACTTGATCGTTTATTTTATTTCTGAGACAATTTGATGATTAAAATATTTCTGGTGTCTCCTGTTTTTAATTTCTTTTTGGCCAACTGTTCTTATGATTGGTTTCCGAAAAATTCGACACAATTTAATGTTAAAAAAAATAAAAATAAATAAAAAAATAAATAAAAACATGTGCCTGAAAAATGATCCAGAAAAACTTTTAAAATATGCATTACATCTCACTTTATTCAGAATACTCTTTTTTTGTGTAGAAAAATGCATGTTAAAGCTGTCTAACGTCGGCAGCTTGCTTAATTAACGAATAATTCATTTAGCTGTGTTCCTTAATCGTATTGAGTTTTTTCATGACTGCCAAGCGATAGATAACAAACCAACGGTAAATAAAATTCGCGATATGATTACGTAAGAAAATGTTAAGAAGGACAATTACTTAATTCATCAAAATGTTCATCCGAAATTCATTTTTTAAAAAACATATCTTGGTTTTAAAAATTTTAAACAGTATTAAAACGTAATGCGAATTTAAATTATCAAATCCTAAATATGTTATGATGATAACGTTATATTGACATATTTTCCGCTCATTTTCCCATTAACTCTTTGAAAACGGGCATCATTTACATTTTATTTTTTGGCCCTAGTAATTCCATAGAACTTAAGTTTTGCTTTAATTTACGACTATTTTTCACAAAAATTTACGATTTAACAAGAAAAACATTGCGATTAAATTATAGTGGTACTAAAACCTTAAACCATATTCATGGTAATATGTGACGGATACAACCTCACATCTTAAAGATGTTTAAAGTTTTTGATACAGTGGTTACAGCTGTTTGCAATTTTTAAAGGCGATGTTATGACTCATCTATATAATCCTACTGACATTTTACACCAATTAGCAATAAGTATAGAATGAGAACGAACTTATGAGGTTTTACGATATTGTAGCACTACGATACGATACAATATTACTGCTTTCAAGTAAAAAAAAAAAAAAAAAAAAAAAAAAAAATGTTTTTTTTTTCTTTTTTTAATGATGCATTCGGGGAGACTGAGGAGGGGGACCCATTTCTTACAAAATGGTCTTTTTATTTTTAGCGTTCCGTATTTAAAAAGTAAAAAAGTAACCATTATAAGATCATTCCTGTGCCTGTCTGTCACAGCCGTTTTACTCGTAAATTTAGGAACGTGGAAAGTTCAAATTAGGGAAAGTAATAAAGATTATTGACAGATTATTAAACACTGACAAATATATTTACGAAAAAGACGAGGGGCTTATTAAGTTACTTGAAAAAAAATCTTTTCTTTATATCAAAACTTTCGTAGCGCCTAACTCAAAACTACTTTTCCTTTAATTTTAGATATTATACTGTCAGAGGTATCGTCAAAAATGTAGTGCAAAAATATGCCGCCACCCCCTCTTTTTACGAATCAACTGAAACTAAAATTTTGAAAATTTTGAGGTAGTAGACGTTAATTTAAACCTTGAAGGAAAACTATAATGATTACCCTAGGTCACGTGTTTTTTCAGAAAAGCGCATTTTCCCGTTACACACAAATTTCAATTTCCGGGCATTCAACAAAGGTGTTGAGGGAGCTGGAAATGCCTATTTTAGCAGTAGCATAAAGGCATTGTTGATAATGATTTTCGAAAAAAATCGTTGGTAATTAGCGGAGGTATTAACCCTTAAGGACGCGTCAAAAGGGTCCTTAGAGCAAGGATTCTGACGGGATGGAAGGAGCACTGTGATTCTTCAAAAAAAGGGCAGGCACACATATAAGATAATTCCTAAAGTTTCTCTCACACTATATAACTTAACACCCTACACCACTAGCTTCTTAACAGGACATGGCCCTTTCATGGCATATCTGGACCGCTTCAAGATAAGATCCACTGCCACTTGCGTCTGCGGTGAAGATGGCACTATAAGTAACCCGTACTACAGTTGTACTCTCACGCAATGCTGGCACTTGAGGCGTCCCGACATACTGCCAGTCAATTGGCCTACTCAACAAATTAAAACACATTCACAATTTTCTTACATACTTAACAAATTTAACGTAAGCCCTGGTTCTGCTTATCCAGTCTCACTGCCACCATATCAAGATTCAAACAGCACCAGAATCCAGTCCTCTTTGTAGGCTCCAGTAAATTCTCCTATCCATCAATGTGTGGTTTCCTACGATCGCAAGAGCATATGCTCGTGCTTTGACCATTCCATCAAGAGATACATCTCCAATGGACGCTTGAGTATCTGCTCGTGCCATCTTACTTGTGCCACACAAAGCATTACATCTCCAATGGACGCTGAGTATTTGCTCGTGCCATCTTACTTGTGCCACGCAAATCATTACATATCCAATGGACGCTTGAGTATTTGCTCGTACCATCTTACTTGTGCCACGCAATTCATTCTTTTCCCTTCCTGCCGCCCCTTGTACATCCCCCGGCAGCCAGGATCAGGGATGTTTATTGTATCATTATTATTATTTTTTTTACTTTAAATGTTCTTTTACCCCCGCCCTCTGTCGCGAGTAGGCGTTTTCCTGGCGGGAAGGCATTCGCCTAATTTTTGTAAACCCACTTTGTTCTTTTTCAAATAAATTCTGGGTTCTGTGGTCGGTGGTGCATAGACGCCCTTCGCGGGTGAGCGTCGCCCCTTGAGCCTTTTGTGTTTGTCCGTCTGCATACGGCCGGGCAGGGCTGGACTCACTAACGATCCCCAACGTGTCGGGGAACATACCGGGAGAGACGTTAAGCTCTAAGGGGCCGGCCTAGACGGTCCTGAGCAGTCTCTCTTAGGCTACCTAACCCTTAAGGACGCGGACGGTTTGGACATACCTAATGACAGGGGAGGCGTACTCTATGCACCATCATCTTTTAAAGCCTGGATAGCAAGTTTTAATGATATATTTATGTAATGAAAATCCCATTAGCAGTATAAAAGCAATAAACATCAAATTATTAAAAACAGACTAATTTAATTAGAATTAATCACATAAATTGGATTCGCAACTAATTTGCATTCAGTGGACCTATTAATACGCCTCCCGTGTCTATAAAAGTTAATTAAAAACCTTTCTGGGAAAACGCGCCATGGACCAAGGCGGCGTTGTAAATTTGTGACCTTTTTTCGAAGCACGCTTAGCACAATATCAAGTTTGAACTTTGAACAATGGTTTTGTTTTAGCTACATCGCAAAAAAAAAGAGTTTATTACAACGCTGAACTTAGTTTTTGAAATGCCAATTGAAGTTTAAATATGCACTACTTTTATTCTTAGTACCGAATTAAGTTCATCATAAACAGATTATGATAAGATTAACATAAGAATTATACAGAATAGCAATATTTGATATTGTTTAGGCTTCATATATTTTTGAAATTTTATGCTCATTCATACTCTAGTATATGCAGCTACAACCCAACCCTATGTTCTATAGTTTTTTAAGAGGTCTTATTATTCTTTTAGCAACTTTCTTTTACATAATACAGTTAATAAGTCATATATTTACTGTACGGAACCCTCTGAGCGCGTTTAATACATGCACTTGACCGTTTATTGTATAGTACCAATGTAAAAAAAAAAAAAAAAAAAAAAAAAAAAAAAAAAAAAAATCTGCATATTTTGTACAAGACACATTTCCGATTCTATTTTATTATCAAAGAAAATTGAAAAAACTACTCAAAAAGTTATAATGTAAACATGAAAGTGAAGTGACATCAGTTGTGTCATTCTGATGCTTTAAAATACTTTGATATTACGAAATGAAATTCCTATCTCGGTTTGGAGAATCATCCCATGACATCTTATGAAAATTACTTATTTTACAATGTGTAAAATGTAACATCTTTTGCCATGCGGACCACATATGAAATAAAATATTGCAGACTTTCAATATTATTCACTCTGTTCTTTAAATTGTATAAAATAGTAATTTAAAAAAATACATAAAAATTAGATAATAATTACAATAAAAATTCTTAAAACAGAAATTGTATACCACGGAATTCAGCCTGAAAGAGAAAGTTCTCAAACTCCTGGCAAAAGAAATTAATAGCATTCAATTATACCTGATAAGACGAAAATATGTCTAAACCCAAAACAGGTTATGTTTAGAAAACAATATCATTACGTAAATATAAACATAATATGTGCACAATATTTAGATTAAAAAATAAAAGAAATATAATAAAATTAATGTATATAAAAATCGAATTTTGAAAATTATTTTGCGGAAATTGCTAGTATAATTTTCAGGTGTAAAGCTTAAATAATTAACTTTATTATAACTTCAAATGTCAAAAATGACTTATTTCCCTTTTTATTACTTCAGTAAGTTAAGCCTGGATTACATAAATCATAAGGACACAATTCAGGATATTACACTTATAATCCCTTATTTTTTTTACAATATGAAAAAAATAATTTTATGTGAACAGGGCAATTAATTATGATTGATACAATACATTCATTTCTTTTAAGTTATTTTAAGTAATGCGAAAAAAGGACTATTTTTACATTGGATTTATTAAAAAAAAACTTTTCTGATTCTATTTTATTATCAAACATAATTCATAATATTACTCCAAAACTTATACACAAACATTAAAGCTAACATTACATCAGTTTTGTCATCTAGCTACTTTGATCAAAAAGTGAAGTGAAATTCATAACTCTGTATGGAGACCCTTCCAGTCTCATCTTATAAAACTTAGTTATTTTACAATATGTGAAATATAATTTCTTTTGAAACTAGAGCCTTAAGATTTTTTCAAGTTCTATATTGCTTTTTCGTGTATTGAAAAACGTCCCCTGTTGCTGCATTTTAATGTTAAAGAATGAAAGAATGAAGTTGATGAAATATTAAATAAAATATATACAAGAAAATCTAAATAATAATTGCGGTATAATTTGTAAAAAATAAAACGGTATTAAATGGAAAATTTACACGGACGTGATCAAAAGAATGGCCTACAATTATATCTGTAAATTCGGAAACCCATTTAACGACTTATTCTACTAATGACTTACAATTCCATTTTCACTAGTTATTTTTAAATAAAAAAAATATCATTTCATAAAAATAAAGAGACCGTGCGCAGATTTTATTTAAGAAATAAAAGAAAATAAGTATAATAATAATAAAAATTGTAAAAATCGAACATCAATATTCTGTTTTGTGAAAATTACTGGTATAATTTTACCTATAATATTCATGAATTATTACGAATGCTACTACGATTTGTTTATTGCTTGTATGATAATGCTATGTATATGTTTGTTGACTGTTTGTATATTGAATAGAACTTATTGAATAATAAGGTTAATTGTATGAAATAACGAGCAATTTCATCAATGGATTTTTCTTTATTGAATTTCGCCGTTACTTTTGATTATTTGAAAAAGGTAAGCAAGAATTACATAAATCATTATTAGCGTAATTCTGTCAATAAACCTTATAATGCCATTTATAGCATTTAAATGTGATTTCTATTGCCGCGATAGCAGTAAATTTCTATTACTGATATCGTAAATGCAATTTCTTTTCACATTCGTTATAACACAAAAGTTAAAAAGTTAAAAAAAAAAAAGAAAAGAAAAAAAAGATTTTCGTCCCATTTTTCTCCGTATTTTATACAGAGTTGCATTTCCTTTCGTACAGAGTTGCATCTTATTATCAAAATAAATTGAAAAACTACTCTAAAAATTTTGACGCAAACATAAATGCGAAATGACGTCAGTCGTGCCATGCCGCTACTTCATTGAGAAAAAAATAATAACAATTCGAAAGTTATTTTTAAAATGTTCATAGTTCGAAGAAGTTTACATGCATAAAAATGGAATAAATATTACTGAAGCTCATATCTGTCAAGACAGTACATACAAAAATTAAAAGTCTGACCTTTTGGACCTTTTGCAGGAATAAATTACCCTTATAAAGACACCTAGTTTCATAACTCTTAGCGGGGATCGTCCTTTACAGATTTTTTAATCCTTTAACACCGATTTTTAAAAATAGATATATTTTCCTAATTCAATTAAATAAATGGTTCTACTAAACATCCATTCAAAAGAGAAAAAAATAACTGAAGGACATGCTAAACAAATCCTCCCCCTCCCTTAAATTTCAAAAACTAAGACTATTCCTCTCGAAATCCATAAGGGGTCATATTTAACATCTCTACGAGATTCACGAATTTAGCAAAGAAATGCAGCTAGAATTACCTAAAAACTCAACTGTGTCCTACGGAAAAATACCTTAGTAAAAATATGTATTCTGAGGTTCTGTAACTTTCGTGTTTCTGATAAGAGATTGTTGAAACACACAAATAAATTTATGAAATTATATACTGAAAAATAATAGAAATTTCTGTAAAACAACTGCTCTACCAAGCTAAATATTAGATCCATAATAAAAATTGCCAATTTTAAACTCTTGACAATTATAAACAGTAAAATTGTATATGAAAGGAAATTCATAAATTACATCCATGATAAGTATAATAATAAAATTACGATGTAAATGTTACTAAATATTGATAATCTTTGATAGTTGGAATACATTATTATTGTGCTTGCTTTGCAATAAGAAACCAATCAATGTAATGAAAAATAAATTATGTACTTTTTTATAAAAATCAAACAGTCTGAATAATCATTATAATTCTGTTGTTGTTTCTGTATGTTTTTTTTCCGTTGAAAGACAAAAAACAAATGACCCATTCTTTCACTTGGCAAAAATGTAAGGATTTTTTTTCAGCTCTCTTTGAGCATGTGTTATTTAGGCTTCTTTAGCCGAACGACTTATAATTATTATCCTCTTAATATTTTACAACTAATTATTCTTTTGAAAACGACATAATAAGAAAAATATAGTCATTTCAAACCGTGGATAAAAATATTTTAAATCCATTACTTCCTGTGAAACATTAAGTATTTCGTATGATTTATAATTTAAATTTTATTTTTACATATTTTTCTTCTACAAAAAATAAAATATCTAGAAAACAGGAATTCTGCTTTTTCAGAATTTAGAGTAGCTCTTGTTGGAAAAAACAGATATTTGTATATAATTATAGATAGTACAGAACATATTTCCGTTTTAACCCTAGATCTACCGGGAATTTTATTCAAGTTTTAATAAAACGTTCTACACCAGAATTTTTATTTAAAACTATTTAACTTATTTATTTACCTTATTTTTGTCTGGTTTATATACTTAGTTTATTTTAAAGAAATTTCTAGTTTGAATGAATATTTTGTATGTACCTGTCGGGTCCAATGGACCCGTCTGGTAGACGGAGGGTTAAGACTTAAAACACACGCTTTTATTTTATATAAAATGACATCATTCGCATCCGCTGAAGAATTTCACATTTACGATCAAGTATCAAACAACATCTACAGTAAAGTATGAATATTACGTCACTACCGCGGAATAATATACAAATACAAAAAAAGGATGTCGTCATTCAAGAAACTCGGCAAAACATCGGTTATCTAATGATTCATATGTCTTCATTTGTTTGTAATATTAACATAGATACTTAAAATTAAGTATAGTTTATAATAGCTCCATGTTTTATCAGAAATCATTCGTTTATATTTTTTCATAAAAGCACGTATTTTAATTAAATTTTTTCAGTTGTTATGGGAAAATGGCAACAAAAAGATATAATTACTATTTTCGAACTTTTTTCCGGTACTTTTGTTTAGTCGGACGCCAGTGTTATATATACATATTTATACACATACATATATGTAAATACTCCGAAGAGCTATTACATTATGACTACCTGTTTAACACGAAGTACGACCACCTTTTGACCTCAAAATCGCCAACACCCGACCTGGTATCAACTCGACAAAGTTCTTATCGATAGTCTGAGGCATCTGATACCAAGCGCTCACCAATTGGTCCTGAAATTATCGCATATTGCATGGGGGTAGCGTGGCAGCACGAATTGGCATTTCCAGGTGGAACCACAATTGTTCTTTTAGATTCATGTCAGTGGAATTTGGAGGCCAGGACATGACTTGAATCTCACTAGAATGCTCCTCGAACCACTCCCAGGCGATTCGATCCGTATCACATGGTGCATTATCCAGTGGGTATATTCAATAACCTACCGGAAAGATTGTTGCTATTAATGGGTGCACCTCCTCTGCACTGATGTTCAGGTAGCTCACAGACGTCAGGGATTGTTCTATGGGGATTATGGGTCCAAATATGCTCCATAAAACATCGCCATAATGTAGCCGCCACAGTCTTGTCTCCGATCAACTGTGTGTCCGGGAGCCAAGGTTACCGTTGGAAATCGGCGTATTTGCTAGCGCCCGTCGATGTGATGAATCAGAAAACATGATTCTTCGGACCATGCAACTTTCTTCCATTATTCTATTGTCCAATTCCGATGTTCATGGGCCGGTTGCAAGCGCTGCTGGCGATGACGTGATGTCAGCGCAGGAACGTGCTTAGGCCGCCGCTGCGTAGACCTATACGCAATAATGTACGCGGCTCTGCGTGATGAGAAACACTGTTTGGGTTGCCACTGTTGTATCTGTTGGTGATTTCGGCTGTTGCAACTCTGCGGTCACGACGAATAATGCATAACAATATCCGCTCTCCTCTGGAATCAATGCGCCGCGGGCGACACACCACTCGCCGGATATATGTCGTTTCACCATCCATACACCACTTTCGGTACGTGCTCACAATCACTGCACGTGTACAGCCCACCAAACGCGTCTTTTCCTATATCGACGTTTCCAGTCGCCGAGCCATAATGATTTGACCTTTACCAATGTCTGACAAATCTGCTGCTTTTCCCATTAAGTCGCTAATCTACGCTATGTTTTGGAATACAATGTATAGGCGCTTTATATACTCCAATATACACCGCGAACGCTCCGTGATTTTGTTTCTGGTTGAGCTCATTTTTTGGATGGTGGGTGGACATAATGTAATGTCTCTTCGGTGTATACATGTATATACATATACATATATTGTATATATATACACACACATATATATATATATATATATGTGTGTGTGTGTGTGTGTGTGTGTAATAAGTTTGAAATCACAAATATATGAAGAAATTGATAAAGTTCTAAAGATAATTTAGAAATGAACATAGGAAACCAGTATATAAAATAAGAAACTATGAATAACTCATAGAATCATCAGAGGAGCTTGTGAGTTCATTCATAGAAGATGCGTTATTTCATCCAATTTTGTCGGCATTAAACCTAAAATGACAAAATTTAGCTCCTTATAACGCAAACATTACACAAAATAGATAATAAAAAGCTAAGAGATCCAATGAAAGAAACACCTCATACAGAATATTAAAAATTATTAGAGCACAATACCTGAAAGACATACTAAGATCAAAACTACTGCATATCAGCATGGAAGACAAAGTTAAGACTATTTTAACATGTGATCTACAGTAGATCATCTGAGTGAAACCCATAACTATGCTGCCATCTGGTGTGAGAAAGGAAAAATGTAAAAGGATCTGGATTAATAACAAAATGTTTAGTGTTGCCATCTTAAGCCCCCCCCCTCAAAAAAAAAAAATAAATAAATAAATAAAAGGAATAAAAATGGTTGAAGAAATCAAGAAAAGACTTAAACTAACTTTTAGTTAAACTAGAATGAAAAAATAGGAATAAACTTAATAAGTACTGAGTGAATACAAAAATAAAATAAAGAAAAGGAATAAATTAATACAAATAAAGAAATAAAGAAATAAAGAATTATATAAAAATAAATAAAAGGGCAATTGAGTAAATTAACGTGTTAAGGACAAAAAATTATAATATAAAAAATGAGAATATAAATAACATTTAAAAAGGTGAGGAATATTTGATATAGTAAAATTTAGCCTTGTATTATGTAAATAAATGTGAAAATTTAAAAAGCAATGAGGAATATTGAGATAGTAAAAATATCCTTAAATGATGATGCAATATTTGAAAATTTATTATGTTAAATGCATGATACCCCGTATTATTATTATTATTATTATTATTATTATTATTATATGTCCATACAATATATAAGCATATATACATACACTTCTACACGCTCACGCACATAAAAACATATAATGTTTTAAACTTTTTTAAGCATTCTTGACCACAACCCTCCATAATGGTAGTTTTGTTTCTTATTTTTTATGTTTTTAGTGTATAATGTATGGAAAAACATACACATACACCAAAACTTTTTTTAAAGAATATATATATATATATATATATATATATATGTATGTATATATATATATATATATATATATATATATATATATATATATATATATATATATATATTATATACATACATATAATTTTTTGTGTGTATCATTTTTATAACTTTTTCAGCAATCCACATCCCACCCTCCATAGCAGTGTTTTCGATTTTTTAGTTTTTTTTTATAAACATATTAAATGTCCATACTGGTAAGAAGTAGAAAAATATGAATATTAAGATTTGAGCCATGCAGATATAAAAGAGATGGGATAATTATAAGACAATGCTAATTGCTTTAATTTAAAAATGTTAGGCTGTAAGAATTGGGAGGAAGTTAAACTTTTGATACGAAGACTATGATTAAGCAGAATATTTCTATATATGCAAACAGGATTTAAAGTTCGTAAAATTAATAACATTAAATGAAAATTCATTGCGTTTATCATAAATGTTGAATGTTGTGGTGTTATTAGGGAGAATATTAATTTTAACATCCATAAAATTGATACTAGAATTATTTGAAAAGGTAGTATTAAGTTCTAGATTAGAAGGGTACTTTACAGGAAGAGATATAGAATTATTATCTGTAACAGAAAGAATAATTATATCATCTATGTATCTGTAGAGCAATATATTATTATTAATAAATTTACGTTCATAAAAGTAAAGATATAAATCAGATAACATGCTTGATGAAGCAGCTCCTCGAGGAATGACCTGTATTTGAATAAAAAAAGCATTGTCTTGGAAAATAAAATTATGAAATAGTAGAAAGTTAGTCAAAGATGTGAAGTAGTCAGTATCAATCTTATCAGGTAGATTTAATAAAGAAAAATATTCTATAAATAATGAATTGATAGTAGAATGCAAGTCTTTTAGAATGTTATTATTAAATAGGTCTTTGAAATCTAAAGTAATAATATTATTGACATTCGTTAATGGCTTTATTATATCCACCAATTCAAAACTGTTGTCTTTTTTAAGTGTTGCCTTTTTTAACTGATAACTCATAAATTTGCGTAAGAATATTTAAAAAGAGTGTATTAGCACGAGTATTATATGTATTACATCCTACAATGACAGTGCGGAATTTAAGAGGGTTTTTGTGAAAATTTGAAATCATGACTACATAAGGATAATTGAGGTTGTTATTTTTAATGCCTAGTAAATTTTGATAGCTTAATATATGATTATTATTTTCCTGTAGAGTAACATGATGAAGTTTGAAAATATTATTAGAAGTGACTGCTTTAGTTAGGAGGTGATGATAGTAATATTTGCAGATGATAGCATAGTTGTTAGCAGCCTTATCTACATATGTAATGATGAAATTATTTTGAAGTTCTGCAATATGTGGTTTAAGGGTGGAGAAAGAAACTGAATTTTTGGCAATATGCAGTTTTAATAATTGTTGTTTCAAAAGAAAGATGACATGATGCTTCCAATCTACAAAATATTCAGTAGGTTTATTATAGTTGATAGCAATTTTGTAAATGAAGAAATCTAAATCATAAGTGAATTGTTTAATGATGGACTGTATATTACACTGTGAAGGAATACGACATTTAGTGCCATGACGCATCAAAGATCTTAAATGAATATTATTGATAATATCAAAATTACCAGTTAAAACATGTCCATGATGGGCATTAATTTATGTATTTAGATGGGGATCATTGCATATATACATACATGTATATATACATATATATATATCTATATATAACACTGGCGCCCGGGTAACCGAAAAGTATCATTCTTCCTTTGTTTTCTACAGACTTGGAGTACTTGAGTTTCCAAAATAAAACAAATGGCACTAAAAACTACAAAAAAATTAATATCTCAAAAATAAAATGAGATGCAATTTTCAAACAAATTGCATTTAAAAGTACTTTTTCCCGATTAACCCGGTATAAAAATTCAAAATGTGCGATGCTTAGAAGTTAAAAAAATTACATAAGAGCTTTTAACCATACAATGTTTACATCTACTTTGTTTTACGGCTGGCTTAAGCAACGGAACGTTATTTTTTGGAGATGACACTTTAATTTCTGGACGAAAGAAATAGCACATAGGGACTAAATTATATTATTAAAGACATATTGCTTAATAATAAAAACTGTTTTACTACTTTTGAAACACCATGTAATTCTTATGGATTCTCTTCAATATCATTCGCACGAAATTCCTTATTCCAAAATAAAAATTAAGTATTAGAGCAAGTTCTTTTTCCAAACCCTTTTTTTTACTTATTTATTTATTAATGAATAATACTGTGAGTTTGCATTCTTATCGTTAACAATTACTCTTAAACGATTTATCACACCCACGGTTTCTGTGTTGTCTTCTACAGTAACAACACAACGTTCATTTATTCATTCACACGCCAAACTCATAAAGGCACGGTTACATGGCAAATCCAGGCTACTATGTATTGTAGGGGTGCACAACCTTTTTGAGAGAAGGGCCACTTACAAAAATGTTTGGGTTGTCGAGGGCCACATCAGTAACACAGACAGAATTCTATATTGGGGAGCTTGGGGGGGGGGGATAAATCTTTATTCTTGAAGAATAATGATTTTTATATATAAAAAATAAACAAATTGAAATAAATTATTGTATGTAGGGTTTCTTCACATCTGCATGAATAACCATACAACCATACAACACTTTATCAAGAACTGTTCCTTCGTGATAAATGGAAAATTTTGAGAAAATTTACGATTTTTTCCACGAGCGATTGAAGAAATTCGCGATATTTTTGCGACCTATTGACAAAGTTTGTAATTTTCCCCATCAATTGGGGAAATTCGTGATTTTTTTTACCGCGATAGTGTGACAAAATTCGCGATTTTTTCTAGCAATAAATTGATGAAACTCGAGATTTTTCCATAGCTGATCAACGAAATTAAAAATTTTTCCGCACCTCATCGACAAAATTCGCGATTTTTCTCTGCCTGATTAACGAAATTTCAGATTTTTCCTCGCCGAATCGACAAAATTCGCGATTTTGCCGCACTCAATCAATGCAATTCGCAATTTTTCCGCACTCGATCAACGAAATTCACGATTTTCACGCATCCGATCAACAAAATCGCGATTTTTCCACTCCCGAACAACGAAATTCGCGATTATTCACTGATTGTGACGAATTTGTAATTTTTCCTGTGGCAAATTGACGAAATTTGCGATATTTTTCTCGCGATAAACTGACGATACTTGAGATTTTTCCAGAGCCGATCAATGAAATTTGAGCTTTTCCCGCACATGATCGACAAAATTCGCGATTTTTCCCAACTCGATGAACGAAATTCGTGATTCTTAACTGACTGTGACGATTTTATAATTTTTTCCCGCTGAAAATTGACAAAATTCGCGATTTTTTTCTCAGGATGAACTGACAGAATTCGTTTTTTCCGCAACCGATCAACGAAATTTGCAAATTTCAGCAACTCATTGAGAAAATTCGCTTTTTTTCTTTGTCCGTTTAGCGAAATTTGAGATTTTTCCGCACCAAAACGACAAAATTTGCGATTTTCTCGCACTCGATCAATGAAATTCGCGATTTTCCCACACCCGATCTACAAAATTCGCCATTATTGACTGACTCTGACAAAATTTGTAATTTTCCAGAGGCAAACTGACGAAATTCACGATTTTTCCGCAGCCGATCAATGAAATTTGAGCTTTTTCCGCACATGATTGACAAAATTCGCGATTTTTCTGAACCCGAGGAACGAACTTCGTGATTCTTAACTGACTGACGAAATCTGTAATTTTTTCCGCTGAAAATTGAAGAAATTCGCGATTTTTTCTCGCGATAAACTGACAAAACTCCCCATTTTTCCGCAGTTGACCAACGTAATGAGATTTTCAGGCGCATCATCGACAAAGTTCGCGATTTTTCCGAACCCGATCAATGAAATTCGTATTTCTTAACTGACTGACCAAATTTGTAATTTTTCCCGAGGAAAATTGACGAAATTAGCGATTTTTTCGCGATAACTGACGAAACTCGCGATTTTTCCGCAGTCAATTGACGAAATTTTTATTTTTCAGCACCTCATTGACAGCATTTGCTATTTTTGTGTTCCCGATAAACGAAATTTAAGATTTTTCCGCACATGGTAGACAATATTCGCGATTTTTTCGAATCTGATCAACGAAATTTTTAATTTTTTTCCAACGACAAATTGACAAAATTCCCGATTTTTCACAAGCGACATATGGTCAAAAATTGCGATTTTTCCCGGTTATAAATTAACAGACTTCGCGGGCCATAAGTTAATCCATCGCGGGCCACAGGTTGTGCATCCCTAATATATTGGAACACAATAAGTATTTTGTAATTTCTAGTGCACTTTTTCCGGTATTAATAATTACAGTTAGCCGTTGTAAATATTTTACGAGTCTACAAATTTTGCGTTTATGGATTTTTTTTTATTTATTTATTTATTTATACTGATTGTATGCATGTTGTTTTGTGTTGCTTATTCTAAAGATGACCGCAATTTGCTTTCCATCAGGTACATATATTTTTAAAATTTGCGTCAACATGGGTCCCATTCATATATATATAGTCTTAGAAATAAATAAAATAGATCTATTTGAAAAATTATGCATAAGTCTGGCCCGGATTTTTCCGTTTCTAGGTATCATGATAAAAAGGCTGTATATAAAAATATTTTATATAGAATCTTATTTTGAACCATATATAGAAAGAAGCTATATTAAAGCTATTATAGCATTAAACTGCGATTTAAAAAATTAATATCCTGGGATTTGCAGGCATTCTTATAAAAATACAGGAATATCCTCGGGCGGTAAAAGGGATAGGTATAGATATAGAATGAAAAAAAATTAAATTTATATATTTTTTCTGAGTTATATTCTATTTTTATATGTCTTATATGTCTATTTTTTATAAGTAAAGCAGCAAAAATACTATTCATACTAATAATAAGAATTCCATAGCTGCCAACCTTTACGCTTTCTTCATACCACTAAAATTTTATAGTGAATATTCCCTTATTTAATTGTCGAAATCTTACGATTAAACAAGGCGAAGATCTACACTAAATTTTACTGGTAGCAAAAAGCGTAAAAGTTGGCAGCTATGGAATTCAGAGCCAGAATTCAGGGCTATCCAGTTGCAAAGCAACTCCATGGTCTGTGATTTTCAAATTTGTTCAGAAAAATTACTTCTAAGAACAGCTAAAATTATATATACATTTTTTTTCATTATAGATCTGTGATATATCACATAAATTACATCAATTTTCTTATGCGTTGCAATCCAAATAATTAAACCGCAACTCAAAAAAAAAAAAAAAAAAAAAAAAAAAAAAAAAAAAAATACGTGTAGGTGCCAACTTTATGTTTTAATTCGGCTTAAATTAAATCATTGAATTGTGTAAATCTTGCATGGCGGATGACATTATAATATACTATGCTTTATGACGAAATTATGAAAGATTTTAGTATATGGAATTGAATAGGATATTGAATTGAGTCTATTCTCCCAATCCAGAGTGACTCATTTATTCTGAAGTTTAGGAACACGTGGAGACTATGTGAAATGGTAGGACAGAGTTCGCATGCTCGTCCAAACTGCTCTTCACAAATTTCGAAGTTGGGATTGGGTAGATGTTGCCCTGAGAGACTCATTCATTTGCAGAAGCTGATGTTGTTTGTATCAAGTAATAATAGTACATAATATTTGTTTTGTGTGTGACTGTGAGCAGTTTTGAACAGCAATGTCGCGATGTCTTAGTAGTACAAAAAACACCTCCTCGTTTTATTATTTTACAATAATCGATGTATTGGAAATATTTTTTCCTCAAATGCCATGATGACAAACTTGTTCTTCACATCCTCGAAGTTCAAGGGAAATTCGTCGAGAATTTCAGTGGATATTCGAAAAATTGTGTACATTGAAAGCATTTTGTCATTGTCCATTAACTTTTGGAGCCGAGTGAATTTACAAAAACAATTTTTAATTAGATTTAAAAAGATGATTATTTTTAGACATACATCTATATCATATATTAAATACCTTTAAACGCCGGAATATAAGTTTTTTTTTTTTTTTTTTTTTTTTTTTTTTTTTTTAAAGAAACCCTTAAATAACATCTTAAATTTTGAAGAATCAGCATAATATTGTACTACATACTATACAAGAGTACGGCAATTAAATTTTTCATGACCTTATATTAGAATACTAAACAAGGCAGACATTATGCGTAAAATATAATTATCTATATTACTGTATATATAATCAAAAACATTATATACATTACAAAAAGTAAGAATATAAAATATACATAATTATGAATAGCAGTATTCAAATAATAAAATAAATGATTTTTTCCTTGCGTGTCTTTACACGAATGCTAATAAAATAGAAAAGATAAGAAAATATTTTATTTTTTAGACATTTCTTTTCGTAACACTGGTTTACAAACACTTATAAGCCAGTTACGCGGGTAATTCAAGCTGAAGAAGAAATATCTGCGTTTTAGAAAAAAATTTCTGGAAGGAATCATCGGCGATTTCCTAAAAGTTTTTTTTCCTAGAAGAATGTCTGGAAAGTTTAAAAAATAAATCAATCGTTATGCTGAAGAAAATAACAGTGCATTTCACCTTTTACAAAGTGATTTTTCTCTTTTTAATATTCAAAAATTCAATATCTACATTTTGTATAAAAAAAATAAAAATATAAGCATAACCATTATTTACATAAAAAAAATGATGAAATGTAATAAAGTAGTATCTTAGATTAAAAAAAAATAATATTGTTGATATGTTATTTACCTTTCAGCCATCTTTGTTTTACTTTTTAATTGGCCATTTCGTTTTTCCACATAATGAATGGCAATGTCTTATTTCTTTCGTTTCAAATTAATTTGTCGTCTCCATAAATTTATCGGTCACTTTTGGATAGAGTTGCCAAACGTGCTTGCTATTTTTAGCAATATATAACGATGATGGCAATTACCGACGCATTTGCTTTTCTTTTCATGCTCCTAAACGACCTCTAAAAACCGCATATTTTAAAATGTTACATCATCGAATACGGCAAAAAATGCACTTACGAATGAAATTTGTAGACTAGTGTAGTCAATCTATATCAACAACGAACATTTTTGTTAAACTTACCACATTACGCAATTGATTGCTAGCAATAAAGGAAATAGAAAAGTACAAAAATGCTGATTAGTCATAAGATTATGTTAAACACCACATTTTGGCGCTAAACTAATATTTGTCAACGAAAGGCTTGCACCATAAAATTATTGTGAAATTAAGAAAAAATAATTAAAAGCTATGTTGAATCCGACCGTGCTCTGAATTGTACTTCATTTTTTTTTATTATAACCTCTGATTCTCTAAAAGAATCTTCGATAATTAGGGGCTTGCGTAAAGTCTGACTAGAACATAGATCAAAGTCTGAGTTCTAGAAAACTCTTTGTGGGAGTAATATTTTGCCGGCGATTTTCTGACTTTTTTTTAAACATATATTTAATGGCGATTTAAAATATTCGAGAAAGAGTAAAAAATAGGCCAACAGTTAAGCTGGTGGCAATGCCTTTAATCTATTAAAAAGTGGAAATATATGTATATTTATACATATTCAACAATTCAATTTCGATTTTTATTTGTAAAAAACAACGGTAACAGATTGAAACTCTATGATGAAATATGGTGAAATAGTACACCAAAGAACAATCAAGAAGCTTATATAATGAAAACTAAATATAAAATTTTAATGGAGGTATATTTTGTGTTTCAAAATATTGGAAGCATAATTATTTTTCAGCAAAAACTAAGAATATTTTTTTTTTAGAAAAAGAAATATTTAATATGTTGAAACAATTTCTATCAATAATTTCCTACAGAATTTGGATAATACTTTTATAAGCTCTTACGCTCTTTTTTTTAATCTAATACTGGAAAGAAAAAAAAGTTTTTGTTAAAATTATCATTACTACAGGAAATGAAGGAATCAAAAATATCTTACTCAATGAAATTTTGAAAATATATGAAAATATGGAAAGTGTAAAGCATTTTATATTTTGAAAATAGGTATATGATATATATATATATATATATTATCATGTATATCAAGATAAAAGTTTAAATATTGTGCAATATGCGACTACTCGAAAAAGAATGCATAGAAAGTTGAAGAACATCAAAAACATAAAGTAGAACAATTTCGACAACACATCTAAGCGCCAACAACCACAAGAATGGCCGTAGCAGACAAAATACTCCCTTAAAGGACTGTCTCACTGTAGAACAAACTTACGTTGTGAAAACCTAGAGGATTAAAGGCGGAATAAGTACATTATCCATAAAAATAAGCAGCCAATTCGGGGCGTAGCTGCACAATAAATAGGAAGTCCGCAGTAAAAAGATTAAAAAAGTATAGAATTACGTTAAAGATAGAGTTCAGAAGTACAAAACAGTCGAAAAAATTAAGTCCAAATACGCCCTCGCCCCCCAAAACACACTTTTTAGTGACCATACATTTTAAAGTTAGATTTAAAAAATTTGAATAAAGGGTAAGAGTCAAAAGCGAAATTATGACTCGCTACTAGAAAAAAAAAAAAAAAAAAAAAAAGATTAATTGAACCTGCCAACATTAAGTTGAAGTCCGGGTGCTTAGATAATGGATCTTTCTACTTTTAATATGATCGAGGACACTGTTAAATTTGAGAGGAATTTCCAAAAAAGAATATACATTCAATTTTTCTTTAACTTTTTATTGAATTTCAGCTATCATTGGGATAGAATCTGAAAATTCATGAAGCGCGTAAAGCTGCTGAACTGTGGTACTAGCTTTAGTTTTAGATAAGTTTGATTGGGCGGTTGATGGGTTAGTTTTAAGAACTTTAGAATCAATTTTTTTACTGACTTTCATTTGCAGATTTTTTAATTTTCTGAGTCGCAGTGACATGAGTTAAGTTTTACGATATTGGGGTTTTACAATAAATTGCCGTTATAACAGGAAAGGTGTTCTAATGAGAAGTCAGCACATTTAGAGTGTGATTCATTGTAATGTCAGAAAAATACCTTATTTTTCTTGACATTACAATTTTGTGGCAAGTAGGAACCTCCACATCCCACACATTGTGAGTTGATTTGACAGTTAGCACTGACATTGCCGGGCGAAAATTTTCAATTTCGAGGCGTAGGTTGTCGATGGAACGGACGTTGAACGTTTCATATAGCGGTTTTAATGAGTTCCATTAGGTAGAGAGGAAAGGGCCTCTCGTCTGTACGACTTTTTGTTTGGCTGGAGTATCACCGTGGTCACCTCTTCGTTCAAAGAAGGGAATGACAGGAAGTACGTCCGATAATACCGTATTTAGGTACTTACCGTAGTTTCGTAAAATCGTTCGACTTCTGCCTCATCTTTCTCTTACCAAGCCGTCTAGACACTGGCTGTCATTTCTCTATGGGGTTTCTGTTAATGATCTCTTTTTCTTAAAAGCATGTGGGGGTCATCTTTAAATTTTTAAATGTATAGCATTTGCTTTTGGCTGGGATATTTATATAGTGCTTATTTTATGACGTAATTATTTTGGGTTTTGTTTTCATTTAGACATTTATACAATTAAATTTATTGAAAAAGAAATACGATTCATTTGAGTTATGTTGATTTTCTATAAAAGGCGTAATTTTATAATTTTGTATTATTGTGTAACGTACTAAAATATACAATACATATGCGATGCATTTTCAGATTTTAATGGTATCTTGTATTTTAGGTATATCAACATCATAAGTTTTGAAATACTTTTAATAATTTGAATACATATCAATTTTTATATGAAACGTGACTAAATTACATAAAGCGAAAGGAACATTTTTAACATTTCATTGAAAACATAAAGCATAATTACAAGTGCAGTTGCAAGAAATATATATCTCAATGAACGAAAACCGGACGAAAATTAATATTTTGTCTTATTTTGGAACTGCACCGATATTGCTTTTTTATTTTTTTAACTACTATTCAAAAACATGTTTATTTGAAAATGTTCTACTAATATTTTTCAGTAAATTTAAAAGACAGTTAGCCTTTTGTTTAACATATTCTTGAAGCGGCGATTTGACAGTAATCTATGCTATCTAATCTGGAAATTGTGTAGATCTGCATAAATATGTAGATCTATTTTAACCCATTAACCTCCAAACCTATAAGGTGTTATTTTTTTTTAATACAAATGATATTGATTACTCATTTGAACATAAATAACATTCATTTAATTATGAAAATAACAAAACATGTCTTAACTTGGGAAAAATAGAGTGTTGCGTTCACGCATCGTCAGCGGAATAAGAGCATATACATTCAGTGGTTCAACTGAACATCTACAGTGTTTTCTTTGATTTGGGCACTGGAAGATTTTTTTTAGCGTTGTTACAATTTAGAAAGCAAACAATCACTTTAAATGTAATTAATTTATTATTAAATTTTAATTAGTTTTTTGTTTACAAATTATTGTTTACATCCAGAAAACAGTTTCAAGCACCAAAACATTCGGTACACTTATATAATAAAGCAACATCCCAAATTTACTGCAGCCATAAACATTCTGGTTGTGTCACTGTTTACAATGAAGTCTTCTTCTGTCATCGAACTTGACTATTAAATGTCAAGCTTTCTGTCTGTAATGGCTTTTGCATGCTGCACTTACTAGGTCTTCTTGTAGCTGATTTGTTTCTACCTAACCCTTTATTTAACCATTTACGGAGTTTGCTTTTACAAACACCCTTTGCAATGCAACTTCATGTATAAAATCAGAGTGAAAGTTATTATTTTCGAACATAATATTGATTTCTTCCCACATTTGTCAATATTTTATTTTTTCTTCATTTTTTGGCTGAATCGAATTCAACGTTTCCTTCTTTATCTACTTCAAGTCTCCTATTTTTTTAAATGTATGACTTGTACAAATTTTAGAGGACACAATCTTTTTGCAATATCGCATGGTGAAATATCATCGTCTTATTATGATACTTTTCCTTCTTCATCGATAATTCCTGCTATTTCTTGTGAAATAACAGTAAGATCAGTTTCGTTCCAATCATCTTTATCTCAATGTTCAACAAAAATTCATTGAAGAGTCTCCTCTAACGGTTTAGGCATCTCAATGAGCACAAAATGAGAAGAAATACAAAGAGTCGAATGACACGAGTGAATAAGGGAACTACTCATTTCCCGCTGACGTTGCGTAAACGCAACACCTGTTTTCTGTTCCTTCCCCATTAGAACAAAAACAACTGATTCGTAATTTTTTTTATGTAATTTGACCTTGCCTAAAAATAGATTACCGCTAAAGCTTACGTTCTTCTAACAATATTTCTTCTGCGAAAACGACAAAGTGAAAGTTTTCGTTTAAAAATGCTTTAAGTTTGGATTTCATTATTAAATGTAAAAAAAAACTTGTGAAAGAAAATATTTTTCTATTGAATTATTAACTATAACATTCTCTACTTAAAAATTACCGTTAATATAAAATTCACCTGATAACTAATTTTTTATGCACATTTATTTTGACCGTTGCATCAACGCAGCACCAGAGGTTAATGGGTTGATCTGTTGATAAATTCTGAATTTGTAACAATTTTTTTAGGATTTCATATAACAGAAAAGAAAACTAATTTTTAGGAGTAATAAAATAAGCATATTATTTATAATAATTATAACGTGGTCAGAGAAAAAAAGTAATGAATCAAATTTATTATTTAAAAATAAACTTTTGATATAGAAAAAAAATCTACATAATTTAAATCAATATGAATTTCTTTATTAATTCATAAAATGTGATAATAAAAATACATAAGATAATTTTTATAAGTTCAGGAAAAATAATTAATAGAAGAGTAATGTTAAAAATATAATACATAAGAATATTTTGAAGGGATCAGAGAAATTTTTTTGATATTCAAACACCATATATTTCTAATACTGAATGTGTAAAATATGAATGTATACAAATATAGCAATAAATTTAATAAAAGAAATATATAGCTAGATAGATAAATGATAATTTTAAAATTAGCAGCGCAGAAAATGTGATAAGTCATATTTATATTTAAAAGTAAATTATTGATATAGAAATTAATAAAATATATAATTTAAGTCAATATAAAATTTTAGTTAGTAAATAAAAAGCAGTTTTATATATATATAAAATATTTTTTAAAAGATCAGAAGATATAATAAATAAAAAATAAAAGCAAATAATTACATAAGATAATTTTAAAAGAACAGAAATAAAATAATAAAAAAATAATTACAATGCATAATTACAATGTATTTAAATTTTAACAAAAAAAAAATATAATTAATTTTAATCATTTAATTATTATATGAAATATTTAATTCAATTTTTAAACCAAATTTATTTAATTACATTTTAATTACGTTTAATAATTATTTTAAAATGTATCTAAATAATTAAAAATATAAAAAGGTAAAAACAGTAGTGGAAAATTAAACAAAAATCTTATGTGCTTTAAAAATAAAAGTAATCGAGTAATGAATGTTGCAAATTTAATTATATCAAAAATCGCACCTGATCGAATCGAATAATCATGTTTTTTTGTTTTTGTTTTTAAACTTATGAAGTTAGAGTGTCAAAATCATGCAAATCACCGCCAATACTATAACATCATAAGTATTTCCCCAATATTGTCGTCCCAGAAGGTTCCTCCCTAGGAAGTACCCAGGAGTGCAGTCTTGAGGAAATCAATAAATTCTCTTCCCACTAGAACACTAGATAGTGTCATTTTAGTATGAAGAGGAATTAGGGATGACTTAGATCTCCTGAGTAGATTTTAATGAGTTTTGGTAATTATTACATACATATTCTCTTTTGTGAATTTTTCTGGTTGTTCATTTATTTTTTAATTTGTTATTTGTCATAACTCATTGCTAATGTTTGTTTTTTTTTTTTGTTTTTTTTTTACTCAATTAAAAAATCAGTTCATCCAAATATTGAATGCACTTACACAACTTACATTCATTATAGAAAAAATAATACATTTATTGTTAAAAAGTAGAATGTGTGAATCCTTTGCTAAATAAAGTAATATGATAATTACCTAGGCTTAAAAAAATTTGTTACGCCTCCATAACTGTCTTTTGCAAGAAATGTTGCATTTCTAGCAGATTCTAACTTTAATGATTGATGCTGAAAATTAAAAAAATAATAATAATTAATAATTTTATAAACGAAAAAAAAATATATTTTCAATGTTCAATAAAAATTATTCCCATCATTAAATGAATGGTTGTCTGTAAGAAAAGCCATGTTATAAGTTTAAAATTTTACAAAATTATTGATGTCATTGAGGACTTAATCCTTTCTTCCGATCTTAATAATGCTCCACATTTTTCTTCATTGCGAGACTGAATAATAATAATAATAATAAAATATTGTGTGGTTTATGGAAGTATTAATATTATTTTAATTTATTGATTTGATTTTTAATTTAAAGTAAACAATTATTTGCATTATAAAAATCCAATTTATAATACCGATTAATCATCCATCATTCCACACAAGCTCTTTTTCCAACAACAGAAGCTCAATATTTCAAAATTTGTAAAATAGGCCATTCTTCCAGGCACCTATTCACATGCATAATTCAGAAACAGACTAAACTTTACAAAGCTGGTCTTTTCTGGCAATCGATTCCTAGTTATCTTATACTTATGATCCTAAGGTATGTCGTATATTCGAAATGGTTGTACAACTCGGAGAGCATTCTTTTGTGCGATTTCTTTTTGTATTAACTTTACATTATTATAAAACTTCCAATAACATAAATAAATAATTTCCTTTACTATCATTAAGCAAAAGACTATAGGTCAATGAATGACTGTCAACATAAAAGAAATACAAAAATAAAACACAAGAAGGGTAATCACTATTTACGTGTTTTTGTTTTCAATTTTTCAACTCACTAATAAAGTTTTCTTCCTATTGAAGAGCGTAGAGTTCTAGCATAATATTTTAATAATATTTTTCGCATTGAATATACAAAGAAATAATTACAAATTCTGCGATTTATATATTAAATAGAAAATTATTATCTGAAATAGTAGCGCAATATCCCTTGGAAATTGTAAGGCATACTACGCATCTTAATTTTCTTTATTATTGTGATTTACTTACAGGAATATTTTTTACTCTGCATATTACAAGCACGGAAGTTACTTCTGCATCATCTATCATTACTTCCTTTTATTTGTATAAGAAGAAACTATTGGATTCACAAAAAAATTCGACTTCCGGTTTCTGATGGATTTAAACGTTTTAGAAGGTCATTGACACGATTTGGTGGTTGTTAGAAAATATCTGCCTGTGAGACTGTCTGTATGTGATAAACATTTTCTGGGAGCTCTATCTTAAGAACTAAGGGACGGAATTTCACAGAACTTTAGATTCTGTTAAACTTTGATATAAACTAGTTCTGATTAAGTTTTGGTGTATATCGCCGCAGACTTTTTCACGATTTCCGCATAAGCTGTATCTCAAGAACTAATACACGGATTTTCATAAATTTTTGAAATTTAGTTAATCCTTGATATGAATTGGTGCTTATCAAGTTTTGGTGTAAATCACCCAACAGGTGGCGCTCCTATGCTACATTTTCACCATCTCTTCAGTAACTCTCTATCAAGAGGTAACGCACGGATTTTCATCAAACTTCAGATTCAGGTGTACCATGATAAATATTCGTGTTGTTTATGTTTTGCTATAAATTTCCCAACAGGTGGAGCTGCTATGCGGCATTTTTCACGATTTCCGAAATTGCCCTATCTCAAGAACTAATGCGCGAATTTTTGTCTAAATTCAGATTCAGTTAGACGTTGACACATGTTGTTGATGATAGGTTTTCATGTCAATAGCCTAAAAGGTGGTGGTGCTATGCTGGATTTTTCACGATTTTTGCAATAGCTCTATCTCAAAAATAAATGTACGGATGTTCATCAAACTCCGGATTCAGTTAGTTGGGGACATAATTTCTTGCTGATTATGTTTTGGTGTAAACCACCAGCAAGTGGCGCTGCTGTGCGTCCTTTTGTGTGATTTACACGATTTTAGCGGAAGTCATTTCTCAGAAACTAATGCGCGGAATTTGATATATTTAGAATCCTCATGATGTGCATAGATTGCCATTTAATTTTGACACTGTGCTAGCAAAGTTTGAAGTATTAACATGTATGAGATAGAAGAAAGTTATGGTATTGGCACATACAACTAGTTTTCCAGTCACCCAATACGTTTATACAACTTTATTGGGTAGAGACATATACATGATATTGATGATTCAGGATTTAAAATTATTTTAACGGTTTTGCCATCAATAAGTTGCTTATAACCTCTATTATCTTTATCGCATCTTACCAATCTATAACATCCTCAAATTTGTACAATCAATGCGGAAGCTGAGAAGAGACGGATTCAATTTCTCTACATCTTTTTCTTCTCCAAAAACGGAACGCTAGAAGGACTAATTATTATTTTTCATTATTCTTACTTCGCTTTTAATCCCCATTGGTGTGTAGGTTTTGTGAAAAAGCTGGTTGGTGAATTTTCCTTTGAAAGTTGTGTAGCTGCGCTTTTCCGGTGCATTTTTAATTTTTATAGGTTTTTCCCCTTTCCGGATGTTGCGTCACGTGACCGCGGGTCTGGCAAACTGGAGTCTTCCTGTGAGGTAGCATAAATTTTTCATCGACGGGCCATAAATATTTTTGAAAGGCCTCGCAAATTTTTATGTGACTTCCATTCTTCTGTAAAGTCCAAGTGGCGTATCTGGCTATTTTACCGCCCTTTTTCTGTCTGAGCGATGTGAGAAAGTAAATATATAATTTTATATATATTTACAATTTTTTAACAATTAAAAATATTTACATTTCTGTAAAACAAGTTTTATCTACACTCCTTACTAACGGCTCTTTGCAGCGATACCAAGTTATATCTATTTATTTCTATTTTCATTAAAAAAAAAAAACTCGTCAAACATTAAGATATAATTAATAATTATTACAGAAAGCTATTCAAATATTAACACAAAATTATTAATTATTGTAGAAACTCTTAAAAGGATTAGACATAATTATTAATTGTTATAAATTTCCCTTAAATTATTTATCAAACGGATATATCTACACTGATACAAAACAAGCGTTTCGCGCGATAATTTCTGCGCGACAGCAGCCGAAACACCCTTCTAAATAATCCCACGCAAATCTGATGATGCGACATATGAGGAATAATGATTATTCCAGTTTGTCAAATAGTTCGTCTGTTCGTCAAGTAATCATAAGTTAACTGTTTTTTTTTCTTTTTTTGTAAAGTCAGGATTTTTATGTAGCAGTAAAGTTATTTTCATTAGAACTAAAGATATCGTGTAAAACAATTTATTAAAGAACTAATGGCATTTCATAATATGAAGTTAAGTTTTAATTAACTTTTAAAGGACTTACGTCTGATACGAGAATTTGTGTTGCAGTTAAGATACCAAGGAATTCTGCTCCACTTTCCAGCCGCATACCTCTGTCAGATATTCGCATTTTCCAGGACCTGCCTAATAAAAAAAGAGTATGCTTAAATTTACCGAATGTTTACTTTTCAAAATCAACTATAAATACCAGAACTTAATTTTCATAATGTATCATCTGAATTTAATGACATCATAAATATGTTAGATTAATATATATTCTTTTCAAACACTATTTACTTTATGTTCATCTTTTAAAAAATGCAGAGGAATATTTAACTCTAAAGCTTTGTACTTATAATTAGAAACTAGTAATATGTTAGAACGCATTTATCATGAAAAGTAAAAGGTTTTGAAACATAACATCATCTCACCTTTTGCTGTTTGTAAACTTTGATTTCGTTTAATTTTTTTTTTTATTTGAGTTCTCTAAATAATATATTTCCCAACATTCCGTTTTCTTACAAATCAATTAAACATATTTTAATTTCGAAATCTTTATTACTGAATAAAATCAGATAATTACAACCTATTCACGTAATTTCCTACGAAGAAGAGTAAAAAATTTGTTTGTATATAATTTCCATCTTTTTTTTTTTCTATTTGATATGTCATAGTCTACGGATGGTCCCATTTCAATATCAAAATAATGTAATATATTTGTCTGTCTATCTATTTTCTTGTCTTTTGAACACTTTCTAACATAGTTGCAAATTGTATATGAATTCCGCATGTCGCTGTCTGCCGTCCATTCATACTTTAACTCTTTTAAATGTATTCTGGTTGTCATATATTCGATATGTGTTATTGAGTACTCCTATGCCATACACGCCATTGAAAATAGAGTGTTTAGCATTTATAGACATTTTACTCAAAAGAATCGTGCTACATTATGACCTATGAGAAAATATTTTTGCAGTATATGATACGGATTTTATAATAGTTCAACTACAATGATTTGCACTGAAACATACTTTCGGTGGATATGGAGTGTAAAGCATTCATTTACATTCTTTTACATTCAAACGTTTACATGGTCACAAAAAATATTCCGTTACTGCCTTGCCTATGAGCAAAAAAGCCTGGAACTTCGTATTCAGTATATGTATGCGTTGTTAAATTTAAAGAATATAGATATCGACAGGTAGTCGACTTCCCCGCTAACCCCGTAGCGTGAGGTAGAAGGGACGAAATGTAGTCGGCATTTGGCTGGCAAATGTTATGACATTTGGCAGAAGTCCTGCGTAGAATTATTTGCTGTTTGGGAATTGACAGTTACACGCGTATATTTTAAAAATAGCGTAATGAGAAGATGATTCCGCATCATAAAAAAACACACACCTAATGCTATCTCCAGCATTTATATACAAACTTGAATTATACCCAATTCAATAAACATTTATTACTCAAAAGTGAGGCTCTCGGTAAATTGTCTAACCTTTAATTGGTTTTGTAGTCGATTAAATGCATATGATCAATTCACTTTTCAATAAATTAAAGCTTTCTTAAATGCGCATTTAACACTTTAATCTCGTTATGGCAATTTTGAAAACTTTTAGGAAATTGCCCATTAAGCGTAAACATTATTATAAAGTGCAACTTAATTTTAGAAACTCTCCGATAATTGAAAAGAACAAGGCCGTTCAATCCATATTTAAATGCAATGTTGACTTTATTGTACACTTAGTTTCTGATAATACACACAAAATAACTAATAATGCCGAAGCAGCGGAATTTAATAGCCATCTAACACAATAACCAATACCGCCTGGGCTCAATTATATGGGCCATCAATAAATTTTAATGGCCCTTCAAACACTCTTATTTTCTTGATCAAATATTGAGGCTGGTAGATTTTGAAGACCTAAATGAATAAAAAATGAATTGAAGAGGCCAAATTTTGTAAAAGTTATTGAGCATGGCTTGGGTTTGAATTAAAAGAAGGTAACTTTAAAATAAGCGTGGTGATTAAACTTTAAAATAAGATTTGGTGTTATCTCTAGCTATTAACGTTATACTATAGATAACGTTATAGATAATAGCTAGAGATAACTCCAAATTAATTAATCTTGTGCAAAAAAGAGTTGATCCTATTAGTATGGAAAATAAGTCAGGAGTTTATATCATCCCATACAGAAGTAAAGAAACAAATAAAATATTTAATTACATTGGTATGACCACAAGAAAATTCCAAACAAGAGTTAAAGAGCATATGCAGGATATTAATAAAAATAGACCGGCTACCGCCCTCTCAAGGCTGTTTCAAACTAAAGATATTGACATCCTTTTCAATAGAGAGAAAGCAGGCTTCCGATTTTAATAGTTGTGCTATTTTAGAGTCTTTGGAAATTTTAACGCAAGCAGAAAATTGTTGTAATGACGTATTATCATACCAAATTCCGCGTATCTGGTTTAATTTACTTAATATTACAGGAGAGTTCGGTCTCTCGGAGGATTGAGCTTTCTCTGCCTTCCCCCTCCTTCAGTTTAATGGATACGACCACCTGCGAGCTTCCTGAAGTGAGTTTCCGGTCAATGTGTGGCAGTGAACTTCGAGCATCAAGTGTTTTTATCAGTCAATTCTCTTCTCCTTGACAAAGGCTTAAGGTTAGCCGAAAGCGCTCCGAGTAGCTTTTTATCATTTTAACATCTAGTGTTTTTAATTTTTGAAAACATTTGTATATATTTTAACACACCTATGTAGTAATGTATTTTAAATGAAGCATTTTAAATGTTTCCATGTTTTTTATATAACAAACAAAGGTGAATCTGGCGTTCAAGATTGGACTATTTTATTAAGTCAATTTATTCATAATCGATTCTAACTTTTTCTGTTTTAAAAAGCTAACGTCAATTCAACTGCATCATATAATATGCCTTTTCATAAGCACATAATCAAATTGGAAATAAAATTTCTGTGTTTCAGGTTCAGGCTCTGTGTTCAGGTTGTTCTACTTCTGGTGTTAATTTCTGAACGCAATGTTAATTTCTGATTCTCCAATAGCTACAGCACCGATTTGTAGATAAAATTAGAAATTATAATTAAAATATGACTTTAAAATACATTATGACATACTATATGATCTAGAAACCTAAAATATGTTTTAAAAACTGTTTTATCAATAGCTTTGAAAATTACCATATATTCGGTAGCGCTCAAGTTACTAGTAAAAGACTATTTAACTTGATTGTAGCGTGGAATAAACAATTTCTACTTTGGTTTATTATTTTATTTGCCAGTGAAACCTTTAATGTATTTCAAACTATTTTGTCGAACTTATTTACCTTTACAATAAAAGTTTTGAAAAACAAATCTATTAATCCCTAAAAAATGACTAAATCTTTTTTCATAGATATAAAATCTGAATAACGAGTAGACGACAAAACACCCAATTTCAAATTACCATCTGTACTTGTGTTACATAACCATCCCTAGATGACCGCTTAAACCAATATAAATGATGAATCAATAATGTAATAGCACCACGCTTCATCACACTGTTTCAGTGTTTAAGGAAAAAAGAAAGGGGGTGGTACTTTAATAAACTATTTTACATTTTTTAAGCAACTGCAGTTGTAAATTACTAAAGGAATGAGTGTAATTCCTTAAAAGGTTTATAAGGAAAACTACAATTCACTTATATTCTAATGTTTGGAGGTTAATTATAAGGTTAGTTGGGGCAACTGGGCGATGATTTTACAATGTGATTCTGGAGCTTCTGACAATTCAGCTTCAAAAAGCTAATGTTCATTTGAATTAAAGTCTGAACTTCTGTAAATGTGTTCAGTTAGGTTCCCTTTATTAGACAAAAATGCTCAAAATTACATTTTAATATTTAAAAATATAAAAATATGCATATTTTATCTTTCTTTCCTCATGGGTCCAGTTGCCCCATAAAAATGGGGTAAGTGGACCAGGAGGGTCTATGTTCCACACGCGTTTATTTTTTATTTTCATATGGGATATCAGATCCTGTTTGAAAAAGTGTAAACAACTTTAAAAAATTAAACCAGGCAGATCATATAAATTATATATCAATTAAAAGGCGTTGTAAGGGAAACCTTTGTTGTCAATGTGTCTAAAAAAAGCACTAAAAGTGAAAATATTAGATTTATTTATACCAAAAACATAAAAAGTAAGTAAGTACTTATGTACTTTAGTATAGGTAACAAGTATAAAAGTCACATGGGTATTTTAAGGGAAAAATAGCAAGGTAAATCTATGAACAAACGGATACGTAAGTACTTAAGTACTTTATCTTTATCCAAGATTCGCATAATATAGGGAAAATTTCATTGTTCCTGAAGAAACATTAAAGAAATGTGCGATGAAGATATTATTTTCAAAATAGTGGTAGGAACGATAAAAGTTTCCCTATAGAATGCGACCCCTTTGTTTAGTACAATTTCAAGGTCTGGCTATCTCACTTTCAGGGGCAAGGTACTTGCATTCGTAAAATGTTGAAATAATTTAATGACACCAATATTTACAAAAGAATCTATCTGAAAACAGGTAAAAGTATCTTTTCGCGTTCTTAATAATGGTGAAATTTTCATTATAAAATTCAGGCGCCAATGTGGCAATTAGGAATTAAAATTAAGTGATGCCATAACGGCATCACCGCCTGTCAAGGGATCAAGAAATTTGGTTTGATACAACTCAATATGCTTTTTTTAAAATTTCATTACGTAATTTTAATAGGGTATTCCATCATTTTTTATCGTGAGCAAAAACAACGGAGAAATTTACTTCCTGTAGTAAGAGAAACACAAAAAAAATATTTATAACTATTGGGGTAACTGGATCCAGCATGGTCCAGTTACCCCGGATACATGTCCGAGTTACCTCGTTCTTGAAAAATTTATGGGGTAACTGGGACACCGGACTTACATTTGAAACATGAAGTAAATATCTATAGATACCTAATAATAATAATGTAGTTATATGTCTAATCTTTAAAAAAAAGATTGTTTAATAAAAGTACTTACAGTATTTTAATAAAAAGCCGAGGAAGTTCAACCATATTGATGTTGTTTTTAAAAAAAGAAACGTAAATGTTTGACAAGCTATCACAGCAAAGTGAGAGTTATGATTGAGTTGATACACATTGTTTTAGGAAGTAGAGATTAAGGAGCATTGTTCTCAAGAGCTAAAACTTAAAAAACACCAACAGTTTTTTATAAAATAGCCTATGGCCCAGTTATCTACCAACTAACCTTAATAGACAGTCTTGTAAACTACAGAACATTTGTAGAGGAAACTAGCATCACAAATCATTAATTTATTGGAAAATATGGGAAGCTTCAATCAAATCCAAATGTGGATTTGCATTAATAACTTTAGAGGGAAAGTCTCGTAAGTGAGTATGTCGCCAATTTGCGTATTTTATAGAAAACGGCATGGTGCACACATTGTTCTAACCTGATTTGTATTTAGATGAACACATATCAAAATTGCAAAATAAAATACATGTTCTTTTATTTTCGCAAAGTTTTTTATGTTTTAGTATATAAGGCATTGTATACAAGGTTATAGTATATAAGGCATTGTATACAAGGTTATAGTATATAGGGCACTGTATCCAAGTTTATAGTATATTATGTTATAGTATATAAGTATTGATAGTTTACATAGTCTTTAGTTTTATGAGCCACAACCCATATAACAGTGAGAGGTGCCGATTTGTGTATCGTCCAAGTATCTCAGTTGTTAGAGAATTTGTGCGGTATGCCGATGACCATGAATTCTGGCTTGGTCACTTTTTCACTCTGTTCTTTTTACGCCTAGATAGAAATGCAAAAAAATCATACAAATAAAATTTAATATTTCGGGCATGTTTCATACCTACAAAATTGTATATGTATATAATTTTCTCGATGATGGGTTAAATTTGTCTCATGTATACCACGGGGTTGTGTATCTTGAAGAGATTCAATGCTGTGCTGCAAATGCAGCCTTGCCAAAATATAAGAGTGAATAGTGCCAGACTGGATATTGCCTGAGTAGCTCAGCCTGTATAGTACTGCCCAGCTATGCCAATGACCGTGGTCTTGGCTTGCACATTTCTTACTCGGTTGGTTTTGCGAATAGTTAGAAAAGAGAAAAATAAAAGCAATTAAAGGAACATTTTTCGTCCCTTAAACTTCTCTATTTATCACACATCTCAATTACAGGCATAATTTTTTACGGTTGAATGCTAAATGTGAAGAATATTTGACCGTTTTATGTTAACTTTCATTAATTGCGTGAAATAATTTCTCCCTTTTTTATGTTATGAGGTATCTGAACTGGAAATATTTTAACAAAACTGTCCAAATCATAGCTTTTTTTTTAATTCCGTTATTATGTTACTTTGATCACTGACTACTTTTACTCATTCAAGTATTCTACATGGAAAAAATGCAGGCCAATTCTTCACTTCTTATATAATTATTTGAAAGGATTGGGACTTTCATGATTTTGGGATTACTACGAGTCAGTGAATTTCCGTAAGAATAAAGGTAAAAAATGTTATTTAGATGTTGAATAGTTGGTAGTATAAAAATTCACAAAACTGGCAACATTTTGCAAAATTTGGAGAAATATGGGCGACATTTTCAACCTGGGGAGGATTTAGCAAAAAAATCAGTTTCAGGATATGAAGGAACCATCTAGAAATTCACAGTATAAACCGATATACATAATTCAATCAACCAGAGTTCAACTTAAAATGCAGTTTCCAATGATGCTCCTTCGTTGCAAATTTTTAAGTAATATAAAATTTAGAAATATGCAGATAGATTTAATATTGGTTGTTTTTATAAGTCATAGTGTTAGAAAATGAAATTCTTTATAACAATAATACAGCGAGAATTTATTGTTATATTGAGTTGAACGCAAACCTTATATTAACCAAGCGTAGCTCCATCTTCTCCGCTAGTTTTGTCTAAACATTACATGCGTATGCAACATAATTAGACTAAAACTATATTTATCCAAATGTTGCATTCACAAACAATCCGAAAATATATCATGTCCATTATTTTGCATTAATGTCTAACTTTAAAATATCCACATATTGTGTTTTTATATCAATAAGTATATTATTTTCAAAATACAATAGTTATAGAAATTTAATATTTATAATCTTAAATAAGGAAATGTTATTTCATTAAGAGTTTCAATTGTAACATGTTGCATGTTGTTGAATAACACACGCAATTGTTAAATAAGTCAGTTTTCGTGAAGTTCATGAGTTTCCTTTTATAACATAATGTCGTAAGACTTATTTACTTTGATAGATGTAGTTACTTTTCGTAAGTTCTGGTCTTAATGAAATTACTATCAGGCGCACTCAGTGATTTTTAAAAGCTGTTTTCCTTGTCACGTTGGTGTACTTTCATAATCTCCGTTTACTTTTCTTCACTAATCGACAGTGGCAAGAATGCTATAAAAATATTTCTCGTCACCCGATGTTACCCATTTCTACTAAATAATGCTTTAGTTTACAATAGATTTACTATTGCTCGGTTTATTTACCTATTTATAAAATTATCGCAATAATATTTTCACGGGGTAAATGGTTTTTCTGAATAGTGGATGTCATTCACGATAAAGGAGGTTTTATACCATTATATTTATTTTAGAGAGATTATACTAAATGTATTTTCTTTAAAATATTAATCTACCCTATATATTTTTAGAAGAAGTATATCTCCATGCGTATACGTGCTATTCTTACACAAATACAGACAATTAGTGAACTATATCTGCACAGTCCAGTGCTACAACTAGAGGTCATTTCGAACATTTCATTTTACAGGATAATCGCAAATATTATTAATGTATTGCTGTACTGTTAATTTTCTAATTTCATTAGTGATCAAGTTATAGATAAAAAAAATATGTCGTCTAACATTTCTTTATATTCCCGTTACAGAAGAATTCTTTAAGTAAGTCTCAAAATATTCGCCGAAATATCTGAAATCGAAAAAGTCCGATTACTTTCGGTCATATTATGTAAATGACGCTTTGTCTAAAAATTATGTAATTTGGAGAATAAGAACCTTTTATGACACAGTTACCCATAATGAAATTTCTTTTAATTAAAAAGAATAATTACATGTTTAAAACATAAATATCTAGTGATTATTAATTTTTTTAAGTAAATTTTAAATTAACCATTTAGTTGCGTAAATCAAATCCGACACTACAGCAGGTGTTCAATCTGTTTTCCTTTATTTTCTATTTCGTTTTAAAGAGGTATCTCAGTACAATTTTTCTAACATTACTCATGTAAAAAATGTTTCAATTTTAAATGAAAGAGTGTTTAATAAGCTTCCAGAAAAGACTTCAGAAATAATTAACAATCTCTGACAAATATAGTTTGGTATATCATGCAGATGTTACTATCTAATATTCATTATGACAATTATGTATAGTCTTCATATTCACTGAATATCATAATAAGACAGTAAAGACAATGGAAATTAGATTATAAAAGTGAAACATAGTTTGAAAAAGAGATGTGTCCGTTTGATTCAATTTGAGCATCTCTTTAGTAGAAAATGGCTAAAATACATTATATCTTAGGCTATATGAATTAGCTCTAAAGAAGCAGAAGAAACAGACATAACGATCCCTCTACACAGTTATTTGTGTAGCTTCTACATTGAAAATATGTTTTTATCATATTTTTGCTTTAATGTTTTCTATTTTTTTTAATCTTAAATATGATTTCACCAGAAGTACAATCATACTGCTATCTGAGTAGTTTCTGAGTTGGAAGTAATTATTTTTAACATTTTATTGTTTTAATATTTTCTTCAAAAAATTCTTCCATATGATTTTACCATAAGTACAATTATGCAGTTATTTGCCTAGTTTCCGCGTTGGAAAGATTTTTTGTCATATTTTTGTTTTAATGTTTTCTATTTTTTTTTAATTCTTAAGCATGATTTCTTCCCAAGTACAATCAGACTGTTATTTGTGTAGTTTCTGCATTGAAAAAGAAATTTTTAGAATGTTATTGTTGTAATGTTTTCTTCTTTAAAAAATTTTTAGATATGATTTTACCATAAGTACAATTATATAGCTATTTGTCCAGTGTCTGCGTTGGAAAGATTTTTTTATCATATTTTTCATTTGATATTTATACTTAAAATAAATCTTTAAAAAATATGATTTTACCCCAACTACAACCAGACTGTTATATGTGTAGGTTTTGCGCTGGAAAAAGTTTTTAAATGTTTTTTAAAAATGTTTTCTACTTAAAAAAAAATTAAATATGATTTTACTCCGGGTACAATCAGGCAGATAATTCTGTAGTTTCTTAGGAATATGTTATCATATTTTTGTTTTAATGTTTTCTACTTATTTTTTTTAATATGATTACATTTAAAGTTATTGAAACATGTTTCTGTCTATAGCATATTTAACCAAACTTTTTTTTTCCTCAACAAAATTGCTTCTATTATTTATAGATGCAATTTTATGACTTTCTCTGTAATCTTCATTCTCTTATGGAAAAATAGATATCCTAATTGAAATAAAAGTGGATATTGAAAAACAATAAAGAGAACTTAAACTATGTTAAAAAATAAAGCAGTCAAATATAAATAAAAAGATTTATTATAGTATCGGGTAAGTAGGGGAACTGTTTTCTGTAATTTCTCAAATTATAATGAAAATAGTTACTACTTTATCATTAAATATGAAATCATTAGACATTTTCTCCACGTTCAAAGTCCGCCAAATCACTACCCACCCCCCCCCCATCCCCCCTCGACTAATTATGTTTAATACAGTCTTTCTCTATCACTGTCTCAGGAATTAAGCTTTTGTTTGTAAAACTAGCCTATCACTCTATCAGCAATGGTTTTACTGACTCATTTAACACTGACAGGTGATCATAATAAAGTGTTCATTCAGTGTAATTGTTTTAATAATTTATTTATAAAAATCGATATTTCAATAAAGCATTAAAATTTGTTCAACATTAAAACTATACACAAGTTTTCTATACATAATGAGTTTTGGAAACAATATATTACTCGCCTATTTTCCCGAATCAATGTTCCCTTCTGATATAAAAGTTCGGTTTCAACACTCGATATAATTGAGAATAACTTACCCAGAGCAAAGACAGCAAAAGTTTTGGTATAAAATTACAACATCTTCAGTTTTCTTTGTACATGGGGATTTACAATTTATCTGTAATAAATTTTACATCAAAGAACACCATTTAAAATTTTAAATTACTTTAAAAGAATTAATTGACTAAAGCATACATTTTAAGGGATCAATAATATTCTATTTAAATCACTGTTTTCTACTTACGAATTTATCTTAAAATGCATTTTTCTCCAAGAATGATAATTTTCTTGATACGTAAATCTAATTCCTCCTCACTGGTTACTATTTGAAGATTTCCCCAGACAATAAAGCAATCGAAAGTAAAAAGGGTCTTATCTTAATTATTTTTATTATTTCAGTATCTTTTGCCGAATAGAAAAGACTAATTGAGAGAAGTAACTAGATTAGTTTTATTCTTATGAACCCCTGTATAATTTAAATTCATTTAATGAAATAAGTAAATTATTTCTTTAAATAGTTATTTTTAGAAGTTTTCTTTTATTCGTTTCCACCCCTTTTTCTCTTTTTAAAAATATAGCACACCTTTTTTCAATCCGTTTTAAGGTAGTTTTAAAAGGCGATTTATGTTGATCTATCGAAGCCCAAGCTGTTAGCATAATACAGGGTATAACACAGGGTGGTTATATGGACAGACTATATGTCAAAAATATAAAGGCAAGTAGAGGGGACCTAAATAAGCAGATTTCATATAGGAATGTGGGTACGGAAATGCTGTAGATGGAGCTGTTGAATGCGGTGGATGAATGCTCTTCGTTGGCTTGAATCGCCATTCCCCGCACGGAATCGATTTCCGGGTAGAATTCTAACGGATCCCCGAACAACTGAGCCTCTTCATTAGGAGTTGTGCGCGAGTACATCGTTTTTTTTTTTTGCTTCCAGGCTTTATAAGGATACTGTAAGTTATTGCAAACTCAATGCTGTGAAAGAAGCAGTATTAAGCGTAGTAGAGGATAGTCCTTCGACAAGCTCAAAAGCTGTTGGAAAAACATTGAGTGTGTAACATTTCCTTGTGCAGTCCCATACATGAAATGCATGTCGTCAAGCTCCACATTGGTGTAACGATGCATGCTCGAAATCCGTTAGGGAATGACGATTCAAGCCAATGAAGAACTTTCATCCATCGAACTTAACATCGTCCTCTACTGCCTCAACTCTGCATTTCTGCACCCACATTTACGAAACCTGCTTATTTAGTCCAGCTCTACCTGCCTTTTCATTTTTGGCATACAGTTCTGTATCACCAGTAAGTGATGAAAGAAAGGGAAAAGAAAAAGAATAAAGGTTAAAATAAATACTAATGACAGCTATAAATTCCGCTCTAATTAGTCTCAGAAAAAAAGAAAAGTACCCTTATTATTAGTAAAAAGTTTTTTATTACTGTATGTGCGATTTTTTTCTTTTATAAAGGTCATTAATTCAATACAACTAAATTTAACGCATTAAAGTTCAATAGCAACACCATAATGTTATTATTATTTTAATTTTTGCTTGTTGAAAATCTTCTACATTCGAATTTTCATCCATTGAAGCAAATGTTATAAATGCATATGTTATTGACAAATGAACCAATCAGTGTTAACCAAAAACGTTAGTTATAATATAGCTCGAATTAATGTATGCATTTAGATCTTTTACTTTTATCTGAAAATTCTCTAAGCCCAAAACTGTATGATATTTCTTATTGAAAAGTTTAAAAAAAATACTAAATAGGAATTGACAATCCGATTGTTAAAAGCATGATTTATTGGTATACATTTTTCCATTTTCTATCACACACTAAACAATTTTCGTTCACTTCTGAAGATTACTGGCAGTTATAAAAAAAAAAAATACATAAAATTAGAAAGTTTCAGAAACCAAATGTGGTAAATTATATATATAAAAAAAATTCTAAGCACAAAGCTGCATAGATATTTTGGATTAAAGTATTTTTAAAATGCGAAATATTAATTAATAATCTGATTGTCAAAATCATACTTTTATTAATATATATATATATATATATTTTTTTTTTAATTGCTGTCACAAACTAAACAAAGTTAATAAACACATTACTGAACATTGGTGGTTGTTACCAGTAATTGTACATAATCGGAAACTTCCACAAGCCATATTTCACATATCATAATAGAAACTATCAACCCTTCAACTTCATGTACAGAAAAGACAAGGCATGAAGAATATATTTATGAATTTATAGATGGGTGGTGTTCACTGACGAATTTTCATTGCCGAATAATAATTTTTGTATCTTATAGTCAATGTAGTAAATTCTGTAGTTTCATTAAGTTTTTAAAATACGTTTCCGAATGTTCACAAAACCCATTTCAACTCGTATTTATCGTGATTTTCAAGATAGAAGAATGTAAATTTGTATGTAGTAAGAATGCGGGATGACAAATCGAAAGACATAAATAAATATAGCGGATTCATGCTGATATTTTTAATGTGGTGCTTAAATAAACATACATTAGGGCGGAGCGTACAATTTTTTTTTCGAAATTCTTTTCCCGCTGGCGCGGAAAGGTAGTGGGATAGTCAAAGAAATATATACACAAAATTTCAAAATAATCAATAAATAGCTTGCGGTTCCACCTTAGGGTCTAAATAAGCAATTTTAGCGGAAAATGTTGTAAATTTCACATTTCAGCAATATTTTTAATTTCTGATTTTTTTTTTCTTTCCGCTAGCGTGAAAAAATTACAAGAATATATAAGGAACATAAGTGCAAAATTTCAGAGTAATTAATGAATATCTTCTACATCCACTTTGGGGTCTCAATATGAAAAATTATGTAAATTTTTACATTTTAGTAAATTTTTAATAACTAATTTTCTATTCCCGCTAACACGGAAAAGTTGGAAGTATATACAAGAAATATAAGTGCAAAATTTTTGAGTAATCATTAAATATCTTCCGGTTCAACTTTGGGGTGTAAAGAAGTTCCAAATTAGCCAAAAAATATGTAAATTTTCAATTTTCAGTGATTTAAAAAAAAAAAAAAATTCCTTGTACTTCTTCAAGACTTAAAAATTGTGAAACATTATGATATGTCCAATGTTTTAGAGATATGTAAGATACGAATAGAAAGAAAGAAATATCGCGTGGAACGCCAAGTTCCAAGAATTCAATTTCATTGTCATCAATAGTAATAAAAGTACTGTATTTTGACGGTCGAAAGGGCAAACTTTAACTCGGATGGACATTGAGAAACGCTGCCATCAACAAAGAGTGGCTTGAAGAACATGTGATACTAATAGAAGAACCTGGCTGCAATTACATATAGACATAAAATATTCCCACACCCACCCACGTCCATCCACGGACCAAACTCTCTTAATAACAGCAGGAGACCAAGGGCGTGGAGAAAAGTGTGTCTTTTCGTACACGCACTTGCCTTATATATATATATATATATATATATATATATATGAATATATATATAGGGGAGAGTAGCCGAATTTGGACCACTAAAACAGTTAATTTCAAGACTAAGAATAAAAATGAAATCAAACAAATCCGTGTGAAAAATATGCGCAATAAACAGATGAATTCATATATGTATATGAAAACATAACAACTTACCTTAGTTTTAAAATATTCACTTACGTTTAGTAGGAAAAAATTAGATCAAAACAGCTAACTTTAGGTTTTTTTAAATTGTCTGAAAACAGCACGTGGTAGGCGGCTGCTTCTTATAATCACGAGTGAAGTCATTCTGATGAGTAGGATTTCAGTGGTAGATGGAGTCTCTTCCTGTAATTAACGACAGAATGGCAACGGCCCAATTAAAGCGGCTGTCCAAATATGGCTACCCTCCCCTATATTGATTAAAGAATTTTATTTGCATTTTGTTTATTTGCGTGTAACATGGACTTTGTGGTACCAGGGTGCAGACCGAAATATGCAAAAGAGAAGGAATCAAGGATAGACGACTGACTAGACGACCAGGAACGGCTAGTCAAATTGTATATTTCATTATCTAAATTTGAAAAATAATTAAGCGTGAGATATTATTTCAATTTCATCTACATGCAACAATATTTTTAATTATTTTTCTCTCGCTTTTAATATACCATACACTATAGACAAACACAAGGTATGTTGTACAAGTTAGCATTAGGTTAAGAAAATAATAATGGCTTTAACTGTTACAGTTAATATGGTTCTATTGTCTAATTCGATATAACTCACTTTTTATTAGGTATAAATTTTTACATTTCTCTAAATTCCAAATTATTAAATAATATATATTTTTTTATTTTTTAATATACAATTACACTCATTTATGCATAATATGTAATATACAACTTAATAAAATGAACCTTAAATCGGGTGTTATAAATTGTAAATGTCAATATATAGCAATATATGGCGTTTATTTCGCCGTAAACGCCTGACATAAAGAGTACACATATTACGAAATATTTATACGAGTTTGTATATAAAACGTACAGTATTTCCAATAGCATTTATTCCATTACGAAAAATTCTACAAATAAAATTCATAATGCGTTGGTAATAATGATTGGTAAAGGCGTTACATTTTAAATAAATTTTTTGCTGACTGTTAAAAAAAAAAATAAATAAATAAAAAAATAAAAAATAAATAAAAAAATATTTTGTTTCTGTTTAGTCAAATTAACATGATTTAAATACTTTTATAATTTCAATTAAAGCATTCTTGAAGTACATACGAGTAATTTTTTATAAAAACCTCTTTACCATATGAGCGACAATTTTCTGTACATATATAACTCATTTCACCTCACTGGTTTCCATTTCAGGATTTCCCCAAATGAAAAAAAAACAGACGCGAATTAAAAGTGACCTCCCTCGATTATTTTAGGTAGATTTCGTAAGAAATACTACCGATTGCAATCTCCTCTATGTTGGAATTTCTGAAAATTTTTTGCAGATCTACGCCGATCATGACCCATCCTAGATCCCAAAACCACCCCCCTTTCAAAACTTTATCTATCTATCTATCTATCTATCTATCTATCTATCTATCTCTCTCTCTCTCTATATATATATATATATATAATATGATAACTTCCGTAATTCTGTACAAATCTCTTCCAAACTAATACTTAAAATCAAGGGGTAGAAGATCTCGGTCAAGTCCGTTAGTGGACAAAATTGGATCAACGGGGGAGGGAGGGGGAATAGGAAGGAGGTTTTGTGCATATTGAAAAAGGCCCTATATAAATATTTTTATTCGAATTAAATAAATTTAAAGTTATTATTACTTCTAGGAAAGGGAAAAAAAATATGTATCACAGATTTTTGATAAAGTTAAAAACGGACTGAAAGAGCGCAAAAAATAGGGTTTTATTGAGAAAAAAATTCATAACTTCGTCAATTCTTAAGATATCAAATTCACTTAAACTTATTATAAATCTTTTTAATATTATCTACAACTTTTATATTTACAAGTTTTTGATCAAGCCAACTGTTACTCAAAAAAAAAAAAAAAAAAATCAGTGGTTGAAGAAGAAAAAAATTCAAAACTTCGTCATTTTACAAGATATCAAATCCGCTTAAATTTATACATCTTATCAATATTATCCACAACTTTCATATTGGCAAGTTTTTGATAGGATCAACCGTTACAGCAAAAACAAACTAAACAAAATAGGGGTCTATCGTATTAAAGATGTACTGAAATTAAAACGGTTTATTTTCTGACTCATTTTTAAATTCATTTTCGCTCTCAAGCGCTTCCAATTGGCAGGTTCTCTTATTCAGAAAATGTATAATGTGCTGTAATGTAATTTTTTTAAAAAGGCAGAATATATTTAAAAAAATACTGTCAAATTGGGCATTTTGAAGTGAATTTCCTGAAGTGACAGTGCTCTAAACGAAAAAAATCGTCGTACTGAGAAAATAATTGTAAATCATGTTCTAGTTAATTAAACGAAAAATAAAAACACAGGTCACTTATAAATCTCTTCAAAAAATCACGTCAGCAATTAACATGGTTTTCTTTCTAAAAATGAGTCTGAAAATTTTTAAGAAAATTTCGAGTTGTTGAGCGGGGATTTTTTTTTTTTTTTTTTTTTTTTTTTTTTTTTTTTTTTTTAATACCGATTTAATATGATTTTGATAAAACGACTGGAAAATTACTGGAAAATTAAATGAAAAATTCGTCAAAAGCGGCCAGATAAAATTGTTAAACTCAGTTTATCTTGTTCTCAGTTTTTGTTGTGGAAATTACTTAACTTTGAAATCTACCTCCGCCTGTAGGCCGAGCAGGCAGGGATTTTTTATTGCTATCAATGATTTTTAAATGAAAAGTATCCATGTAATTTAGAGGAATAAATATTGTAATTTTAAAATTAAGAAATTTAGTTTTATTTGAGCCCATCTAATCAATTAACTATCTTAAGTCCTTAATGCCGTACTAAGCACTTCAGAAGAGAGAGGATCACATTTTTCTTTTATGCCGGAATAGAACATTTTTTTTTTTTTTTTATTCAACTCAATTTATCGCATTTTTTTTTTTAACAAACGGATTAGATTAATATAGAAATTGATTTTGTTTTAAAATTATAAAGGATGAATAAATTGGTTTTTCCACTTTATTTTGTGATGGTAAAATCTTATTTTACATAATGATTGCAAAAATAGAAACATCGAAAAGTTTCTGAATCATATTACAAAATTCTGAATCATATTACATACATTATCCAAAATTAAATCAAAGGTTTTTTTATACAACACTTACATAATGATTACAAAAATAGAAACATCAGACATTTTTCTGAATCATATTACTTATATTATCTAAAAGTAAAACACAGTTTTGATTCAGCTAAAATTTATTTATTTCAAAATTCTTAATTTATCTATTTTTAAATATTTTATCTTGTTTATCACTTCCATTTAATAACGTGGCATAATTATTTTGTTTCAGATATATTGACCTTCACTTTAAATTAAGTTAATGCAGTAAACAGTGTGCTTTATACAACAAATTTTGTTCTTTTGAAACTAAATTATAGGTTTCATAATTTCTTTATTATCCACCTAGAACAATTAAGTGTAATTTATATCTTAAATCAATACTTGAAGATTTACGATTTATTGACATTTTCAGGTTGAAATCCAAACATTGACCTACGTATTTTATTACAACTACGATATGGTACAGCTTTCGATACTATAATACTTTTCGATAAGGCCAAAAAATATAAAATTTGCTTATGTACAGTCGTGGGAAAAAAAAAAAGTAAACACCCCCTACTAACTCCTCAACAAATTATCGTAGACGAAAGTTACTGATACCGAACGATTGGAAATAAAGTCTACTTTTAAATGACGTATATAAAATTTGCTTAGGGGGGCATCTACTTATTAAACCGAATCCAAACTTCATTTTTTTCATTGGCAATACCGAATTTTAACGAGATATTAGAAATCTCCGGTTCAAACTATGCCTAGACACCAAATTTCAAGTCATTTGAATGCTAAGTTTTTGAATTATAAACATTCAAAATTTAGTGCTTCTAATGTTAAATTACATTTTCATATTTTTATTTATATCTCCCGAAATTATGCTCCTAATGTGCTAATTTTTTTGTAGTAATAATACTAATATACCCAAATATAAATAAGCTGAATTTGCAATTTTTATAATTTTATGACATGAATTATGAATTATGAAATTAATATTCGAAAAAATTATGAATTGCAACCTACAATTTTTTTGATGGATTTAGATTTATTAAGTCCTGCTTTATGGAAATTCAAAAATTTCACATTTTTCTTCCAAGTAGTTTTCAAATTATGCTTACAAAACGGCAAAATGATGGTTAAAGGGGCCGTCTATGATGGAAGTGAGTAGACGTTTTGAAATTTATTCTGCCGTACTGAAATCTAACACGCTTCATTGACTCCTTGAGTGGCGCTTAAGGTGCCTTGATCAAAGAAGGGGCTCTCTCGGTTAACAATCCAGTACGGAACTTCAAATTGGATACAGCCCTTAAAATACGCTCGTTTTAAAATAATTAATTTCTCGGAAACTTATGGTACGAATTGCATAAAAATTCGTTTTTAGGCTAATTGAAGGGCGTAGAGTTCATTTATGATGTCAGAATTGGGTACTGCTATTGACAAAAACAAAGTTATGGTTCGTTTTAATATGTAGATGGCCCCCTAAGCAAATTTTATATACATCATTTAAAAATAGACTTTATTTCCAATCGTTCGGTACCAGTAACTTTCTTCTACGATAATTTGTTGAGTAGTTAGTAGGGGGTGTTTACTTTTTTTTTTCCACGACTGTACATACATGCTACACATGACTTATGTCAATGAAAAATTAAATTTAGAAGAAAACATTCAACACCACACTTGACATTATCGTTGGCATTTTTCCGTTCATGGGAAATTCTTTTTACTTTCTTTTACTTATATCCTTGCACATTTAACTTGGTTACAGGCGTCAACATTTAAACATGACCGTGATATTTTTCGATACATGTGATTAAAACGATCGGTCCTTTGCTCTCAGAAAAACAGTCTAATTACTCAACAATATACAATTAATGTTTTGTAGTTTCACTTATTTGTCAGACTTTAAATTGTTTAGTCTTTTTAATATTAACTATTCTTTAATACTACACTTTACAATAAAGTGCGGATTAAGCTTTTAAAAAAGTATTTAATATGACTTTCGCAGTCGCTATTTTATTGAATTCCGTTCGGAAAAGCCTCGACTATGGATGACTGACATCCGTCGAAATGTTCTTAAAGGAATAATTAGATAATTCTCTAACAAACGGAGAGGAAAGCAAGAAAGGGTCTGATAGTTCCCAGCTCTGACCAGAGAGATATCGGGAACACTCTTTGTTATCTTATCATAAAAAAAGATATTTCCTGTTTCGAGAATTGCTCTATAGATCATATTACGTATATCATTATTTTTTGTTTATTTAAAAATTTGTTAAATCAGAAGCAATTATAAATAATAAAGAAATTTAAAATACAATTAAAAAATAGGATTTCTTTTAAGACATTGATTTAAGACATTCTACTAAAAATTAAATGTTTCAAATTACAGTCTTTCACCTGCATTTAAATCATAAATTAACCAGCTCATGATGTGTTCTAACATTCACAGTAATTTATAGAATTAAATTTTCGAACATTTAAAAAGAACATAATCATTAAAAATACATAGCATTTCATGGATTTTTTTTTAGATTGTATGTGTTTTTCTAATTCACATTTAAATAGTTGGAATTATTATAAGGGAAAAACACTTAAAAAAAGTAAATTTTGCTTTCTGTACGGTATTTCCGTCGTATAGGGGATTTTGCCAGATAGTTCAAATGGCATTGGCGGGAAAGAGAAATTTTCCATTGTATATTTTCTAGAAAGATGCTCATTGTTTCATATAAACAAGAGATTTTTTCAATACGATATCTCTATATCACTACCTATATCTCTATCTATATAAACAGGCATAAAAGTTCATCAGGTTTGTTTCCATAGCTGTTTAAGTTCACTTATTCAAAACTGAATTGGAACAAGCTTTAAATAAAAACAACAATACTCCTATACAGAAAACATTGTAACCTATATCGTATATGGAGTGAAGTATTAATATTATAAAGTGCATCTAAAGTGCATCTAAAGTGCGCTAGAATCGTGTCGAATCGCTTCCTTTCTAGTCTTTCTTGATCCAGGGGAACAAAAAAAAAAGTTGCTCGGAAAAAGGTCGGGGCTGTAAGTGGCTTGCAGCAGTATTGCCACGTTAAATATAGCCAAAACTGATGGAGCACTCCAGAGAAAAAATGACCTGACCCGTCGCGTCCACCCAGACATCAGAAACGATTGGATTGTTCCGCACGACAATGCATCTTCTCACACGTCGCTCGCCGCCGCCGAAAGTTTGGCTATCTTTAACGTGGCAATACTACCGCAAACCACCTACAGGTCTGACCTCACTCCAGGAATTTTTTTTTGTTCCCCCGGATCAAAAAAGACCTGAAAGGGAAGCGATTTGTCAGAATTAGAGCGATCCAGGCAGCCTCAACGAGGTCCCTTAACAGCCTTTCGTGCGATGACTTCTATAAGGCCTATTAACAACGGAAAAAACGCTGGCAGCGGTGTGTTTATGTCCAAGGGTCATATTTCGAAGAATTTTAGTTCGCGGTACTAGTTCAACCGCCGCGGTGAGCGGCCCATCTTCGTCCGCAGCCCTTTCTTCTTCTACTTTAGTCCGACTCTTTTGCGGAAGCAAGATTCCTAGGTCCCCAGCCACGTCCCGAGTTAAAGACTCTCTAGCGAAAGCAACGATGGAAAAAAAAAAACTAAAACCGGACAAATTTAAAAGGGAAATTCTACAAATTAAAGACACCGAAAAGTGGTAATTATTAGACTCGAAGCGATAAAGCTACCAAACGACTCCTAGCTACTTCGAGCTAGTACTGACATTTAATTGAGATTATGTTTTACAGCAATATTAATTTTTAGTATTTTTTTTGTTGTTGTTGTTCTGGTTATGAAAACTTTAAGTAAAAAATGGCTTTAATTTACAGGGCTGGCAAAAATTATGTATTTATGAAAAATTAAATATATAAATGATAGAAAGTGAAATGTGAATGCAGTACCTGGTTCTGAGCTAAGTTCATCCAGTTAGCAAATAACCTACAAATCTCAATAGCGTCTAAATCGCGCCCCTCACAATGGATCTTATCACAAATGCCCCCGAGAAATTTCCTAGCACTTCACCTTGGCTCATACGATGGCATTATTGTTAATTTAGTGTTGCATATTCAGACTTCATAGTTTTTACAAATAAAATAAAATGAGAAAAAGGCTTACCAATATAATTCATGCACAAGTTAAATGAAATTGATTTGCGCTCATACGTTCGTTAGTGGTTGCGATGTTGCCGAATTTCGTTCTTTTGTGATCGCGGCTTTGGCAAATTTAGTACGTTTTTGAAACTGTTGTATCCAGTGACTTTTTTTTGTTTTGTTTTTATGAGTGTTATGCGCTCATTCGTTGGATAGTGTTTGCGGCGTTAGCAAATTTCGTTCGTTTGTGATGGCGGCTTTCATGAATTACTGCGTTTTTGAGACTGCTTCACGACGAGGTTGCTGCACCCAGTGATGTGTTTTTCGCATTATCATGAATTCTATGCGCTCATATTCTCATAACTGATTGAGGCGTTAACGAATATCGTTCGTTTGTGATTGCGGCTTTCGCGAATTTAGTGCGTTTTCGAGAGTGCTACACGACGAGGTTGCTGCATGTAGTGACATTTGTTTTCGGTTTTCATGAACGCTATACGCTCATACGTTAGTTGTTGATCACGGCGTTAACGAATTGCGTTCGCTCGTGATCGTGGCTTTCGCGAATTACTGCGTTTTAGAGACTGCTGCACGACGAGGTTGCTGCACCCAGTGAATATTTTTTTCAGTTTTTTTCAGTGCGCGTTACTGATTGCGGCGTTAACGAATTTCAATTGTTTATGATCGTGGATTTCACGAATTTAGGACGTTTTTGAGACTGTTGCAAGACGAGATTACGGCATCCAGTAATGCGTTTTTTCGGTTTCCATGAGCGCTATGTGCTCATACGTTCGTTGTTTATTGCGGCGTTAATGAATTTCGTTCGTTTATGATCGCGGATTTCGGGAATTTAGGGCGTTTTTGACACTGCTGCACGACGAGGTTGCTGCACCCAGTGATGTTTCTTTCCGATTTTCATGAGTGCTATGTGCTCATACGTTCGTAATTCATTGCCGCGTTAACGAATTTTGTTCGTTTTGTGATTGTGGCTTTCGCAAATTTATTGCATTTTCGCGACTGCTGCACGACGAGGTTGCTGCATCCATTGATGTTTCCTTTCGGTTTTCATGAGCGCTATGCGCTCATATGTTCGTAACTGATTGCGGCGTTAACGAATTTCGTTCGTAAGTTATCGCAGATTTCGCGAATTTACGGCATTTTTGAGACTGCTGCACGATGAGGTTGTTGCACCAGGTGATGTTTTTTTTTCGATTTTCATGAGCGATATGCGCTCATATGTTCGTTACTCACTGCGGCGTTAAGGAATTTCGTTTGTTTATGATCGCGGATTTCGCAAATTTAAGACGTTTTTGAGACTACTGGATGATGAGGTTGATGCACCAATGATCTGTTTTAGTTTTCATGAACGCTATTCGCTCATACGTTCATCACAAAAAAGAGAAAAAAAACAAGAAAAAATTATGAAATTGCATAATTTATATCAAAACGACTGTAATAGTAAAATCTCAAATCTAGAATAATAACTACTAAAACTAGTATGTTGTGGCCATCACAAAACTTTCTTCTATATAAATAACGTCAATTAAATCCTTTAAATAGTACACGAAATTACATCAATTTAGCACCAATTCATATCAAAGTGTATCTGAATTTGAAGTTTGATAAAAATGCGTGCCCTAGATCTTGAGATAGAGCTATAGCGGAAATTCTGAAAAATGTAGCTTAGCAGCGCCACCTGTTGAGTGATTTACACCAATATATAAACAGGAATAATTGATAGCCAGGTATAAATGGATCTGAAGTTCGTTGAAAATCTAAGCGTTAGTTCTTGAGATAGAGTTATTGAAGAAATCACAAAAAACAGAATAGCAGCGCCACCTATTGAGCGATTTACACCAAACTGTATAAAATTCCAATTTATGTCAAGGACTAACTGATTCTAAAATTTGATGAAAATTCATGCATTAGTTCTTGAGATACACCTATAGTGGAAATTCTGAAAAATACCGCATAGCATCGCCACCTGTTGAGCAATTTACACCAGAATGTCAATCCATGTCAAGGATTAACTGATTCTGAAGTTTGGTGAAAATTATTGCATTAGTTCTTGAGATACAGCTATAATGGTAATTCCGAAAAGCGCAGCATAGCAGCGCCACCTGTTGAGCAATTTGCACCAAAACACAAACAGCACTAATTCATATCAAAGTATACTTGATTCTGAAGTTTGATGAAATCCAAGCAATAGTTGTTCAGAATGAGCTATTGCGGAAATCGTAAAAAATGCAGTATAGCAGCGCCAGCTTTTGAGCGATTTACACTAAAATGTACAAAACTTCAATTCATGTCAAGGACTAACTGAATCTGAAGTTTGATGAAAATACGTGCATTAGTTGTGGAAATTGAGCTATTGCGGAAATCGTGAAAAAGGCTGCATAGCAGCGCCACCTGTTCAGCGATTTACGCCAAAAACTAATCAGCACCAATTTATATCAGGGGCTAACTGAATATAATTTTTTATTAAATTCCGTGCATTAGTTCTTGAGATAGAGCGCCCACAAAATTTGTGTCACATACAGACAGACAGACTCACAGATGCACAGACTCACAGACAGATATTTTGCAAAAACATGTTTTTTGGAATCCCTGACCACTAAAACGTCTAAATCCGTCGAAAACCGAAAGCCGAAAATTTTCACGAATCCAATACTTTCTTCTTGTAAAGATAGAAGAAAGTAATAACAATAATAACAAGCGATTGCTCGGCCACATGTATTTAAAATATTGAATAGGGGAAACCAACTGAACAAGAAACCATATTTTCCCTTTACATAGGGATTTTATCCGCAGCATACGGAATTTCTTGAGTGAATTGTTATAAGAGCCGTTGTCAGGGGCGCGATTTAGACACTAGTACAAATTTCTATTTTTTATATTAAAAAAATTGCATTGAGGCAAAGCAAGTACAATTCTGCATGCTTAATGTATTACGGAAAAAAGGCCATTCTTCCTCGGTGATATATACCCTCGTTCTGTTTTTCACACCAATCTATCCTCTTGGATAGCTTCGTCATGAATTCCAATTGGCTGGATTTCAACAGTGACTATGCTGTTCCAGAATTTTATTCATATATTTTATTATTTCCTATATTTTTTTTCTGCTAAGAATATTTAGCTGAATTACACACTGATTGCAAAATCCATTAAGATTCAACTAATGGTAGATGTAAATATGTATAGTAAAACTTGTTAAAACGTAATCCGTCTTTAACACAATTCTGCATTGAGAAGAAAACGTCTTTGATTGGGTAAAATAAATACAGTATAATTACTGTACAGGGGTAAATTACTTGCCGAAAATTGTAATTATTTTCCCCATGCGACGTCGTTTCAGTAGCTTTTACAGCTTTGGTATTCTTTTTTGGAAATCCGATATAAAATGTTGCTTTAAATATTTCCTTGCTCGTTAATAGTAAGTTTGGAAGGTAAATGGTGCTATAAGACGTAATTTATTATTTTTAAATCTATCGCACTGATTGGTTAGTATATCATACCAATATACATTTTTTCAACTGTGGTAGGGAGTCGTGTACTCTAGACATTTGGATGAAATTCTCAACATTCTGGCTATTAATCTAACTGAACCAACCACTGACCAACACAATCCCCCCAAACATCCATATTGGCTATAGTATCTGGGCCACAAATTACACAGCTCAACAAAATATACCGCAAGTAATAGAACTCCGTTAAGCGATGGATGCTTAGATATGCTAGTGTATATAATATTCTGGTCATACTCAAATTTCCATATCATTTAAAACATTATTTCATAAGGCAAAATTTTGTGATATCTTTTTTTTTCATGCATGATAATGCCATACTTCATACAGTTCGTCTTGTGGAAAACATGCTTGAAGCTGAAACAATACAGCGTATGGAATGACCAGCATGATCTCCTGACCTAAATCCGATCGAGCATGTTTGGGAAATACTCAGACGACGCATTACTGCGATCCAGAGGCCTCCTTTTACTGTCCGCGACTTGGAGATTGCAATTCTTGAGCAGTGGAACACTATTCCCCAAATAACCCCATCGCATCCATAGAAAACAGGCGTGCAGTAGTCTTACCTGTTCGAGGAGACCACACGCCATATTAAAAATCTTGCATCATTTCTAAACAATATTTTTTTTTATCATTTACATGAAACCAAACTGTTGCCCTAAACCATCTTTTCATGTTCTTTTCATATTTTCAAAGAATAAAAGCTCCCTTACAATTTTTTTTTGCGTATTTTTTCCTGCATTGCGCATTGATACACGTGTACTATCCATTTTATGCCCATACATGGCTGTCTTGCACTGTTCTCGTCATTTTTTGCTTGCTCCCCTAATTTTTTTGAGCAGTGTAGTTATAAATCACAGAAACACAATTCAAAAAAGTACTCAAAATAAAACGGAATTTTTTTTCTCATCACTAATATTTAACGGACCTCTTTTAATAATGTTTGATGAGTTCGTCATCGCTAATATTATTCCAAGCGTTTATTAAAGTTTCTTTAAAGTCTAGTGAATTTTATGTGTATTAGGGTCCGTTATTTCTATTTCTTGAAATATGTCTTAGATTTATATTTTAAATTGATATATGACCGGATATGCAACCATTTAATTTGATATATTTAAAATGTGACCACTTCCTACCGACCAACATGACCACTGCCTACCGATCAACAAAATGTAAAACATTAAAGCGGGTTTCAAAATTTTGGGAGACTTTGCATATATGCTCTATGAAAAATGAATGTATGTAAGAACGGGAATAGTCTAATTCTGTATATATGTTGTATGTAAAATGTATGTATGTACGATCGGTGATAGTTTTATCAATATTTTTCGTATGAAGTAATAAATATAGATATAAATGTTAATAAAGTTAGAAGGAAATAAACCAAATAATAATTATCGATCTTTGCAATCCTGATATGACAATTATATTCCGAATAATTAAAAGTTTGATTTGTTTTACTTTGTATATTGTTTTGAATTATATATATATATATATATATATATATATATATATATATATATATTGCTTACAATTTCATTTTTTCTAAATTAATACATAATCAGAAGGTGTTTTATGTAGCAATATTTAATGTGTATATTAATTATAATTAATTGTTTTAATTTAATGTTAAAAAGCTATAGGTAAGCTTTAAAAATCCATTTTCTAAATAATATATATTCAGAAAAGTAATGTATTAGCATTTTAAATGTATTATGGAAAAGGAAAATATCATCTAAAAAACGTATAATACAGTATACGTGCTGGATGAATTAAATAAAGAAAAAAGAGCACAGGACATCGCCCAATGTTCTAGCGGCTATATATTTTTCTCATCGTGCAAGGAATTTGTCGTTCAAATTTCTTTGGACCAGATACTTCATTAAGGAACCTGAAAGCCTTTATTCCAGAAATCTCAATATCTAACCATAGGACAGCTGTCACAATTTGTACACCTCAAGAAAAGAATACTAGAATTTTAATTAAAATAATGATTCGATTATTTAATGAAAAACAGCTTGCGTAAACGTCCCACACATTATGAATTATTATTATAGTACGTACAGTATTAGAAGAAATTGCCATGTATAGTACATATGACGACCGGAACTTTATGAAATTTCTCGTATTAAACCCCTTTAAATCTCCTAAACCCACTAAGGCGTACGCACCAGAAACGTGCCAGATTAAAGAGGGGAGGGGGATATAATCGGTGATAGTAACTGGATTTTTTCTCTTTTTTAAGTGGAAATGGCAAGGTAAAAATATAATAAATTTAATTAAATTGATAAAATAAATTTAATTGATTTTAAAAACATTTAATAGTAGTAACGTTCGCTTCAAAGTACATTTTAGCCATTGAGGATGACATCTGTCTGAAACGGACCCAATTATGGACTCAATCTAATGTTAAAAAAGAAAGTATACAATATATTCGATTTGATATTCCACCAAACAATTTTTCGTTTCATTTGTAAAAAGAATCAACTAAAATTTGGATTAAATCATTCGATAGTATCAATTGGGGAAAGAAACTTCAAGCGCGGAAGCTTCCTGATACCAATGAAAAACTCACTAATTCGACAAAATAACTGATAGAACACGAAATTAAATAAGCAACCAGTTTTTGACTCTCATCCCAAAATGGAAAACATATTTCTGACGACCTGGAAAACATAGTTCTGAGAAAAATCCGTAGTGAAAACAAAAATAGAATTTTGTCATTAATATAAGTTGTATATAAAAGCGTGCACGCTTGTTTAAATAATCACATTCGTGACGGTTACGCAAATTCCTGTCTTTTGGTTATGTGTAACCACTTCCATGCGCAATCCTTTTCCTATTATGCGTTATATAAATTCTGAAAGTACACACAATATTGTAATTTATAGAATTATTGTACTCTGCATAAAAATATTTCGATTAGAAAGTATTATTATTATATGCATTCATTTGTATTAAAAACACAGCCACAGAAAACTTTACTTTAAATTTTGCAACCTCCAAGAGTAACATCAATATTCATGACTTCATGTTTAAATGCGAAAACGTGGCATCTCGGTTTTGTTAAAATTCTGAAAACATGCGAAATTATGTATTTGAAAATACCTCATGAAACTGACCGGTCCTCGGATTTTTGAAAAACAGTTTTTTCGTGAATAAATTCTGCTTTTTTAAATTGGATAATTCTGGGAATGTATAATGCTACAGATTCTATATAAAATAATGGTAAAAAAAAACAGCAGCTTTGTACAACATATTTCTTGACTTAAAAAGAATTATGAATTTTAAATCTGAATCCAGACATTTTAAAAAGACAAGGAAGCATTTAAAAGTTGGAATTTTAATGCATGGTAACTTTCATTTGTTTTTTATGACTTCTAATAGTCTAAGAGTCAACGTCAAAAAACACGTCATTTTATCAAGGTTCATTGTTTTTCCGATTTATGGTGTAGTACGTTTGCGGGCAGTCTGGCAGTCAGTAGACGTTGCGTTTACCTGCGTGAAGAGGGGTTATGCAGGTCAAAAAACTTCAAAATTACGTCATTTTATCAAGGCTCATTTTTCTATATGTTTTTCCGATTTATGGTGCAGTATGTTTGAGGGCGGTCTGACAGTCGGGTGACGTTGCGTTTACCTGCGGCAGAAGGGGTTATTCAGGTCAAAAAACTTCAAAATTGCGTCCTTTTACCATGATTTTTGTTTATAACATCTGTTTCTGCTAACTATTTGTGATATTAATCCATTATTACCAGACTTTACCAATGTCGCTAAGACCCTGCCAGATCCACATTTATAGGTAACATATTACTCTTTGGTTAACAGACAACCTACAATTAATTTTCCAGACACAAATTCGGTTGTAAAGTTAATGCCAGATGGCTTTAAATATGGCGAAGAAAGTGCCTGTTTCAGAAGTGTTTTACAGTTTAAAAATTATAAGTCATCTTTACGTCATTTTATTAAGTTTAAAAATAACAAGATATTAAACTTAGGCTAGCAGAAAACCTATAATTAATTTGCCAGACACAAATTCGGTTGCAAAGTTAATGCCAGACGGCTTTAAATATGACAACGAAAGTGCCTATTTCAAGAGTGTTTTATAGTTTAAAAATTATGTCTTCTTTACGTCATATTATCAAGCTTAAGAAAAAAAGAACAAGACATTACTCTTTGGCTAGCAGACAACCTATTATTAATTTGCCAGACACAAATTCGGTTGCAAAGTTAATGCTAGATGGCTTTAAATATGGCAACGAAAGTGCTTATTTCAAGAGCGTTTTATAGTTTAAAAATTATAAGTCATCTTTACGTCATTTTATCAAGCTTAGAAATTACAAGATATTACTCTTTGGCTAGCAGATAGCCTATTATTAGTTCTCCAGACACAAATTCGGTTGCAAAGTTAAGGCCAGACGGCTTAAAATATGGCAACGAAAGTGCCTGTTTCAAGATTGTTTTACAGTTTAAAAATTACAATTACATAAATTTACATTAATTTCACAAAATTAAACATTTTTTTCGACATACACTATATCTATATATATATATATTTACAAAGAAACGATTGTTGCTATGGTAACAATTAAGGGTTGACTGTCATTAAATGAAGCCAAATCCCTACAAAAGATGCCCTTTCTTGAAACAGGCACTTTCGTTGCCATATTTAAAGCCGTTTGGCATTAACTTTGCAACTCAATTTGTGTCTGGCAAATTAATTATGTGTTGTCTGTTAGCCAAAGTGTAATATCTTGTTATTTTTAAGCTTGACAAAATGACTTAAAGATGACTTATAAATTTTAAACTATAAAACACTCTTGAAACAGGCACTTTCGTTGCCATATTTAAAGCCGTATGGCATTAACTTTGCAACCGAATTTATGTCTGGCAAATTAATCATAGGTTTTCTTTGCAACCGAATTTGTGTCTGGAAATTTTATTATAGGTTGTCTGTTAACCAGAGAATAATATGTTACCTATAAATGTGGATCTGGCAGGGTCTTAGCGGCATTGGTAACGTCTGGTAATAATAGATTAATATCACAAATAGTTAGTAGAAACAGGTGTTATGAACAAAAATCATGCTCAAAGGACGTAATTTTGAAGTTTTTTGACCTGCATAACCCCTTCTGCCGCAGGTAAACGCAACGTCACCCGACTGTCAAACCGCCCTCAAACATACTGCACCATAAATCGAAAAAACATATAGAAAAATGAGCCTTGATAAAATTAGGTGACGAAAACGTTGCTAGCTCTTAGACTATAACCTTAATGCACATTTTGATAAAACTACCGTCATTAGCAATGAGTAATTAGACTCTGAAGTCTAAATCCCTTTTAAAAAGAATATTACAATATAATAAAATTCATTACTTCATTGGTGGTTTAATTAATGCTCAAGCAATAGTCAATAAAGTTAAAAACTTCCCTCATTTCAATCGAAATATAGATTTGAAATTTTTCTCTTTCAGTTAATGAAGCAGATATGTCATTTTAAACAATGAAGTTTCTTTATTTAGGAGAGCGAAAAAATTGTATAAACAAGCAGGGAGCAGAAAATCTACTTTTTCAGAATTAAGTGTCGCTCCCGATGAGGAAAAAAAAAATGCATGGTAACTAGTACGAGCGAAAACCGTCGAAATTCGACGTAAGAAAATATTTATTAAAATATGTATAGAAACTCTATATCTCAAGTTCAAACTTCATATTCACCTTAATAAAATAAAAAAACAACATGAATACTTAATTCACAATAATATTTTACTAAATAGGTACAAGTATATAGAAGTTTAAAAAAACATTTAAAACTATTCAAGACGTTAAAAACATTGGTGTCGAATATGTTACAATCCCTAGCGCTTTCAGCTAAATATTAACCGTCATCAGGAGAACTGCTATAGGCACAAAGACAAGCGGTGTTAAATATATTTACCATGTTATTATGTATATATATGCACTATGTTAAATATGTTGAAAATGTTTAATAAGGAATTGTTTCAATTAATTATAATAAACCTACAAAATGTGTTACAATAAATAATGCACCTTATATTGTTTAGTCAAATTCTTAAAGAAATATTATTTTAATATAAAGGTCACTGCTCTTCTATAAAGACACTCTTTTTTTTTTTTTTTTTTTTTTTTTTTTTGTTTGTTTGCAAAATTTTGCGTTTTATCAGTGTATGTTTTTCAATTGCGATATTTTCAAAAGTGAAGTATTTTCGGCTGTGAAGAAATTCAAAGCCGCTAGAGTGAAAATGATGCACTACCAGAAAACCTATTTAAGTTTTAAGACATAAAATACTTGCTATTATTTTATGTAAAATGATGTCATTTACATCCGCTGAAAAATTCCACATTCACGATCCAGTCTTTACCCCCTCACTGACAAGCCCGTATTAATACGTTTACTAAGCTCCTGGTTTCACTGCAATCCAAGTAATATTTAAAGTAATATTATTCTATTGATTTAATGTATTTTTAATACACTGAATAAGGATTAATACTTCCAATGATTGCATTGATATTCGTTATTGAGCTTTTTTATATAATGTTGAAAGACTCATCTTTTTTAGCATGTAAAACGAAATGCAAAGAAAACAACATTACAATTTTGCCCTTTTCCAAGACTGTTTAATCCTTTGAGGGGCACTGGTATGTTTATGAAAACACTTAATTTTAATTCCCAAATGCCACAATGGCACCAGAAATTTGGTAAAAAAAAAAGGTATATTACGCGTGTGTGTGTGTGAAATATAGCTTTTTCTTATTTGGGAAAATTTGTTTTCAAATTCCGGTGTCATTCATTAATTCAAACACTTCAGCAATGGAACTGCTTTGCACCTGAAAGGTCTAAACAACGTCTATACAGAAATTGACGTTGACTATGATGTCACTATCGTGGAATGATATACAAACCCAACAAAAAACGATGCTGTAAACTCAACAAAAAAATCTTTTACCTAATGAGTCATATGCCTTCATTTGTTTGAAATATTAATATGTATACTTAAAATTAAATAAAGTTTATAATAGTTCTATGTTTTTTTTTCAGAAATCATTCATTTATAGTTTTAAAAAACAGCACGCATTTTAACCCCTTGGGGACGAGCGACATGTATACGTGCCGTATGAAGAGCTCAAAATCCTTGCTTTTTCTCACCAGTAAAATTTTACTGTAAAATTTGCCTTATTTAATCAGCGAATTTTCTCGATTCAAGAAGGCACAAATTTCTGTTTTTAAAAAACGGTGAAAAAAGATTAAAAATTTTGTAAAAGGCTCCCGTCCCGAAGGGGTTAATGTTTTTTCTTCAGTTTTGATGAGAAAATGACAAATAAATGATATAGCAATCTACTGTTTTCTTTTTACTTTCTACACAAATGGAATATTTCGGTCACCACCATTACAGAAATGGAATAAATAATTACAAGAAATAATCTCAAAAATAATATGAGATGCAGTTTTCAAACAAATTGCAGTCTAAAGTATATTTTTTCTCGCTATAAGAAGGTGCAAAATTTGAAAATATGCGATGCTTATAAGTATAAAACATTGCAGTAGAGATTTTCAGCATTTAACCGTACAGAGATACATCTGCATCATTTTACGGCTGCTTTATGTAACGTAAAGTTATTTTTTAGGGGCGACACTTTAGCTGTTGTGCGGAGAAAATAGGATATCGGAGGCCAAAAATCTATAATTTATTATCGCTAAATTGTAACAGAGAGGCCAAATATTTAACAGGTAAATTTCCTGCACTACTCATAATATGCGATTCTTTAAACACCATTTTTCTTATAAAATTGTTCCATTATAAAAAATGCTATAAAAATGCAATGATAAGAAGGTTTAATTTTCCAAATATTTCATTAAAAAATAGGACTATGAAACATAAGGATCTCATACCTTGTTTTGGGGGTATATCTTGCTACGGATTACCTTGCATATTTAAATAACTTCTTGTGTTGAAAAACCTATTTACTAAGCAGAAAAACTCGTTGGATATGTCAATCCAAAACCTTTCTGCTATCTCATATATTTTAATATTTCAAAATGTTGTTACAAATATCAATATTTCATTTATTAGTTCAATGCTATATAAGCTTAGATTTACAGCTTAAATATATGCTTCAGACAATCAATCGGAGTAAAAACGAGTTAATCTCCATCATGATATTTATTAAAAGCACTCGTTTTCCGTTATTCTGCTTTATATCAGCTGTTCGCTAACAGCCGGCTTATCAGGATGGGAAGTTCCCTTCACTTCACAAGCCGCCGGTGTATAATAGAACTACGAAAAATCAAGAAAATTACACAAAAATCGCTATTATAGTGCCCCCTTTTGCGGCGGCTTTTAGGGAATATTTCCTAATTCAGAGAGGACCTAAAAATTTGGTTCAATTCTATGCATAACTTCATGCACTTTTCGATGGTAGAATATTGAAAATGGCACCAAATTAGGTATTACAGCGCCCACTTTCGGCGGAATTTTTCCAAATGCAGGGAGGGCCTTTCTGCCTTGGCTAAAAACAGACACAAAAACTGGGTTAACTCTATGCATAACTTCATACACTTTTCGATGGTACAATATTCAAAATCTGTATTACAGCGGCCCCTTCCGGCGGAATTTTTCCAAATTCAGGGAGGACATTGTTGCCATGGCCAGAGACATATGCAAAAAATTTGGTTCAATTCTATGCATAACTTCATACACTTATCGATGGTACAATATTGAAAATGGCACAAAAATCACTCTTACAGAGCCCCCTTTCTGCGGAATTTTACCAAATGCAGAGAGGACCTTCTTGCCTTAACCAAAAGCATACCCCAAAAATTTGGTTCAATTCTATGCATAACTTCATACACTTTTCGATAGTACAATATTGAAAATGGCACAAAAATCGCTATTACAGCGCTCCCTTTCGGCGGAATTTTACCAAATGCAGAGCGGAACTTCTTGCCTTAACCTAAAGCATACAAAAAAATTTGGTTCAATTCTATACATAACTTCATACACTTTTCGATGGTGCACTATTCAAAATCGCGCAAAAATCGCTATTACAGCACACCCTTCCGGCGATTTTTCAAAATTAAGGAAGGACCTGCTTGCCATAGCCAAAAACATTTTTAAAAAATTTGGTTCCATTTTATGCGTAACTTCATACACCTTTTGATGGTACAATGGCAACAGACAGACGGACAGACGGCCACATGGACAGACTGACATTTTTATAAACATGTTTTGGGGATATCTGACCCCTAAAATGTGTAAATCCGTCGAAAACCGGAAGATGAAAAAAATTTCGATTACAATACTTTCTTCTATTGAAGAAAGAAGAAAGTAATAAATACTCTGTATGAATATTTCTGTATTTTATATTAAGCTGATCCTCTTTCGACTCGAATTTTTGCCACTTAGCTATAAAATCTACTTTATTTGACATTATTTATGCAAGATTATATTTTTTTATTTTTTTCTGGCGAGTCTTTAATTAGAATTGTATAAAAAAATCATCTATTCAAATAATATACAACTTCTCTTTATTTAAAGAATCCTTCATGAAACAGCCAAGTTCTTTTGAGATAGCACAGAAACCAAGACACAATTATCGCACAGTTTGTGCAAAGCCGAAACATACTTTAAATATAAAGCTGTCCTTGTAGACAGCTTTGTCTTGAGTTCTACCACTTTGGCCGACAGATTGAATAACAAAAGATTTATTTATTGCTGATTAAGTTATTTCTTTATGTTTTCCGGTGACTGTTAATTAGACTTGTATAAATTCAATCTTTTATTAAACGGCAAAGTTTCTTTGATCTATTGTAGAAACTACGGCGTAATTATCGAAGAGCGTCTGCTAAGGCGAAAACATACTTTATATATATTTCTTTGGAGTGCCTTATGATTTTGTCTACTTATATTTTAAAATTGCTGTATTCTTCTTGGTAATATTATGCATATGTTGTCTTAAATGTCTCTTCACTTGTTTTTGATGAATTTGAAATATATATGCTGTTATAAGAGGTATGCTGATATATCCTAATCCTGATAAGAGTATAAATGTGAAACTGTGTGTGAATGTTTGTTTTGGGTAAAATTCCAAACGGATAATTTAATGCCTTTGTGTTTTGAATTAGGTGGATTAATTGGTGAATTAATATATGGATAATATATGGATAATAGGTGGATTATAGTATAGGTCCCCAAAACGCATTTTGGTTATTTTCTATTTAATTTATTGAAATAGGTTTTTAAATAACTCAAATTGCGATGTTTTATAGAGAACCAATGAACGTTAATTCGATAAAAATGCAGTTCTCATTATAGTTGCCGCATCTTGAAAATCTTTACTAATATTTTTACCTCCGCAATTAATTTTCAATTGACCCTTCAATATGTAAATAATAAAATAAAATATAAAATTTCCAAGGAACAATAAATAGCTGAATATGAAGTTATATAGAAACAAAAAATTGAATTTCTGTTTCGATAAATGGAGAATTAATTCCAATTATGCTCAGACGTTTTCTCTCAAAAATGACATAGTGACTGACAGAAAAAGAATATGATCTCTTGAATTTATCTTATGGGGAAACATTTTACGTGGAAAATATGACGTAATATTTGAAATTAAAAAGCATTTTCCAATATTGTTTTAAAAATATCTAAAAGTTTGAAGCAAGCATATATGGCGACGTCTTTTTAAAAGAAAAAAAAATTACTGATAGAGATTAATGAGCGTGGATATCAATTACGTACAGAAGAAAATTTTCTGTTAGAAATGACGTCAAGATTTACAAAAATAAAAATAAACTGAGACAGATGCCCATAAACACAAGAGTTTTTATACAACACTTGAGTAGCTGGAGCGAAAACTGGGCAACAGACTGTGCTTAAGAAACAGAAACATAGCAACCAAAAACGTAAATATTGCCGAGCTACAAAATATAAAGATTTATTTAAGGTTATGGGTACCTAGTAGACCGGAGAAAAAAAACAAAAAAGTTTGAGAATCGTATCGTAATAGTGCGTAAAAGTTGCTACTCCTCAATAGAAGTACAAGTTAAAAAAAATCTTTGAAATCGTAAAATATCTTCCGTTCGCGCATCGCGTTCAAAGTTCTCAAATTTGAAGAAAAATTGAACAGATAACCGAAAAATCATAAAGGTAAAAAAATTTTCCGATCAAACTGATTTTTTGTAAATAGCATGTCTTTGACTTGTAGAATTGAGGGGAAAATGCAACACACACCCCACCTCTCTTCTTTGCTAACCCCCTCAAAGGAGAGAAAATGGACAATTTCGTGAGAATTAACCATCACGTCGCTCAACACCATAAACGTTTGAGAAGGCCAGTGTTACCAGCTTGAGATTGCGCTCTTCGGATTGTGCATCACATAGTATGCCTGCCAGATTCAATCGAAGAGTTCGCTTTTCAAAATTGGAAAGTCTTTAATTTCAGCTGAAGAAATGTTTAGCAAAAGAGGTTATCTTTGTTTCAGACCAATTTATGATACCATAATAATCATTGGCGCCAAAATGTATACCCGGTAGGTCTGGGCGATACATCGATAAAACCGATAAAATCGATATAAATTATAAATCGACGATATCAAAAAAATGACGATATCAAAAAATCCTATACAACGGTACATCACGATTCTCGTAATTGTGATGTAAACCACGATTATCGTAATCGTGATGTAAACCACGATTATCATAATCGTGGTGTAAACCGCGATTATCATAATCGTGATGCAAACCACGATTATCATAATCCTGATACAAACCACGATTATCATACTTTTTCATTAAACTGCAATCGGCGCTTTTTCAACTTCGAGTACTCAAAATTCTACCATTCTAAACCGCAGGTTATTACGATGACCATGATACTAATGGAGTATTTTATCCCTGCCTAAACCATGATGATTACTGCCTAAAGCATGATGACATTAAATACCGAATAATCGGTTTCGATCATCATGATACGTCTCACCCTAAACCATGATCACTATTCAAGATTCTCCCAGCTTCAACCGTGATATTAACCGAACCCTCAGTTTTCGATAAGCATGATACTATCATGGTATTACCATGGTATTACGCTGTGATTTCTCTCAGCGTAAACGGTTTTTCAAAAGGGGAAAAAGTGATAGATTCGGAGTTCAGGTTCAGATGACGGGCGATAAATATGATACAGCTGGTTTTTCTCATGTAGTTGCCGACAGCAAATGATATTGTTTGTTTTGTTTTATCTTCAATCTGGTTCAGCGGTTTTGAATGAATATTTGTTCGTTGTTAACCCGTTAATAGTCGCGCGTTGGTCTTTTCCCCGCCCGAAATTCGTTATCTTCCTGTAACTCATTTCCTGTTAAAGTTCGATAGCCAAATTCCGTGTAGCTGACCTTGAGTGTTCACACTCCTGTGTAGTAAAATTGCAAGTCATTCCCCTCATAGCATGCATGGTCACGGTGACGTCATTGTGACGTCACTGTAAGTCACTGTGGTCACGTCACATCTGTGACCAAAATGCCACCACTCAGTAACGTCACGTTGTGACTGAGATGTGAACTTCTTAGAAAACTTTAAAAAATTACAAAAATTCTTCAAAACATGTTATTTACTGTAAAATTATATATTTTTCTATCAATTTAAAAAAAAATTGAGACGTCATTGTTATGTCATTGCATGTAACGTACATCACGTCATATATGTGACCAAAAAAAAAAAAAAAAACCCACCATATTGTAAGTCACAGTGTGAAAAAAATATGAACTTTTAAAATCTTAGAAAATGGAGAGAAATATTTTAAACAATCCCGAGTTACAGCGGCATGAGGAATGAAAATATATTAGTGGATAGCAAATGGTAAATTCTGCCACGAAGGGGGGTGGGGGGCATAATATATAAAGTGCACGATACAAGCATTAAAGCAATTTGGATATTAGGAGTATTAAATCTGTACAGTATTTAGTTTGCAGAGAGGAAACTATTTTTTTTTTTTTTTTTTTTTTTTTTTTTTTTTTTTGCCAACCAGTGGTATTCGAAACACTTCTGTGATTTCAAAATGAAAATTTTCTATTACAGTTAAGTCTGCAGCTCTTAATGAACAAGTAGAAAGAGTCTTCAGAGTTTAGTCGGAGTTTTTTTCTTGAGAGAGTTTTTTTCCTGACAACTATTTAACTATTTTAAGTGAGTATTTTTGAAAAAATTCTACTTCTTTCAGACTTTACAAATAAATTAACATTTTCCGAAAATAAAAAAAATATACAAAATTTATGCAAAATGCATGATAATAATTAATTATTCGTATTTCAGATTTGTATTTTAGAGATACGACTTTTAAAAAAATTTATTTTACAAATTGTTTTATTTTACAGAAAATTAATATGAAAAGATTGGCAGATTGACAAAGAATTCTTTTATTTTATCCTCGATAATCCTTTTTTATTTATTAAGAACATATCGCTCACCCGCAAGAAAAGTGACACATCTCGCAGAAATTCATTTTGCGTTTTATTCCACTAAAAGGTTTGTCATAGGTGCGTCTTGCTACACAAACAGTTTCATAAGTTTAGCTACACGAAAATCACGTTATTATGCTATATGTCCATTTGTGACCAAAGAAGAGGGGTGGATTATGTAATGAGGTAAAATTATCCAACCCTCCAAACCACATCCTACGTTTTCATTCTTATGTGCTTTACGCTTTTATGCACTTTTTAATTCTTGCATGCAAAGCTAAGAGCTATAATTTCATGTTACAGTAAAATCATGCACATTTTCTTTTGCCTCTCCTGTGAAATTTACTTTTGTCGAGATGTGTCACTTTTCTTGCGGGTGAGCGATATTTTGTATTTATTACGTGTGAAACAAATTTTACTTTTAGAAAAGGGGGGTGAGGGTTCATTATTACCCTTAAATTGATAGTTACTCATTTTAAAAATTTAAACAAAGTTTTATCTAATAAACTCTAATTATTATTATTATTATTATTATTATTATTATTTACAAAAAAGAACCTTTACAATCCATTGTAACTTGAAGTGTTTGGTAACCGATAAAAAGAAAAGATAAAATACATTGGAAAATTCTTCAAAAAGAAAATTTTAATTAAAGACAGTTTCATAAAATTATTGCGCATTTGAGTTCGAAATCTTTTGTATTCAAAAACAAATAACGGTAAAAAAGAACATCTGCTGAAAATCAAAATCGTCTGCTCACAGAAGAGGAGACGCCGGAAGTTTACTCTGTTTAGAACATCACGAAGTCTACAACACTTTTTTATAAAATAAGAGAAAGAAGCCCGCCATTTTAAAATATTACAAATACACGGATATTATAAATGGGACGTAAATGTAAGTCTTATTTAATTTAAATGTTTTATCCCTGTTTTGTATATTATGATGACTTAAATAGTTTTATGTTATATTAGTAAGGGACTGTTCTGCAATTGTTTTCAGAAACATTTTCTTATTCGATGCTCCGTTGAAAAATATCTTAATCTTCGATCACTTAAAAAGAAAAGAAAAAAAAAACAGCTGCGCAGAGACTGATTCATAACTGCATTCATAGTGGAATTAATTTAAAGATTAATTTGCTGTTACTTGAGATTGAAAATATGTTGAGACAATGATTTGGAATTTTTTTCGGCTTCTTACTGTTTTGTGTTTCCTGATTGCTAACACTTACAGTAGTTATAGACATTATTATTTTGGAGTTAAATATGATTTTCGATTATTATGATATTACGAAACTATTTCAGATTAGAAATTAGCATTATATTGGGAAAATGTATTTTTACGTATTACACTAGTGAAACTTTTCAAAGATTTTTCTTTTAGTGCTAATAATATTTTAAATTGTTATTTAAAATCATAAATCTTCATACCAATGGTTTTCAGATTTAGCATTTGCCAAAATTATAAAATAATAGAAATTTCTTATAACATATGCAAAGATTTTTGAGATATTGTTAAATCTAATAATACATTTAATTCATCTATTATAATTTATTGTTGTTTAATAGTACAATTATAAATACTAACTATTATTTTTAGTGTTTTTCAAATTGGTATATTTATTTTTTTTTAATTGTATATAAGCATTTTTTTTTTGTTTGTGATTTTAATCTAACATTTAATTATAGACATTGTGAAGCGGTTATTATATTTTCGTCTATTATAAAATTATTTTCTAAGTTTATGATATACGTAATTATTGGCACAAAAAGTAAAATATGATATTTAAACATTGAAATAAAAAGTTTTTCGTGTCTAATAGGAAGTTTATAGATTAAACTACTTTAGTATATATATATTTTTAAGTCATATTTATTTACATAATATAGGAGTGAATATTTTTTTAAAACAGATTAACAGTGTTTAACTTCGGTTTGCCTGTCCGTTTTTCTGTATAGCGGTCTGTCCGCGCTCTAACTCTCGTAAATAAACTCGGATTGCCTGAAACATTTAGATATTGACGTTTACCATAGCCCGTTCCTTATTTCTAATGAAGTTTGTAGCATGTTTAGTTCATTTACAGGGACAGTCAAAAGTATTCCGTTACATTACGGCCTATGGGAAAAAATCATTTCAAAGGAATTTTAATGATTTTACACGCTTTCAAAAGGAGTAAAATTGATATGCATTTATGAAGCGCATTTAAATATGCATTCTGCTGAATATGCGATGCATAGAATAGCTATTGTTCATTTACAGGGCTAAAAAAGGAATTCCAATACATAATGATATAGGGGTGGAGGGAATTGTTTGTGGCGTACTTTAATTATGTTAATCTATTTCATATATAATGAAATTTATATACGTCGCTGAAGTTTACATACTATAAATTATTTCATGTATAATACGAAGTGCATATAGCATTTACAGGGACATACAAAATATTTCAATACTATATTGTATCCGAAGTGCTGTTCATTAGCGATGATTGCAGGAAATGCATTTTTAATTATGATATGCGCTTTTATTATTCACTATATTTATGCACAGTATATGGTGTATATAAATGCTACAATTCATATACAGGGCTACACAAAAGTACTCGTAAGGGTTACTGCGTATGGGCGCAAATTGTTTAAAGGTGGTTTTTAAATGAGTTGTTCTTTTTTACGCTGAACTGCATTTAATTTGATAAGAAATGTTTGTAGAATATAGATAAAATGATATACAGGGTCACGTAAAGAATTGGATACATTGCCGTCTGTAAATCATAATTTCTGGAAATGTGATTTCAGCAATTTTAAAAGTGTCATAGTTTGAATTAAATTTTAACTAAATAGTGGCGTGTAATAAAGGTTCTAGGTAAACTACAGGATTGTACAAAAGTATTTAAGTATCTTTCCATTTATTAGTATAAATTGCTGAAAAAGAATTTCAACCTGTTATGTTTCAATTGCTAAACTAAATTTCCCCATTATATAGTATATATATCAACCTACAGATCAAATACAGGACTGTTCAAAAGAATTAGAAAACATATTTGGCTATGGACGGTAACTGCTGAAATCAGTTTTTCAAATGTTTTATGCGTTTTCTAAAATGTTTACTTTGTTATCTTATTTACGTTATTTCCCTAAATTACGATGTCTTGTTAAAGCATTCAGGAAGCATTGGAAAGTGTTTTATAATCTATGCTTAACGCATGATTTTTCTTACTTGTTTTTTCTTTTTCGCAGATCAGTCTTTTCCTATAAAACATGCCAAATCTATTTAGGTCATATTCCCAAAATACAATATACACGGGAATAAAAAATTTAAATAAATATGGCTTATCATGTCGTATTTAATAAAGCAATGACTAATCATAACACATTAAAATCTTACACATTCTTAATATCAAGCTTGTACTCAATATCAAGCTTAGAACTTAATAAAAAAAAGATGTCAGTTGATAAGCATTGTTTTTTAAGTGGAAAAATTTTAAATATTTTAGAAGAATAGGACTCCAAAATAGCGATATTTTGCTAAAAAGTGTGGTAAAAAGATAAGATTTTACATTTCAAACAAAACTTTATTTCCAAATTGTGCATTTTAAAATACATCACAGTGTTTATGACAAGAACCATCACAGTATTAAAACTGGGAAATTTTTCCAGAGAGAAACATTCGGCTTGCATACAATATTTTAAATGAAAATCAAATTTTAAATTAATTACTTAAAAGGTGCAAAGGCCAACATAGTGAAAAAGATTCTATGCCAGGACTCGAACCTGGGCCATCAGTATAGCGCACTGACATTCTCCCGAATAAACCAAATGGAACGATACCCAGCCTGGAAAATTTCTCACTATTACATGTTGGCAAGGCTACAAAAGCAGCACAAAAAGGGATATTTATCGTGAGCCACCGAGATGGGGCAAACACGAAACTTAATTAAATCTAGCTTTGATTGAAACTACATTAGTACTTGGAAATTTTTCCAAAGAGAAACCTTCGCCTTGAATACAATATTTAAAATGAAAATCAAATTTCAAATTAAACTGCCTTTTAAGCATGTAATTTGAAATTTTATTTTCATTTGAAATATTGGATGCAAGGCGAATGGTTCTCTCAGGAAAAATTTCCAAATATTAATATAGTTTCAATCGATGCTGGATTTAATTAAGTTTCGTGTTTGCCCCATGTCGGTGGCTCACGATAAATATCCCATTTTGTGCTGCTTTTGTAGCCGTGCCAACATATAATAGTGAGAAATTTTCCAGGCTGGGTATCGTTCCATGTGGTTTAGTCGGGAGAATGTCAGTGCGCTATACTGATGGCCCGGGTTCGAGTCCCAGCATGGAATCTTTTTCACTATGTTGGCCTTTGTGTCTTTTAAGCAATTAATTTGAAATTTGATTTTCATTTGAAATCATCACAGTGTTTATGACAAATTCGTCACAAATGACACATATTTCACAAATTGGTCACAATGTGACTTCAAAACATTGTCACATTCGTCACAGGTTCGTCACAAAATTAATGCCAAAATAGTCACAAATGACACACTTTTCACAAATTAGTCACACCGTGACTTCACAGAGTGGTCACAATGTGACGTCACAAACGACCTCTAAAACGGCCATAACGACCTCGCATTCTAGTCGCTATGACGTCACATCGACGTCACGTGACGTCACATCGACGGTCACAAAATCACAGCGTGACTTCACAACGACGTCGCCGTGACGTCACCATGCCTTACGGGTCCTGCTATTTCTTAGCATTTTATCGCATTCTTAAGTTTCAATCGGTCTAAATGACCGCGTTGCGACCACTTGTGTTAGTTGAATTTTTCCCCCTCGTGTTCATCCTTTCCCATTTCCGCGAAATCTGCGGGGGAAAGTTTCTTCGAAGTACGGACTCTCTGTCTGTTGTTATTTCGTCTTTCTTCTTTCTGCTATTTTATCCGTTCATAGAGTACTTTTTTTACTTAAAATTGTTTTATTATATTAGTTGTGAAGTTAGTTCGCACAAAAAACTGATGGATGGTCACTTACATTTTTTTTTTCATTGTCAAACATTGCGGAAATAAATTCTCAAATTGATAATCGTTTAAATATGGAAAAAAAGGCAAATTCATCGTCATTATTTGAAAGAAGTTGCTTTCCATTTATTACCGGAACATATAAATAAAAAAAAACAGACAATAACACAGCCAAACCATAAAAAAAAAGAGAAGATAATTTTGTGGGAATCAGTAAAAAAATTGCCGTATCTCCAAAATCTGAAAAGTATCGTTTTTCTACAATAAAACAAACTCGAAAGATAAAACAGTTTTCTCAGAAATGTAGTATGTACATCTGCGAAGAACATACATATAATTTATTTGCACAATAATGAGAATTTTATAATGTAGGTTAGAAATTACGCAAATAAAAATCTCTTTTGGATAATTCAGTGAATATTTATACTATGATTTTAAAAAATATTTTAAGTATTTTTCTAAAATTTATCTATTTTTAAATTTTTATACTGTAAGTAAAAACACATTTTTTTTTTAACAATGCCGCAGAAAATGTTTTTTTATTATTATTATTGAAATCCAATAGAGGCTTGGGGACGGTATCTAACAAATTTAAATTTGTTGTCCTTCATCAATTGTTCAAACTATTTTTCAGAATGTTTTTCAGAATACGAGAGAAAATTCATTTAAATAAAATTATTGCTACATATTTATAATTTCGGAGAAAAATTTCTTATTGTTTTTATTATTTTAATGAATGTTATTATAAAACAATAAATTATAACAATAATACCTTATTATGAAATGTACAATTGAATATTTATTTTAATTAAATAGTTGCTGTAAAATACATCCCTATTAAGATGAACCTTTCAGTGATTCTATTAATTAAAATAATTTATCCATCTTAGGATTTAAATATGCAATTGGAAATGTATTTAAATTAAATATATAATTTCAATAACTTATTATTTACTTTATATAAGCGAAGTTCGTATCCAGAGTTTTTATTCAGGGGCGCTGCTCCCACCCTGAAATAAGTAGAAAAACTACAAATCGTGCATTTTCATTTGAAAAATGGATTTAATCATAAAATCTCGAGAGCCCCCCCCCCCCCCTTCTCTCCCCCCTCATACACACATAGACACCCCACAAAATAAATAAATAAAACGTAGTTACAACATTTACATTTATAATTTCGAAATTAAGTATTTTTTACCTTTTTCTTTATATATATATAATATGCTGGTGAATTAGTGGTATTGTATTTGATTTGCTGTTGCATGTCATAGGTTCCATTTTTATTTTCAGTTTAATTGTTCAATTTAATGTCAGTGTAATATATTGATGCTAAATTTATTAATTTTATTTTATTAAATGGATATAGAGTGCCGGAGTATCATAAAAATCTACCTGACTCTGATTCTGTCCTTCCAAAAAAAAAAAAAATAAAAATACCCCTATCACGAATTTAGATTCATATTCGTATATGTTTTCCTACTAATTATTGATTCATAGTAACATCAGAAATTCAATCAAAGCTTTTACTATTTACATTTAAGTATTTATGAAAAACGAAGAAAGAGTTATTAAAAACATTTATCTAGATGCCAATTGAATATATACTTAAGCGAAATAAATAATTTGCTGTAAAAGGTTGTAAAATGAATAATTCTTGTAATCTTTTAAAGTTCAGTCAATATTTTCACCCTACGTTATCCGTTTTCGATCATCTGATAACACCGGCAAGTTTCCCCTTCGTTTTCGGCCTGCTGGTAACGGCGGCAAATGGACCGAACGCGACTACTAACGTTCTAAAAAATGCCGCGACTACTCTCGGGTTAATGAACAATATGTGAATTAGGGAGATAAATAAATGAAATATTACATTTTACTTGCAACAGTGGATTTAATTGGACAAATGAAATACTTCCATAGCAATATATATTAATGTTTATTCCAGGTTCTTTTTTTATGCAGATATTTTTACTTCTCTGAAGCTCGTTTTTTTTCTCCTGGTAGTTTCTTTCAAAAATTGACATATGTGAGTATTTGGTATTTACTGCCTCTGTCATTGTTTGTTTGTGGGGAGTGGTGGAGAATATTTAGATGTCAATATTTATTTAATATCACTAGAATTCAAAATAACAAACAGGGCAGAAAAATTAAGCGGTTAAAGTTTGTGTACTGACAATCAAAAGAGGAAAGACGTAAATTGTTCGGTGTGTGTGTGTGGGGGGGGGGGGGGGTAGTTTTTTTTTCTTCATTTAGCGGACATTGGTCGAAACGCAGGAGATCCTTATCCAAGTTCCCGATAGAACAAGCATAATAGATAGTCTTAAAGGTTAAGAAAAAAAAAATTAATTAAGAATTTTTAAGTTTAAACTCTTAGGGCTGTTCTCAAAAAAATATTATTTCACGCAAAAATTTCTAGCACATTCCCGGATTTTTTAAATGTAATAGCAAGAAATTAGTTGAAAGTGACAGTAACTCATTAAAATCCTTATCCGCTATTGCATAAAGTTATTTAACCCTTTGCACTCCATTGTCACCGCTGTGGCGACACCATCTTTCCTTTCAAAATTTGTTTTTGGCACCTGTAATAAAGGATAATAACATTTCCTTACTTAATCTTAGCATTTTTGAAATTGTGTACTTGAAGGAAACTTCTTTTATAAAAGTGGTGCCGACAGAATAAAATTTGTGTAAGAGACGCCGGAGTCCAAAAAGTTAATTATTGCGGTTCATGTACACAGCATACATGGACGATGGAAAAACGAAATTAAGGGGAAGGTAAATTTTGAAACACATTTGATTATGATTCGCAGATCACGCAGAGTTTTATTTTTCTTAAAAAAATGGAGAATATAAAAATGAAATAAAATAAACTAAGAGCTTTTGTCGGGGACGCTGACGCATAGTAAGACAATTTTAAGCATAACAGCACAACAGCAATATAAATATTATTTAACAATTATAAAATATAAACAATTCAAAAATTGACTTTAACCAAACTATTATTTTTCTCTCTCTGTTAACATTTTTTTTTTTTTTTTTTTTTTTTTTTTTAGCTCTTTTACTTTCTACTATCTTTACATTAAGAAAGTATTGGATTCATGAAAATTTTGTCATCCGGGTTTCGACCAATTTATATGTTTAGAAAGTCTTGAACACGATTTGACTATTTTTAAAAAGCTTTGTCTGTCTCTTTGTAACACAAATTTTGTAGGCGCTCTATCTCAAGAACTAATGCACGGAATTTAACAAAATTTTAGATTATTTTATATCTCGTTATAAATTAGTGTAAATTACTTGACAGGTAGGTGCATTTTTTACAATATCCGCAATAACTTTATCTCAAAAACTAATGCACGGATTTTTGTCAGATTTGAAATTCAGTTATACCTTGTAAATTGGTGCTGATTAGTTCTTGGTGTAAATGGCCCAACAGGCGAAGCTACTATGCTGAGTTTTCACGATTTTCGCAATAGCTCTGTCTGAAGAACTAATGCGCTGATATTTAACAAACTTCAGATTCAGTTAGAGTTAGACGTAGACATAAATTTTACTGATTAGTGTTTGGTGTTTATAGCCCATAAGTGGCGCTGTTATTCTGTATTCTTCAAAATTTCCGCTATAGCTTTTTCTCAAGAATTATCGCACGTACTTTCATAACATTTCAAATTCAGACAGACGTTGACATAACTTGTTGCTGATTAAGTGTTAGTGTTAATCGTCCAATAGGTGGTGCTGCTATGCTGCATTTTCCACAATTTTAGCGATATCTGTATCTCAAAAACTAATGCACGAATTTTATTCAAACACCTTATTCTGTTACGGTTTCACATAAGTAGATCCTTCTTAGGCTTGGATGTATACTGTCCAACAGGTATTGCTTTTATGATTTTTAGATTAGGAATTTTGGATACAGACATCTAATAAGGTTGGTGCTGAAATTCAATGATTTGTTTCAAAGATGCGATGCTTATATTTCCTTTTAACTGCATACAATTTCGTGCACCTATATATTTATAATATTCATGATGGGCATAGATTGTTATTTAATTTTGCGTCTGTGATAGCGAATTTTGAAGTAATAACACGTAGAAATAGAAGAAATTTTTGCCATTAACACATCCTACTAGTTTCTTTTAGCATTTATTGATTTAGATTTGCTTATTTATACATAGTTTTTTATTAATCTATTTGAGAATGATATATATATATATATATATTTAATTTTATTCCTTAATAAAATATATAATGTATATTGAAGTTATACATATATTATAAATGTACATATATTTTTTTGTTCATACGTCGCAATATCGATATATCGGAATATCGTGATATAAAGCTGCCGATTTATCACGATATTTAATTTTAGACATCGCCCAGCCCTAATACCCGGAACTAGAAAATTTCTGACGGATTTGCCCTTTGTCGGAGTGTCTTTAAATTTCAGTACCCGCCGACGTCCCAGCTCTCGAACGTGCTGCCTATCATCCACACCTATTGAAAGAAGAAGGGTTTCTGGATGGACAAAGAAAGCATTTGTTTGAATGACCTGCTTCAGCACTTCTTGGACATCTGAAGGTAAGCTTCTGCATTTCTTGGTGCATTCAAAAATATGTTTACGTCCCTCAACTATTGAAAATCTTGTCTTAATTTCGAACCACAGATATACGTATACTGTTACAATGTACAAGATAATGTTGATGAGATTTTCTTGTGGGGTTTCGAATGAAATATGCAATACAGCCTCAGTAACCTATTTGCTGTCGTTAACCACTGAGAATGAGATTTTGGTTCCGGATCCTGATTCTGAGGAACAAGAGGACTATGTCTGAGGAAGTCTGAAGAACAAGAGCCAACAGAAATGGGAACGGTAATGTCGTGGAGGCATCTTTGATCTTTACTGAGAATTAAGGGTCAATGTTTGTAATGTTGCATTCAATTCGCTTAAAAGCAACCAAAGGCAAAGACTCGCAACCAGCCAGCTGATTGCAAAAGTCCAAGAAGTGATGAAGAAGGTGTTTCAGATTTTCTTTCTTTGTCCATCGAGAAAACCTCCTTCTTTTCAATGGTAGTGGATGATAGGCAGCACGTTGGAGGGCTGGGACTTCGGCGGGTACTGAAATCCAAAAACACTCCCACAAAGGGCAAATGCGTCGGACATTTTCTAGTTCCGGCCATAACGTTTGACGTCAATGATTATTATGAAATCATAAATTGTTCTGAAAGTAAGATTACCTGTCCACCTCTTATGGTAAACATTTCTTGAACTGGCGTTCCAAACTTGATTTCGAATTGGAAAAAGCCAACTCTTCTTTTAAATCTAGCAGACATGCAATGTCATACGCAAACCGTAGAGCACAGTGTAAAGCTGGTAACACTGGTCTCCTGAAAAAAATATAGGAATGATCGATGTGATGGTCTCATAACAGCCGACCTCGCTTCTCGTGCTACTCCTAAAACTTAACGCTAAATCATAATTCACTGTATCTGAATCTGGATGAGTCTATATGCCCATATTTTGGTTGGGTAGATTGTGGGTGTAACTCGCCGGTCAGCAACCTTTCTGTAGTGAGTCCTGAATCGTCCTTTGAAGGACCGCCAGGAGCTGCACAATTTCGACCTCTCGTACCCCTCCGGCGTAAATTACGGAAGTTTGTATTGTTTTCGACTTTTAGCCTCAAGTGTACTAAAAAAATCCGGTCGATTTGGTCAATATTTACACCTCCTGTAATATAGGTTAATTCTACGAGTTTTGGCTATTTTTACCACCTCTAGGTGGTTGAAGGGGATAGATGAGGGGTATATGGCATTTTTCCTTCCATTCTACACCTCAAGACCATGCATGCTATGTACAAAAAATAATTTCGATAGAACAAAATTTACATCTTTTACGATTTTTCTTAAATCTGTTCAAATTTTGTGCAAATTCGAAAATTTCACTAAGCTTGAATTCACGAGTAGCAACTTTTCCGCACTATTACGATTCAATTCTCAAACTTTTTTGCTTTTCTCCGGTCTAGTACATAGTATAAAGTTAAAAGTAAAAACACAATGCAGTTAGTTCGATTGCTTCGTTGCTTTTACTTCATCTTAGATACATTATATATCGATTTTGTGTAACACATATCAACCATGATTAATCATTTTTACATAAATCTAATTTATCAGAACAATAGAACGTAATAATTTTTTTCGTACTTTGATTTACTTGTGATAAATGATGTATTTTAAAGAATTTTTTAATGATTTGAGAAAAGCATTTACTACAGAATATTAAATGAATTTTCCTACTTTAATTTATGTTTTTCTTCAATGTTATTCACCAAATGAAAAGCTATCACTCACATTTTTAAAATAAATTAATGAACTTATGCGTTGATAAATTAAATTTAATGAAAATGAAACCAAATAATTCTAAAATATAGCATCTGTTATTTTAAGCGTGTATTCTACCATAAAATTGGCATTTCATTGTTTAATGTTTTATAAGTAAGTTTTCATAAGTAATGTAAGTTTGTATTATATTTATGTAGTGGTTGATTAAATTCTATTTAGTGAAAATCAAACTATTTATTTCTAAAAGATAACATCGTTTTTTACTGATGTAATGTATAATAAAATATGCGTTTCATTGTTTAATGTTTTATATCATTCTTTATTAACTCGCAGAAATACTGTACTCATATTTTATTTTATTTTTACATTTATTATTACTTAATAATACAAATATTAAAAACAATTAACGAAACAATGTAGCAAAAAATGTTCCGAAACAAATTATCTTTAAATTTAAAAAAAATCCCAAATCAAATCAAATCATACAGCTTACAGTAATTATCGTTAAACTATTACAAATGCAGTTGAACTAGGTTAATGCGAGAAGCAAGGGAATTGTAAAGGTCATCGTATTAACCGTTACTCTTAATAAACATGAAAATAATAAAAAACTTAAAACGCGCGTAAATAAACAAATTAATACAATAAATTACTCTAATTATCTCCACGCTAAAATTAGTGTAAAATTAACAAAAAAATATTCAGTCTTATTTTTGTAAGTGTTACATGTTAGAAGAGGCTTTTTCCTTTTGATAAAATCACAGTATTGAAGTGGAAGCCTTTAATGAACTAGTTATTCCAACAGAAATGAACGACGTACAATAATGGAACTAATGAAAAGTGTAGTAAATATGGCCCAGAGACCAGATTTTTTTAAAAAGAAACAAATAAAGGTTTTCTTCTATCCTCCTTATTTTCTATGGATCAGTTAGAAATCTTAGAAAAGAGTGCTATTTGAAACTTCTTTACGTCTATTTTCTTTTCAGCTTTTATCTGTGGCATTTCCTTGTAATTTATTGGGTGGGGTGGGGGTCTCTTTGAATGTGAAATTTTGTCTTGTAGAACTGATAAATTACTACCTTTTGACAGACAGCTTTAATGTAAAAATGCTATCGCTGAGAGTGAATATTGCTCGGTAAAAACAGATTTCATTCCTTCTTCTATGCTACATTTTGCCAAAAATTACTTTGAAATGAATAGATGTTTTTTTCGTATTAGGCGTTGTTCTATTTTTTCTGTTCGTAAAAAGCTTGATAAACTTACCATAGTTTAAATTATGAACCGTTCTTAAAGTCAAAATTCCCTTGTATAATTGCGACATGGTTTTAGCCGTGCTTACATTAAATGAATTCGGCTGTAATTAGTATATGTAACAAATTTAATCATTATATAAAAAATATTACGATTCTCTTTTTACGATAAAAAATGAAGTAAACACAGAAAACTTAACACCGTTTATTAATTTACTACTGTTTTTAAAATACATATAGAGATATTTTGTCTTATTTTTATACTTGACAACGGGGACACAATGTCTTCAATTACGCAATGAAAAGAAAAGGGAAATGAAAAAGTTTTTCTGCAGCTTACCTCTTAAATTTTTTATCCCAATCATATATAAGACGTTTCTTTTTTATTTCTTTCTGAGAGCAAATCATTAATGTGGGTTTTAATGAAAAAATGTATTGCTTAATCGAAACTAATGCTCTATAAACCTGTGAATAAGTATAAAAAGGTTTAATGTATTACCAAACATACAGCTTAATATTCAGGATAACATCGTACAACTGGCAAGAGCTTCCCTGAGCTTTGCTTTAAAAACCACCAAACGACTCCACTACTGAATATTAAAGATGGGCAACATCGTTCCTTTTAAGGAATCGTTCCAGCCGGAATCGTTCACCGAAAGGAACGAGTTCATTGGAGTCGTTCCTTTCGGAATCGTTCCGAAAAAAAGAAAGAATCCGAGAAAAAGGAACGATTCCGAGAAAAAAGGAACGATTCCGAGAAAAAAAGAACGATTTTGAAAAATAAAGGATTCCAAGGGGAAAAAAACACTTCCGAGATAAAGAGAATGCAATCCATAATATTTTTTACTAATTTATTTTCTTATGTACCCATCCATTTTCTTAGGCATCCAGTCGCTTTAATTTTGTAATGTTTTGGACAGATGATTTTGTTTTTAAGAGTTCATTTCATTGATCAGTGTGTGCAATTAATTTGCAGTTATTTCTAACTTTATGATTTATGGTATAAAGCCTAATTCCTCTTGGAAATTTAAGGGCGGTGCAAGGTCTATTCGATTTTCAGTGTAATCATTGGTTTCTCTTGAAAATATGTCGTCAAATGACCGTCCATTTATATTATTATTTTATACAGTGTGTCTTTACTCTCAACGATGTTGAGTGGCTAAGTCCTAAACCGTTAGTCATAGACCTATAGTTCCAATTACAAAAATGTTTTAAATAAGGTAAAAAATTATTCTGAAAGTCGTTTGGATCAATAAAAATATTTCTAAAAAAGTTACGAAATTTAATTTTTTATACGGTTCTCCGCCCTATAAGAGATATTTAGTAAAAATTTCCTGTTCTCTTAAAAGAAAGACAAAAAAAAGCCCCATTCATCTAACACTAAAATTCATGAAGTTATACGAAACTTTGAAATGCAAGACTTATGCCACTTTTCTGCATCCGAATACACATGAGTTTAGCCATGCTTCTAGGGGTCGTAAACAAAGTGCTTAAAGTATTTGAAGGATTTATTTCATGTGTAGCTGCGCTTTGAAAGAAATCGTATTACGACAGATTTTTGTAAGGATTTGAAGCTGTTTCTTTTCATGATTTTTTTAACAAAAACTATGCTATTTTTATAAGCTTTTATTTAACCTATTAACCACCAAAACTATAAGTAGGAATTTTCAAATTTCTTGTTGAAAGTCGCTTGTCACCACAAATTCAGAAAGGTAATTTCCGCTTTATTAAAATATCAAAATTTCTGCCAATAAATAAGGCCATTTTTTTAAATTGTAAAATTGTGGTGACAAAGTAATTAATGTAAGCATGAGCAATTATTTTGACCGTTGCGTGAACGCAACACCAGCGGGTAACGGGTTAACTTGAAACGATCGTATGTATGTCTTTCCAGTTCAAAATTTGTACTCGAAATTCAACTCACTTTAAAATATGCGATCGAGGTTAAATTTTAAATATTGACGTAAATCAGATGAGAATGTAATATTATTATGATTTTCAGTGCTTACCATTATGTACTTATTTTACAGGGTAACACAAAAAATTTCGGATAGATTACTGCCAACAAGTTTTCTAAAAAGTTTTAGATTAGATAACACAAGACTGCGATGGTTGTGTTTTTTTATTTTTAAAATTATGTATTTTTGAAATTATGATTTTTATGTATTTTTTAGCGCTGAATCCGAAAATTATCTTCATTTTTAACCATCATGTCAGAATTTTTCGCAAATAGTAAATTTCAAAATTGAAAAAAATAGCTAATACTATAAAATAGAGTCGATGGTTGTATTTTTTAACTTTTACGACTGATTTGTATGTGCTTTTTAGCACTGAATGTAAAAATTACCTTCATATTTAACCATCATGTTAGACTTTTTTGTAAATGGTAAATTTCAAAGTTAAAAAATAGCGAAAATCTGATACTATAAAATGGATGTAAAACTTCTTTTATTCATTTAATTTTATTTAATTCAAGAATTTACTCAATTTTTGGCTTATACTGGGATTCTTTACAGCTAAACAGCTCGGGGATCCATGATGTGGGAAGGGAAGAGGTTCAATTAAAACTTTGAACTTTTAAACTTTGAAATTTACGATTTGCGAAAAATCCTGACGTGATGGTTAAAAATGAAGGTCATTTTCGGATTCAATAGTAAAAAATACATAAAAATCAATTATCAAAAGTTAAAGAAATAACAATCACATCTATTTTATACTATCAGAATCAGATTTCCGAAAATTTTTCACTTGTTAGCTTTTAAATTTACGATTTGCAAAAAATCTGTACTTTGTGATAAAAAATGAAGGCCATTTTTGGATTCAGTGTGTAAATAATCGAGGCTGTTGCTTTTCAACATTTTATTTAACGAAAATTCTATTTTTTTTTCCTGTTATATGTTTAGTACAAGCTGTATATTTTGCATTAAAATTTCAGAATGATTATAGATTTCAAATTTATAATGCAATGTTAATTTTACTATCAACTATATTTTTTATATATCTGAAGATTATTTATGTTTCTAGTAAATTTGTAAATGACCCCTATTTCGCAGCAAAAAATATGCTCCAAGTTGAAACAGCCATTACTTCGGTCAGTTTTAGTCGTAGAATAATAGGACTTTTATTTGTCTTACTTGTAAGTGTAATAGGAAAGTTTTACTAACTATAACAAGAAGGATCGGGGGATCGTATAAAAAATTAAATTTCATAATTTTTCAAGAAATGATTCTATTGACCCAAATCACTTTTTAAATACTTCTTTACCCCCATTTAAAAATTTTTTGTAATCGGAGCTATATGGCTATGACTAACGGTTTAGGAATTAACTATTGAACATCGTTGAGAGTGGACATCCTGTATAGGAAATTTTATTATTGCTCTGATATATGTCACCAGGGTCTAGGAATTTTTAGTCTCATAGATTCCTCTTCAAAATCTACATCTAGGTAATCTTAATTTCATTTTTCATTCTGAATCTCATTTTTCATTTGGATGGCCCTACTGGTTTGGATATGTAACTAGTTAAAGTAGATTACATTTTTGTTCCAGTGTCCGTACTTTCAATAACTTTATGCCCTTTATCGTCTTTCTCCTCAGCTCCCTAACTTTACGCACACACGATATTTCGCATAATTCATCAACATTATTATCACCGCTTTCAGGATCTGGTTCACAAGTGAAACACCCTATTCTATAGCAATCATCTTGTAGTGCAATTCAGTGATATATATCAATTTTAATGCATTTGAAATAGCTTAATGTCATTAAAATGCGCTGCAAACGATTTTTTCCCGTTGACCATAATGTAACGAAATACTTTTGAGTGCCCCTGTAAATAAACTATTAATGCTGCACTCTTCATATTGAATACCAAACATCCCATGGTAAACATCATTAACATATATCAATTGCATGGGAATCCGAGTATATTTACGGGAGTTAGGTATATTACACACTGAGACCACAGAACGACACAAAGCGCAACATGAAGTGCAAAAACCGATCGAAACAAAGAACGAAGTTGTTGCAAACTTGTTTTAAACCAGTTTTTCTAGCGAATTCAAGCGACATGTCTTATGTGTCTTCTTAGTGTGTGACTTGCCTTAGAGCGTGAACAGACGGTCTGACGGACAGACAAACCGCATTCATAAACACTAACTTTATTGGAAAGAGTTAAAAAGTAAAGCACGTTTTTGCACACTGTCTTTCCTGAGTGACTGATGTATGTCTTGTCTTTTACTCTAACATCGCTATTTGTGAACTGCTGTTAAGTACGTAGAATTTCAATAAACTTACAACTCTTTTTGAATCTCCAATTTCACGAGAACCTACAGGAATTTCTCTAATTTCACACCCTCATCCGCCGTCACCCTCTCTCCACTTATATCATACAGAACCTCAGTTCGGTATGAGTGAATTGCAATGCTAATATGTTTGTTTGGATTGGGATCTTTGGAGCTTCATAACTCATGAAGTCATGGAACACTTGTATTACACGAAATGGTGGAAGTTCCTTCAGATGATTTGTAAACAGATTCATTAGCAGGGCTATGGCTAGTGATATTTATAAGATAATATTATATGCATTAATATTATAACATATATATATATATAGTAATATATATGATTTTATTCATATATAGTACATATTATCTCCGCCAAAAGATATAGTGATTCACTAAACTTCAAAGTTCTATTTCTTTAAATTTGAAATTTGCTAACATTTTAACTGAAAAACGGTTTATTGGTTTAATTAAATTAAACAAATTAAAAGTATGTCCATTATTATTACAGAGTGTAGTACTATATAAAGAACTATCCTTTTGACGATGTTTCGGCCGTTGAATGAAAGATATCTGTTGCAAACGTGTTATAGATAACACCAACCTTAATTTTTTGAGAATTTGACTATTTTTTATTCGGAGTTAAACTTTTTATTGTCAAAACTATTTAATATAGATAAAACATTTTGTTAAATTCGAACTTTTCAGAAAACTTTATGTAATTTAAGAAAAAAAAGAAAATAAATAAATAAATCTTCTAAGTGAAAAGAATAACAATAAGAAAGGAAAATACATAAAATTTAGTATCGTATTTGCAGTAAGTTTTACCTCAATAAAAACGGAAATTTGGTATTAGGCTTGAAACATTAAATTTAGTTTAGCATGAAGGGAGCCTCGATTTGATCGAAATTAAACTCAGATATGTATTATCCATCACCACAGTAGCAGGCATTAACCGTGGCATTGATTTCGGGATTTACGAGTATCAATAACGATCAAGAAATCTGAATTATTATAAGAAATTATTACGATAAACGATTTTTTTTGCTTTTATTTTACGTTGAATTAAAACAAAGTCACAGTTATTTAAATTCTAATTATTTAGCAAGAAATAGAAGTAAAATAACAATTGAAAAAACTGTACAAAATCACAACGTGCATTCTTTGGAAACCAATAATTAAATTCGTATATTGTAAAACTTTTTAAATGCAATATTAACCTTCCGCATACCAGACCGGTGCAACAAACCCGATAGATACCTTCAAATTGATTTTTCACATTTTAAAAAATGAAAATTTTGTAAATATGTGACTTTTTCTGGTATGTTCTACTCAAAAGAATAGAACATCCCAGAAAAAACCCATATTTACAGAAATTTCAGTTTTTAAAATAAATTAGAAATATCATTATAAATGTACCTGTCGGGGCCATTGAACCCCTCTGGTAGGCGGAGGGTTAAGAGGCTACTTCTGTCAAATGAAAAGGCACATTCGATAATGCTAATCCTATGGAAGAAATTTATAAAGATATCTCGGTCGCATTTCAATATTTTTAAATGATTTCTTTTGCATTGAATAGTTGAGATGGATTTGTATGCAGGCCGTTTTTTACTTTTTCGATTTTGACTACAGATATTTTTTATGAGGATGCTTTTACTTTCGAAACCGGTTCTGAAAATGAAAGTGTTCTCATAAGAAATACCTGTAAACAAAATCGAAAAAGTAAACAACGGCCTTTGTACAGATCAATCTCAACTATTCAATGCAAAAGAAATTATTTAAACATATTGAAATGCGACCGAGATATCTTTATAAATTTCTTCCATAGGATGAGCATTACCGAGCGGGTCTTTTCCTTTGACTGAAGTACCCTCTTAACATAAATCAATTCAACCGAAACAAGCATAAAATATGCAGCTTTATATAGGTCGTAGTGTTGGAGAAAGTCCGATAATCTTTATGTAGCACGTGATTTTTCTTTCCCGTTTTTATACTCAAAACGGCCATTAAGAGAGCGAACCGCGGTTAAATTATTTCAATCCCACCCACCACTGTTACTGTTATCTTATTATTATTATTAGACATTATGCTTTTTGAAATATTCATTATCTTAAGAAAGAAAGAAACGTTTTACAAAAACTCCTTGTTCTAACAAATTTTACTCTATGTAATAAACCTCAATGTAAGTTGATTAAAACAACAATCTTAGGGAGTTTCGAGATTTTTTTAATCATCTTCTTCAGGAGAGAAGAACAAGACGCCAAACTGTGGAAATAAAGTGGTACTCGAGCGCTCGTAGCAAGTCATATATTTATTTTGAAAAAGAGGATTCTCAAATTGAAATTATGTTTGAGGAAAAAACATGAAATAGTGAAATATGCATGAAAGTGCGTAACACTACAATTATTAAAATAATTGAAAATCAGTTATTATTATCCTATTAAAATGCAATTTTTATGACCTAGTGATATATTTCTTACATTATTCAAAACTGTTTCTAGTCAGATTTAAAAAAATATTTTTCACTAGTAATTAAACAAGCATTTTCTTTGTTTTTCTTAAGGCTGTTCTTAAGTGATCTGCTCAACAAGCGTAAAACGTTTTGACACATTTACAAATTCATTTTTTAACGGAAAGATATAAAATTGGAATGTTTGACCATGGAAGCGATTTGGAATCGAACTGTGTTTTCCATCTTTTGATCAGTAAATTACCTATTGAGTTATAATCGATTTTGATCACGTGACAAACATGTTTTTCACCCATTTTTGAGAAATTATGCCTCTTTCGCGCGGAAATTCGGTTCAAAACGCCCACTTTGACACTATTTTCTGAAAGGCCTATTGCGTTTGCAAAAAAACGGAAAAAACAGCTCGATTACATAGTTTCTTAACAACAACACCTGTTCGTTTCATGCATTTCCGAATAAAAATAAATTAAAACTTTTGTCACAAATTTATCCTTTTGGATTTGAGAACAGCCTTAAGAATTCATTTAGAAAAAATTCATTTCGTATGATGCATTTACCATATAGAAAATGTATTAGTGTATTAAAGTACACATGGTGTTCCATTACCCTCGGGGTCCAGGTACTCAATCGGTAAAGCACGTAAAGTTTCTGGGTTCGAATCCCATCTCGGGCACTTTTTCTCTCAGGTGTAAAAAATCCAATTCGTATAAAATATATTTTTTAATTATTTTTTTCAGATTAATTTAGCACAAGAAGATGAAATAGTAATGTTTATTAAACGCCCTACTCCGCCCCGCACTTCAATTTCTTTTTTCTTTCTTTCTTTACTATTCTTTTTTTTTCTTTTTTTTGAGGAGGGGGGGGGGCACACACATTAGAAGGATATTTTGGCAATAAAGTCAGCTTTAATAGAATCAAAATCTGTTATTTTGAAATAGAATAGCGTATTTTAATTTATTAAAACTGGCCAGTCTACAAAAAAAGAACCGATTCCCAAGGAATCGGTCCTTTTCGGAACGGTTCTTTGGATTCGGTCCTTTTTGGAACGGTTCCTCGGATTCGGTCCTTTTTGGAACGGTTCCTCGGATTCGGTCCTTTTTGGAACGATTCCGAAATGGACCGACTCCGAGGAATCGGTCCTTTTCGGAACGACTCATCGGAATCGGTCCTTTTCGGAGTCGGTACATTTTGGACCGATTCCGAGGAATCGTTCCGAAAAGGACCGATTCCGAGGAGTCGTTCCTTTTCGGAATCGTTCCAAAAAGGGCCGATTCCGAGGAACCGTTCCAAAAAGGACCGAATCCGAGAAACCGTTCCAAAAAGACCGAATCCGAGGAACCGTTCCAAAAAGGACCGAATCCGAGGAACCGTTCCGAAAAGGACCGAATCCGAGGAGTCGTTCCTTTTCGGACTCGTTCCGAAAAGGACCGATTCCTTTTTACAGAATGGAATCGTTCCTTCAGTTTCACTGCCGGAATCGTTCCTTTGGAGTCGTTCCTCAACAAATGACACATCTCTACTGAATATCTATAGAACAAACTCATGTCGCTCTGCAATTTCGAGTTCACCTTTTACGAGTCTCGCTTAAGATATCACGTTCATTTAACCACTGAGTCTTATCTTTCATTCCCACATTTTCGGTCATCCTGGCGTTTCTGGTGACCTCGTCAGTTAATTCTTACAAAAATTTAGACACATAAATTTAGACAAATAAACAGATAAACATAAAACAAAAACATCTCACGTTATGCAGATGCGTTACCCTACCGCTTCATATATTCTGTATATTGATCTCTATCTTCAGAATCAGTATACCTATTTTTTCTGTAATTTATTTCTGTATATTGATCTCTATCTTTAGAAGCTGTATATTTATTACCTCTAGAATTATAAGAATTGGAATAAGCATCTCTTCCACTATAAGCTCTTTTAAATCCATAATGAGAACTATTTCTACCGTCATTATACCTTTGCCTTACATAGTACCCATTATCATGTCTGTAACTTCCAGACCTATAATCCGATTGGTAATTGCCTTGATCATGAGCTCTAAGATCATTTTCATATCTCTTTTCAAATTTGCTAGACGAATCTTCAGTTCGCTGTGCACTATACCTGTGTGATGGTTGGGAATTTCTTTGCTCCTGATAGCTAGTTCTGTCTGATCGTCGACGATCATAATTATAATTATTTCGACTATGATAGTAGCCTCCATTTTTGTACCTAGGAGAAAATTTTGGATTATACTTTGCTTTTGAAGTAGGTGAAGCACTTTCTAGCATTTCAAATGCATCATTAGGTTCAACCATATCCGATGAACTATTCATCAAACCTTCACTTTCTGTCATATCTTGCCGCAATGGTGGACGCAAGAGGTTAAGATAGCAAGAAACAGGGTCAGAGCGTTTAGGAGAAAATTTCAAAAACAAGAAGACGGGGAAGAAAAACAGAAATTACACATAGAATACAAAAAAAAAGGGCAAAACTTAAAAAAAATAGTACAAAAAGCTAAACGCGATTCATGGAAGAAATACTGTGAAGAAGTTAAAAATACATACGGACCACAATACACGATAGCGTCGGGTAAGAAAACATGCCCATCAAGGTTAGTCAATATCCTGCCAGACAACAAAGAAGTCACAATTAAAAATACACTAAACCACTTCATAAATAGCCTTTACTTAACAGACCCAAAAATCGAACATAAATTAACATCGGAAAAGCCAAGAGAAGAAGAAGAAAACCCCCTTCAAACACGCGACAAGAGCTTAACAGGATAATTAAAAACATTAAACAAAAGAAATCCCCTGGTTTCGACTATATTGATTACAGCCTAATAAAACGAATTCACAATGCAGCGCCACAACTTCTTTTAACATTATACAATACTTGCCTTCACTTTAACTATTTTCCAAAATCTTTCAAAACCGGTACAGTGGTTCTGTTCCACAAAAAAGGTAAAGACCCTAAAGACCCCAAAAATTATAGACCAATCAGCCCATTACCGGCATTCAGTAAAATTTTAGAAAGAATAATACACGGCAGAATATCCCACCACATAACAGTAAACAAATATTGGAGCGATAAACAATACGGATTTAAAAAGGGATCTCGTGCGAACATGCACTTAATAATCTTATAAAAACAATTAAACAGGATAAAATAGAGGGTTACCAAACACTACTCATAGCAATGGATATAAAGGGAGCATTCGATAATATCAGATGGCCTATTATATCTGAAAACCTTAAGCAATCCCCCAATCCAACTTATTTAACAAACTGGATATTGAGCTTCCTAAGAGATAGGTACGTCACAATCAAAGAAAACGGCATTATTTTAACAAAGCAGACATTTGGGGGCTACCCACAAGGCAGCTGTCTCGGGCCTTTGCTGTGGCTGCTCATAGCAGATACGGCGCTCAAGAAAAATTGGGGAATTAACGTAAGAATACAAGCATTCGCGGATGATTTTATAATAATACTTAGAGCAAAAACAAAAATCAAATTAGTTAAACTAGCTAATAAAATAATCAAAGAATTCAATGAATGGATGACAAGAAATAAACTAACGCTAAACTGGGATAAAACAGAACTGCTGTATCTAAACAGAACCAACACAAGGAATCTTCCAACGGAGGACACGTATAAAATAGAAGGCATAAAATTCAATGACAAAGAACTCGAAGGAAAAGAGCAAATAAAATACTTAGGAGTCATAATACACAAAAACCTCAACTGGCTAGCGCATTGCCAAACACAAGCAGCAAAAATAAGAAACACATTCAACATGTTGGGAGCAATGTCATCCAGGCATTGGGGCTTAAAACCAGAAATTATTAAAACTTGGTATTGGACAGTAGTTGAAACGACACTAACTTATGCCGCCCTATTTGGGGCCACAACCTGAATACAAGGAGCAAGGAGGTATTATCCTCTTGCCAGAGACACTTCCTGATGTCCATTGTTAAGGCATATAAAACAGCCCCTACCGCGGCCCTTCAGGTACTTGCAGGCCTGATTCCAATACACCTACAAGTAAAATACGAAGCAATATACGGTACAGTATCAAGACTGAGAGAAAATGTAAACCTCCATGGAACAACAATAAATCACACGGACTATACAAAAAAAATAAATAAATAAACGTATGGAACACACATCCCGCAGAAACAATCGAACCAAGAATAGGATACAACGTCAAAGGAATAAATATCTACACAGATGGCTCAAAATTGGAATCAGGAGCTACGGGTTTGGCATTCGTAGCCTTCAAAAATGAACAAAAAATTAAATCGTGGTCAACACCTTTAAGGAAGTTTAATAGTGTCTTTCAAGCCGAACTACTGGCCATACTACAAGCAGCATATTGAGTCAACAGCACAGGGAAGGAATATAGCATCCGCTCGGACTGCATGTCAGCCATCCAAACACTAAGCAAACCATTTAACACCACACAACTAGTAAATGATATACAAGAAGCAATTAAACTCTCAAATAATAGGTTCAAAATTAGCTGGGTTAAAGCACATGTGGGCATCCAAGGAAACGAGGATGCCGTCGAATTAACCAAACAAGCTGCAGAAAATAAAATAAAAGAAATTCCATATAACTTAGCCTTACCAATAACAAGCCTTAAAAAAACAATTAAAGAACTAATTATTAAACAGTGGCAGTTCGAGTGGGATTACGGGGACAAGGGCAGGACAACATATCAATACTTCCCAAAAGTAAGTACAAACAGACTAAGGAGTTGTAAATTACTCAGCCAGATATACACGGGACATGGAGCATTCCCAGAATACTTACACAGATTCAAGCGCAAAGATGAGCCAAACTGTGCATGCGGGCAATTGGGAACCCCAAAACACTTACTAACAGCCATCTCACTAACACAACCACATCATTTGACTCAAATCACAGCAAACAACGAGCAACTTTGGCATAATCAGCTAGCAAACAATAAACATGTACAAAACAAGGGCAAAGCAGTTATCAGATGGTTAATAGAAAACATAGACTCAATCTCTCAATAAAACATAAAAGAACAAAGCTAAACACATACCATCTTAGCGGACATCGCCACCCCAAACTAACTAACTGCCTTATTTTCAGGTTTAATATATATATATTTAAGAAAAAAAAAGGAGGTCCGAGTTTAACTATTAAGCTGACCGCGGCGCAGGGGAAGGAACCTTTTACTTGCAAAAAAAAATCGATTTATCGCACTTCTGAGAGGTGGAAGTAATTTATGATAAACTGATAGCTACGGCTCACTCACACAAACCCAACGAATCATCAGAAGATAGTTAAGTGGATAAGGAAAAGATGTGTTTTAAATGAAACAGAAAAGCCAACTACCTACTAAATCAAGCCAACTACAACAAAGGAGAAATTATAATGATACATATTGTGAAAACAGTCATCATAAAAAAAAATTGACGCTAACGGCGATGGAACAAGCCCCACTCCAGTAGTGCACAAGCCTTTTCAAATAGCTCGCAACAGTGTTGCATAAATCGTGATAACAGCCATTAGGTTCCAATGGACTGATCGCCATGTGCGAATTCACGTATCAAGGTAACATACAAATAAAGGAAAATGAACCTGTTAAGTGATCAAAGCCAACTCAAAGGGTCACAATTTAAAGACCACAAGTCGTCAACCCATCAGCGGCAAGTTCGCAAAGTGACAAAACCTCAAATTTAGACATCCACCATTAATAGAGTCATAAAGAAAAACAACCTACGATAGAGACAAGCATCTCACGGTTTGTGAGAAGCATATATCTAATCAAGGAAAAAGACCCATAAGAATATGTCAAAATATTGAAAAGACAACCACCACGACAGTGACCAAATACCAAGACAAGGAAACCTCCTCAGAAGAACAAGTCCACTGGGTAAGATAACTATATTATACTAGACAAATATAATGAATTATTAAATTAAATGTTAATTTAGGTCAAATCCAACCCCCATAGCTTATGTCTAAGTTATAACCTCAAGCAGCTAGCTCAATTAAAAATTAGTATATTAATCTCACTAGGTCAGTTCGTTAGTCTCCTATCAATTCCCTCCTAGCTAAGTAATAATATGCCAATTCATAGTTAACTTGCCATAAGATAATATAAAAAAAATAATAATAATTAATAAATAAAATCCTAATTCTAATATTAGAAATGATTAAAATATAAATTCATTTTAAATATCCAGGCAATATTTAAGTAATCTAGAGTAAATTACTTTAGTTAGTTTAATCTCATCTAGTACTATAGGATAATATTAAAACAATATATATAATAAATGATAGTTAAGTAAACGAGTTGCAACCCGTCGAAATTCGACGTACTAAAATGTTTGAAAGGAACTGTCAGATCGAAATTATAATAAACCTACAAAAGTAATTACAACAAAAAAATCATCTTACATTGGTGTTCTAACTCTTAAAACAAATAATATTTTAAACCCAAAATTACCAAAATATTATTTCTACAAACTTCAACTGCTTAAATTATTGAAAAATTAAACTGTATTAGATTACGTAATCAAGATGAGTAATTATGATGAAGTTATCGATGGTGCTCTCATGTTTGTTTTTACGGGATGAAAAATCAGTAAAAAGGATTTCGCTTTGTCACATCATAAAATTTTCCCCCATAAAATCTAAACTGTACGTTATTTTCTAATTCTCGTAATTTACATACGCACCACTCAAATTCACAATTTGAAAGTATTTTAACGCGCAAAAGAATAGATTATTAATGAATGCATTTCCAAAGTTAATGTCACGTTTTTTCCGATACAACTTTTCATGTGAACATTCTCACAAACCTTAAGGTCTAATCTTAGTACCCGCGAAAAAAAAAATTCAGAAATTTGACTTTAGTTGTCATGGTATTCGCCATTTATAGTATTGGTCAAATATTTAGTTTTATATGAAAAAAAAAAAATGATCGTTTTGTTTTAAATATATCATTTTTACTCAATGAATCATTTTGCCGAGCGTCTCAAACTCATTTATCAGCGTAATGTAAAAATATTAAAATGTAGCTGATTTATGAAGAAGAATGCGTGTTTTATTTAATGTCTGACATCATTTTCTGTTCAAAAATTATAAAAAAGTTACTTTTATTTGTAATGTGAAAATGGCATCAATAAGGATATAATGAATAAAAATAATAAACCATGAATATTTTCCCTTTACTTTCAATATAAATGGAGTACTTCAGTTGCCACAATTACAAAATTTGTATTAAAAACTACAAAAAAATTAATATCTCAAAAACAAATTGAGATACAGCTTTCAAACAAATAGTATTTAAAAAGAGAATTTTTTTCCTTATACGACGGTGTAAAAAGTTAAAATGTGTGATGCATAGAAATTTAAAAATTTGCAGTAGAGAAAATGCAAAACCAAAATTGTATTTCAAATTTCAAAGTGTTGCCATTCGCAAAATGACGTATGCGTTACGCACAGATATGTTTGTCCTTTATAATATAGATAGCTATAAGTAATTTTTAAGTGTAATAACATGTACAAGCTAACCCCTTTCCCTTTCAGGTTTTTTTTTTTACTACCGCCTCTTTATCATTCGTAGTTGTACATAGGCCTGCACAAGCTACAAGAGCCTCTCCAGTGGGAAGTCTACGAAGTCAGTTTCTACGCAGTGGGGTACGGTAGATAGGCGGAGTCCCATCCCCCTGCATCGTTATGTTTGCCTAGCATTTCGGCCCAAAATTAACTTTCGGTGCAACTTGTCTATCTCCGGCGATCCAATTTTTTAATTTTTTTATTAAATTTTTAATTTATTATTATTTTTTTTTTTTTGGCTTTTCCAGCCACCTCCAATCCTTTTCCTTATGACAAGTCTGCACCAACAATTCGGCTTCTAAACACCAGGTCATTCAGAAGTAGTTCGGGCAGCGGTGGCCCAGTTGGCAGAGCATCGAATCCACAGCTAAGGCCGCGGGATCGAGGCCTACTGCTGGCTATAATCCGCCATGTACGCTAATGGCGCGTGGTGCATGTAAAATTCGTCGTGGGTGCAAAGTCTTCCAAGTTACCTGCGAATTATAGCTCTGGAGGTGTCTTGCCAGGTGAAGGTCTCGTCATCTGATCAAGGTTCTAAATTACGACACAAACATGAGTAGCAATGTGCAGGTGCCAAACAACAGGATATAACGTTAAGTAACCGGCAAAACAAAGTATACACAAACGAGCAGTAGGCACTGCAGATAGGATGACGATCGAGGCAATGATGTCCGGTTTATTGCCGCTTCGCGGCGATTAGGCGGTCTTTCGCCCCGATGCCAGGTACTAAACCCGTTAAGCTAAGGCATCCCTGCAGGTAGGGGCCTGGTCATCGGTTAGAAAGAAAGAAAGAGGTATCAAAGAATCGTTAATCTCAAAATTTTGGGGAATCTCTGATTCATCTTGGTAAGAATTCTCTGAACTCTGTTTCCCATATCTATATTTATTGTAACTTCCATGGTTAAATGACTGTTTAACATATTTTTGGCCATATCTATTATTGCTTCTGTTATCAATTGGTCTATTAAAATTTCTGTTATTTCCCCTATAATCGAAATTCCTACGGCAATCTTTTACGTAACCTTTTCTATCATGTGCAGGACTATCAATTTCATCAGATAAAATTTTGCCCATCCGTGATCCTGTATCTTTTGATTTATTTTGTTTGCATTCCTTTACTAATTTATTTATTTATTTTCTTATTTTCAAATTTCTCGCGTGATTCAAATCAATTTCATCATCATCTATGACGCTCGCTAAATTAATCAAGAAATTATTTCCTGCATTATTATCATTTGCAACTATAATATTTTAATCACGTGAATTATCCAACGATGAAGCTTTCATTTCATTATTACTTCTGGCAGCGCGATTCAATTTTATAATAGAATTCTTCAAAACTTCAGTGTAACCTACTTGAACATTTTTGCGTTTACCAACGATTTTAATTCCGTTCTCGTCTATCGCCAAATTTAATTTGTTAATCACATCATATTCTAATAAAATATCATATGCAAGAGATTTTAAAACATACAAATTTGCTGTGATTAGAAATCCATCAATATTAAATTCACAAGGAAAGTATCCATTAGGATAAACAACTACTTTATCTATGACTGACAAAGAGATATTATTTGAACATAATTTTGGCGATCCCATCTTAGTATAATATTCATAACTCAGCAAACTCCAGTATCAAAAAAGACATGTACCTTCTTCCCGTTAATATCAATATCAATCATGCAGTCCGGCTTGGCGCTGTTTTTCCCTTTGATTACTGCGCAATTTACTTCTTTGTGATTGGATAATCGCGGGTTTTGGCTGCTATTATTTATAAATTGTTGTTTTCTTAAATTATCATAATTTTGAGCTGGTAACCATGGTTTTGAATTACTATTTTCACGCATTTTCGACTTCCTATCTTCAAATTGGTGTGAAAATTTATTCATGATTATAACATTACGTCTTGCTGTTTCATAATCGTCTAATTTATTTACTAATACCTCAGCGTTTTTAATTTTTGGAAGATCATCAGTAAGATGTTCCTTCATTTCTATAGGTAATCTTCACTTGATTTGATCTACTACTATTAATTATTTCAAGTCTTCAAAATTAGATACATCAAGACCGCCGATCCACCCTTCAAAATAACTTCTTAACTCAAATGCTAGATCGCGCCAAGTGGCTGAATATTCTTTCTTATGCGACATTAATTTTTGCCTAAACTCTTCTGGCGTCATTTTGAATCTTTTATGAAGCAGGTTTATTACAAAATCGTAGTCATTTGTTAATGTTTCTGGTTCTCTAGCTATAACATTAGCAATTTCTAACGGAATTAAACTTAATAAATACATTACCCAATTTTCTTTTACTATATTCATCCTAGAAATTTGTCGTTCAAACAAAGATAAATAGATACTAATATCACCCTTCCCGTCAAAATGTGGCATTAATTTGAACAAATCTGGTTGCTTACCTGGACAAGTTACTGCCGAACCGTCACTTACACTCGTCATATTGCCTTGAAGCTCAATTTTTCTTAATTCGTATTCCATTTGCAATTTCTTTACTTCTCTTTCTGACTCTATCGCTAATTTCTTTTCCTCTAATCTCCTTTCTTCTTCTAGCCTTCTTTCTTCTTTTTCTGCTTCTAGCTGTTCTTCTCTCTCAGCAGTAATGACTTCAAGTCGAGCTTTAACAAAATTTTCTTCATAATCATTTGATTCAGTCACCAACTTTATCAAGTCAATAATTCTTGAACTCTGGGCGCAACTATACCTAGGTCATCACACAATGTAAACAAATCTGCTTTTCTAGCTTTATTCAGGACAGACATAGTTCAATTTGTTAACACTTCAACAGAACAAAATATTACACTATATCGTATGCTTGATTACGGATCATCTCTAATCATTATACATCAGACGAACAGGTCATATTTCTTTAATTATAAATATCAGTTCAGAAAAATACTTCTCTTTTTTGATTCAAGTACAAAATAGTTTCGTTATTCAAATTCAAATCTTCCAAATAATTTAAATTGCTCAAATAGTCAGAATAGTCCAAATCTCGGCCCGATCCCCCAAAACTGTGGGTTTTAATGTAAATAATGTATTGCTTAATAGAAACTAATGCTCTACAATCTGTGAATAAGTATAAAAAGTTTTAATGTATTACCAAACATACAGCTTAATATTCAGGATAATATCGTACAACTGGCAAGAGCTTCCCTGAGCTTTGCTTTAAAAACCACCAAACGACTCCATTACTGAATACCTATAGAACAACCTCATCTCGCTCTGCAATTTTGAGTTCACCTTTTACGAGTCTCGCTTAAGATATCACGTTCATTTAACCATTGAGTCTTATCTTTCATTCCCACATTAATAAAGATTTTTTATCCTTTTAATGATTTGTGCTAACAGGCATTTTTCCAGTTTAGCACTTCACACTGTAATTGTTTAAGAAGTAATTTATTTAGATATGCAACGTCAATTTAAACAATAAAAAAATAAACAAGAACTAAAAACAGTGCACAGGGAAAGTATTATGAAACACTTTACCCATGGTCATAACGTAAGACAAAGTTTGGTGTTTCTCTCATAGTGGTCTGAGTGGGCGTTTCCTAGCCGGGAGTCGAACTTGCAACCTATAGCGTGACAGACAAGCGTTCTGACCACTATGCAACTGGGCTTCAGGACAAAATGACATAGAATACCATTTATTAATTAGGGTATGTTATTGTCCTGAACAATTGGCCTCAGGCGGCTAAAACTGTATCAGGAAACAAAAAAAAAGCAAAAAAGATATTTTGATTCATTTCTTTTGCGACCACGAAAATACATACTTTCGGAGTAACTTATAAAAGAAGGGGGAAAAGTTGTTTTGCAGCTTACAGCTTAATAAATAATCTATCTCACTATCGTAAATTTAACTTTCCTATATTATATCATTTTGAGAGCACAACATTAATTAAAGCAGCAAAGAATTTTACAAAATACTACTCCGTTTATTTTTACTTTCCATAGTGAAATAAAGTCATGTTTTGAGCCGTTAATTTTCATATGGGGTATAGTCTATTTTATGTTTAAATATATTTAATTTTTATATTTAAATATATTTAACTGTTTATCATTTAAATGAGTTTTAAAATATTCATAAGCAGTGATTAATAAATTTTATTTTATTGTGGTGTGATTTCAAGCGTATTTAATATGCAACAATGGTTGAGGCTGTTTAAAGCCGGAAAACAGCAAAAAAAAAATGCTTAGTTTTCGTATGAGTATAATTATACTAAAGAAAAATTTAATATTTCGTTCCTTATTCATAATTATTTTATTTTAATATTTCAGTTTCCTTTATAAAAGTTACAATAAAATAAATATATATATATTTAATTGTGTAGTAAAACGTAGAAAAAATAAGACTAAATATAAGTAATAAATTATATATATAGATAGTTATATATATATATATTTTTTTATTTAGATGATGGATTGCTTTTAAATATTCATGATGAAATTCTGATTGTGCTTGTTAATATTATATAATAGTACCTGGTACACCGAGCATCACTCGGTGATTTTTTTTATTCTGCGACCATATTGCATTGAAAAAATGTTATTTATTTATTATTTAAGCGTATTTATTTCTACATGAAAATGTCATTTCTACTTTCTAAAAATAATAATAACACATACTAAATATTCGTTTTTTGAGCTTTTTTATTTATTGAGAAATCTATATCCCTTTCGTAGTACTTTCTAGTAAAACATTTTGTTACGTGACTGCAGTCTTTTAAATACTAAATTGATTGGTTGTTTGTATATTCAATACTTCTTTCCATACAACGTTATGAGTGTGATAAGGATTTTCTGTAGGTAGAAGTACCTTTAAGTTGTTTTGCCTCTTAACACTGGAAAAAGCAACGTAGAGCATTTCATGCATAAAAACAGGTGTCCGTAAGTTGACGCCAACAAATTCGAAGGTCTGACCTGTAGCTTTATGTATAGTTATTGCAAATGCTGACCTCGCAGGAAATTGATGCCTTTGCATCGTTCAACCAAGTTGACCTGGTCTTGAATCGAGAGTTATTCGCGGAATATATACTTCGATACCTGAATATTCATTCTCCTGTGATTATTATTGCTTTGATTATATTATTGCAAAGATCTTTAACAATTAGCCTTTTTCCATTGCAAAGGTCTTCTGAAACATCTAAATTGAGCAATAGTATGATTATTGCGCTATTGTTAAGCTTTAACTCATGAGGTGGCAAATCAGCTATTTCGATGCAATTGAGAAATTCCGTCGTAAACTAGACTGCTCCTTCAGGTTGATCTTTGACGGAATCGCACCTGTGGTAGATTTTATACTCTCCAGGAAGCTTTTCAATAATTTCGGCGTTAATCTTGCCGACATCTTGATTTAATGGCGCAAGGATAGCTCGATCCTTCATTTCTTCATAACTTCCTTTCTTTAAGCAGTTTCCAAAGTCTTCATCAATGAGATGACCATTTGAAAGTATATCTACGGGTAGTTCGATTTCACCCATCACGTTCTCAGGTAGCTCCCCATTTCCAAGTTTCAAAGATATTTGGCAAATACTCTTTGTTCCGGATCAACGCGCATGTTATCTGTTAATGAAATTGAATTGAAGTGGTGCCACAGCTCACTTTTTTTGATTGATAAATACAATATTTCACTTCTGTTTGCTCGTAGTTGGACGGATAGACATTGACAAAAGTCCCCTCCTAGGACCATAATCTTTACACCAAATGGCAAAATAGGATCTCCAATAGAGCGCAGCAATTGATCTATGTTGTGAAGTCTGTATTTTGGCAGCATAGGAGCTTCATCCATCAAAAATACATCAACTTTGCTAAGTTCGACTGCTTTAGCGGACCAAGGTTTGATGTTTGAAATTAAAACCGATGTCAATGGAACTTTAAGTCCAAAAGTCTTGTGTGAAGTACTTCCATCATGTAGAAGAATAGAAGCAATCCCAGTGAATGCCATGCACTTTACTTTATGCTTTTGTCCTGAAAGGATGTAATAAAGAGTTTTGTATACAAAAGTCTTTCCAGTGCCTCCAGGTCCATCAAAAAAGAAACATTTTTATCGAGGGGTTGAATCGTTTACTGAATGTAAGATGGTATCAACAATTTCAATTTGTCTACCTTTAAGAAGTTGATACATATGTTCTCCAATAGAAATAGACTCATTGGTGTTCATAGTTTCTTCATTTAGCGCGTTCTCGTATCCATCAATATCGTCCATACCAAGTTGATGAACCCAGTATAGGAAATTCCTACCTTCAGTAGCTTCTGTATTTAACTTGAATGCGATAATTCGATAAGCACGCTTAAGCGCTTCTTCGACAGAATTAACCATCCGTCCAGTTTCTCGGATGAAGTCTTCAGCCAAATCTTTCTTAAACATTTCCCATAGGCGTCTTGGATTTTCAGGAGATCCAAAAATGAGAATCTGTGTAAACAGCGTTCTCATGACTTTGGCATCTTCTACATAGCAGATTCTCGCAGACTTTCAATCCATTGTTGGTCATCGTAAGTTAGTCCTGGAACTAAACAAACTTCTTTATATGATGCATATGTAATGCCATCAACTGTTAGCATATCTTCGAAGCTTGTTGCATTCTTAACTTGGTACAATAACATTCGTAAGTGGTAGAGTTCTGGCTGGGAGATGAAATTTACGTTATGTATACGACCAGTAACGCGTAAACGGCGACTTCTCTGAATTCATTCACTGGATTTTCCATCCCATTTCAAGTATTCAGGAATTTGCCAATAGTAGTGATATATAACGTATTGAGAATTTCCGTTCAGAAGATTATTTACTTCTATTTATTTTAGGCCTCGATTATGCCGGAAATATGCCTCTAATATTGAATCTTTCTGACCCGTATCTGCTAAATCTTCTTGTGCTAGATCAATGCTTGCAATTTGAAATTGACCTGGTAAATGGATATCTAATCGTTCAACAGAATGGCTTTTCTTTTGAATCTCATTGCCAAATAATCGCCAACATGCTTCTGTTGGAGTGAATTATCCACCTTCAATATAGGTGTCTACTTCATTGTACATAAGTTTTCTTTGGTTTTCAACGATCTTTATTGTTGCACAATCATGCCTTTTGTAAATATATTTGTAGAGATATTTTACAGCACGAATATTTCCTACATATTCAACGTTTATATGACATTTGTATCTCTTCAACCGATAAGCATTGTATGGAGCTACGTAACGGTTTTCTTTTGTTATTTTGCAACCATTTATATCCTTTCGATAAACAACATGCTCGTGCGAAAATTCTAAACTACGTTGATCCAACTATGGATTATATCTACGTCGATAATTTGGTTTTTCATCGTCCGCTAAAGAAGTGATTTCGTTAAACGTTTTAGGATACTTGAAGCGACATTTTATGCACCCATTTTTATTAATCATACACGTTGCATTTGGGTTTAGTCTCCCACACGAATAGTGAATCCTCCATTTTAGCACCATATTTCGTAATTCAGGATCATTATTAATGGGAATTTCCGCTGAAATCAGGTCATCAAGTTCCTCTGGATTACGGATTCTATCTTCAGGAGCCATATTCAGCAGCAGAAGCACATGTGAGAGGCCACGTTTCTGGAATTCTATTGTATAAACGTAAGCAGCAACCTTTCCAAATACTTGTTTTTTGTCCAATTCTTCAATAATGTCATCGGATTTAATTTTACAAACTCTAGCAACGAGATCAGGTCTATCTTGAGCAGGTTGCATATGTATTATTCCATTTTCCAAGACAACACTTGGTGCCCCTTTAATTTCTGGCCATTCAGGATTTGATGTCACAGTGATAAAGAAATCTGGCGATCCATATCTGTAGACAATGGTCATCGCATCTTCGAACTGTTCAACATAGTATCGGGTCAATCCAATGAATGAAGATGGTAGTATTATCTTTTCACCAACAACGGCACTTTTCTTTTCAGCGAGTGCCTTAATAATGTTGGTAAAGCAGAATATTGGTCAGCAAGATTTTTTTTCTTTTATTAGCCTTGATCCATTGGATGCGATCGCGCTCTACTCTGATATACCTGGTGTCCTAAAAAGGACTGACTGATTTTAAAACTCAATAACTTGCAAACGGTGACAGATATTTAAAAAATTCTTGCAATAGGGTAATGCATGAGGTTAAAAGTTTTTTTTACAGTGATTTTCGATTTTAGTTCGAATTACAAAAAATAGATGGCGCTGTAAGCAGTAGGCGCTAAATACAGGCTCCATTTTTTGGTCTTTCTGTTCTTCCATGCGGAAAAAGGAGATGAAAATATATTGAGTGGGTCCCGAAGTGCCAAAAATCAAGCATGAATTTAGCGTCTGTTGATGGCAGCGCCATCTATTTTTTGTAATTCGAACTAAAATGAAAATCACTGTAAGAAACTTTTGACCTTATGCATAACCCTCCTGCAAAAATTTTTTTAAATATCTGTCACCGTTTGCAAGTTATTGAATTTAAAAATCAGTCAGTCCTTTTTAGGACACCCGGTATGTATCAACGAGGTATTGTTGGAAAAGCCGACCACCAAAATGCAAAGCGTTGAAATGTATTTGGCGCAAATCTGCACCTATAATAGCTGTTTCTAGAGGAAGGTATTTAGTAAGTTTAATTCGAAAAGCAATTCTATATATTGCTAATTCTAATCGAGTAAGATACTGACGACTTGTATAAGGTGTTTGCAGTTGTACATCCACAGAATAGCCAAATGAATCTCGTTGTCAAATAATCTCCAACATGCTTCGGGTGGAGTGAAACATCGACCTTCAATATAGGTGTCTACTTCATTGTACATAAGTTTTCTTTGGTTTTCAACGATCTTTATTGTTGCACAATCATGCCCTTTGTAAATATATTTATAGAGATATTTTACAGCACGAATATTTCCTACATATTCAACGTTTATATGACATTTGTATCTCTTCAACCGATATGCATTGTATGGAGCTACGTAACGGTTTTCTTTTGTTATTTTGCAACCATTTATATCCTTTCGATAAACAACATGCTCGTGCGGAAATTCTAAACTACGTTGATCCAACTATGGATTATATCTACGTTGATAATTTGTTTTTTCGTCGTCCGCTAAAGAAGTGATTTCGTTAAACATTTTAGGAAACTTGAAGTGACATTTCATGCACCCATTTTTATTAATCATACACGTTGCATTTGGGTTTAGTCTCCCACACGAATAGTGAATCCTCCATTTTAGCACCATATTTCGTAATTCAGGATCATTATTAATGGGAATTTCCGCTGAAATCAGGTCATCAAGTTCCTCTGGATTACGGATTCTATCTTCAGGAGCCATATTCAGCAGCAGAAGCACATGTGAGAGGCCACGTTTCTGGAATTCTATTGTATAAACGTAAGCAGCAACCTTTCCAAATACTTGTTTTTTGTCCAATTCTTCAATAATGTCATGGGATTTAATTTTACAAACTCTAGCAACGAGATCAGGTCTATCTTGAGCAGGTTGCATATGTATTATTCCATTTTTCAAGACAACACTTGATGCCCCTTTAATTTCTGGCCATTCAGGATTTGATGTCACAGTGATAAAGAAATCTGGCGATCCATATCTGTAGACAATGATCATCGCATCTTCGAACTGTTCAACATAGTATCGCGTCAATCCAATGAATGAAGATGGCAGTATTATCTTTTCACCAACGACGGCACTTTTCTTTTCAGCGAGTGCCTTAATAATGTGGGTAAAGCAGAATATTGGTCAGCAAGATTTTTTTCTTTTATTAGCCTTGATCCATTGGATGCGATCGCGCTCTACTCTGATATACCTGGTGTCCTAAAAAGGACTGACTGATTTTAAAACTCAATAACTTGCAAACGGTGACAGATATTTAAAAAATTCTTGCAGGAGGGACATGCATGAGGTCAAAAGTTTTTTTACAGTGATTTTCGATTTTTGTTCGAATTACAAAAAATAGATGGCGCTGTAAGCAGTAGGCGCTAAATACAGGCTCCTTTTTATGGCCTTTCTGTTCTTCCATGCGGAAAAAGGAGATGAAAATGTATTGAGTGGGTCCCGAAGTGCCAAAAATCGAGCCTGAATTTAGCGTCTGTTGATGGCAGCGCCAACTATTTTTTGTAATTCGAACTAAAATCGAAAATCACTGTAAAAAACTTTTGACCTTATGCATAACCCTCCTGCAAGAATTTTTTTAAATATCTGTCACCGTTTGCAAGTTATTGAATTTAAAAATCAGTCAGTCCTTTTTAGGACACCCGGTATGTATCAACGAGGTATTGTTGGAAAAGCCGACCACCAAAATGCAAAGCGTTGAAGTGTATTTGGCGCAAATCTGCACCTATGATAGCTGTTTCTGGAGGAAGGTATTTAGTAAGTTCAAGTCGAAAAGCAATTCTATATTTTGCTAATTCTAATCGAGTAAGATGCTGACGACTTGTGTAAGGTGTTTGCAGTTGTACATCCACAGAATAGCCAAATGTTCCTTTGGGGTAAAATAGTGGATACGTGAATAGTTCTATACGTTTATCAATATTACACAAATTGACAATTTATTTCCCAGTTTATATACCAACATTTCGTTATCTGAAAAGCTTTGATCGGCGTTGAGTGTAAGCACGGCGCATACATCATTTGTCATACGGACATTGAATCTTCTGTAATCAGCATTTTCATGCATTGTAACCAGAGGTTTGGCATATGGAGCTTTTATTCCCTCTCCTTTAGCATGTCGATTGACTTCTTCTTCAACTTCTCGCATCATCATAAATGATTGTGCAAACGTATATTGAGACCGAATAATATGCTCTAAAAGTTCTATTAAATTTCGTCTGATTCCATGGTTGAGAGGATATTCGAGTCTTTCGTTAACAGCATCTTATGAACTTAAAAAGTACATATGACCATATTGTGGTCGTTCGAATTCGCCTTCACTGTTTTGTGTTGGATGAGCTGCCATATTCATCTTATGATAAACTTGTCCGCCGGCGACAAAGCTGTAAGTACCATGGCTGTTAATTGTTCGATCATCATGTGCCTTAAATGAAGCCAAAGCAAAGCATAAATTTAAATTGCGAATTTTTTTGTGGAAATTTTCAGCAAATGGATGGCATTTTAAAAAGAGACGCACCAATTCATTTGGAAAAATGGGGAAGTCTAGCTTGATTCGTCCATGTAAGCAGCAGTCGCCAAATGAGTCCTGATTAATTTGATTAGGGTCCTCGGTGGCCGAGCGGTTAGGACACCGTGCTGCCAGCCGCCAAGCATTGAGAGAGCGAGTTCGACTCTCGCTGGCTCCATTGCACACTCTTTGTGGAGCACCCGGATGTAATTTCTCTGTGTTGTAAATTTCATTGTGCTATCTCGTCCCTGTATATTGACGATGACTTATAAGCGAACCTAGATGTCAAGCACACAAGTCAGATGTATGTGTTTATAACAATAAAACAATAATTTGATTAGACACACGTTCTTCCGGAAAATGAATTGCTTTGCAGTGAATACATTCAATGTTAAAAAAACCCAATTTTTGGTATGTTGCTTCTTTGTTAACTGCGCACTTCCATGTTCGCATTCGTTTCTTTACTAAAATTTGCAGGCGTCTTATGTTACGGCGTTTTTGTTCTTCTAAATCTTGATCTTCTCGCTTATTTATTTCATTTGCTATGTGCTGAATGGAAAAATGTTGCATTTCACGTATGGATTGAATGCGGCTTTCGTTTGTTTTGCCAACACTTTTCCGTCTTTTTAATGTACACAATTGATCTAATTCTTGGGATCCAGATTCATTAAGACAATACATCATATCTGCGATCTTTTGTCGGCTTCTTTCTTTAGCAGCACGCATTGGTCTAGACGCTGAAATATCATTTTCAATTTCAGTATTTCTAATCGGACTCAGCATTCTTTCGTTAAAGTTAAATTCTCGTTTTTTGTTTTGTTTTGGTTTTGTTTTTATTTTGTTTTGGTTTTTTTTTAGGCCGTCCTGCAGACATAATGAATTTGCAATTATACTAACTAAATTTAAAGAAAAATGAATACTTTATTTCTAACTTCACAGTATTAGAAATATTTAATTTTCAGTAACATAGAAAAGTGATAGTTACTAAATATTAGTAGAATATCAATAAGTCATGGAGTTAACGTTTGTATTTACGGCTCGTAGTCTTAGCACGGTCAGAATCTAAAAATCAGAGAAAATGATGTCATAGATGGGCAAAAGTTGAGATATTTCACTTTCAAATAGAAAAATTACTTGCTTTCTTTTAAATATAGTGTCATTTATTCAGTGGGAGGAGAAATGTGAAATTTAAATATTTTATTCCGAAGCAATTATTCGAGTACGTAAACAATATATTTTAAAGTAAAAAAAGAAAAAGAAAAGAAAACTTTGCATATAGCCGGAAATTTGGATTGTCGTACATGAAAATAAACTATTTTTATATGCATGCGATTATCAAGCATATTCTGAGTGCTATACTCCATGTTTTATAAATTAAATGATTATTAACAAGATACGTTGTCTAAGTCAATGTTTAGCGACAAAAATGAGCTGTGTGGAAACATTGACACAGAAAAATGATCTTGCTTTTAAAATTGTTGCTAATTTTGCGCCAGGGTATATCGCCATGGCAACAAACTATACAGATGTTTGTAACAATATGGCAGCTGTTTTAAACTTAGCAAAAGTATAAGCACATTCATTTGTCAAGAAATATTACTAATGTTTATGAAAATATTTAAATTCACGAAATATACTCAATAATTATAATCAATCAAATTTTTTTTTTTTGTTCTAGCCAGTTAAATCAAATTTTATCGTATTTTTGATCTACATAAGCCGTTATCTAATGCTCGATTAAGTGTAGAAGGCAATCTTTTAGTGCCACTTTCGAGATTACCTTTCATTGTGCTGGCGAGAATTCCGATTACGGATGATTATATATAAAAAAATTGCTTAAAATTTCTACCTAAGTCGAGACTTAGTTGGAATGTTTTCTCATATTAGAATAAAGTATATTTCATAAAAATCGTCATAATTTTTTTTCGATTAATACCACTTTTTTGAGTAATGAGCTTATTTTAACAACAGAAAACGATTTTTCTCGAATTCACGACTTAGCTAAATCGATTTCTTGAACTCGAATTTTGATAGGCGTCAAATTTTATAAAAATCGTTAGAGCCGTTTTCGATATATAGCAACATTTTCAGTGCTGAGTTTGTTTTGATCGATAAAAACGAATTTTGTCGAATTCGAAACCTAGCTAGATGTATTTCTCGTGCTCGAATTAGTATAGAAAACACGTTTCATGTAAATTGCATGATAATTTTTCGATTTATAGCAAGCAGAATTTTCGGCTAAGATCTTATTTTACCCTGTAAAAACGAATTTTCTTGAATTCGGGACCTAGATAGATCTTTTTCTCGTGCTCGGTTTAGTATATGCATCAAGTTTTTTGAAAATCGTTAGAGCCGTTTTCGATATATAGCAACACTTTCAGTGCTGAGTTTGTTTTAATCGATCAAAGCTAATTTTCTCGAATTCAAAACCTAACTAGATGTGTTTCTCGTGCTCGAATTAGTATCGAAAACACGTTTCGTGTAAATTGCATGAGAATTTTTCGATTTATAGCAAGCAGAATTTTCAGCTAAGATCTTATTTTAACCTGTAAAAACGAATTTTCTTGAATTCGGGTCCTAGCTAGATCTTTTTCTGGTGCTCGGTTTAGTATAGGAGGAAACTTTCATGAAAATCGATCCAGTAGTTTACGATATCATCCGTAATCGAGGAAATCGCTTGCTCGTTTAATATATATGATAAATAAATCGATTAAAAGTGGACTTGATTCACTTTCAAAAACAACTTATTTAAAATATCATTGACCAAATAAATTACAAATAATAAATTTATACTGATATTAAAATATATTGACTGCGAATTGATTGAAAACATACATTTCATGTTAATTCATAAAAATGTTTTTCTTTACGAATTTTTGTTTTTTTTTCAAAACGGACTTGCATCAGTTTAAAAATCAACGGCTCATATGTATGCGATCATATTGGCGTAATCGATGACTTCTAAATATATATATCCTACCAGCGAACTTGCCCGGGTACGTCAAAAAACAGCAGGAATTGCGAAAAAGCTCTGAATATCACAATAAGATATCGCGAAAATTTTAAAATCGCTGCACAAATTTCGAAAAGAAAAAAAAGTTATATATTGTTTTTGTAGATCGCAAGTTGATTCCTTTCACTAATGTGAAATGGTAGCAAATCGCTAAAAGTCATTAAAAATCCCATACAAAATTCCCGAAAAATTCGAAAATTGCTATAAGAAATCCGAATAAACTTTATTGAAATAAGGGCAGAATGTACTTTAGGTCAAAAATGGAATGTCAAAGAATTGTAGCAAATCGCGAAGAAACGTACAAAGCGCTTCAAAAATCACAGAAAATTCTAAAATCACGAAAGTCAAAATTTACTATAATTGGATAAAAGTTTCAAGTCTAATTTGTTTGACCTGTGGGCTCTCTTAAAATTTATGTTTGGGAAATCATGCCAAGAATATAATTAATATAATCACTTAAGTTAATATTAATTTTGTTGGCGTCACAAGTTGGCGACAAATTTGGCGGCATTTGGTAACATAACTTGGTCCCCCCCTACTGTAACCCACCTTATAGATATGGAGATGCATTACATGCTGTTCAATAATCGCATAAAAAATTCGCTAAAAATTCAAAAATCGCTTTACGAATTCAGAATAAACTTTTTTGAAAAGAGAACAAAATCTACTATATTGGGTTAAAAGAAAAAAAAACGTATTATTTTCACCATTGTGGAAAAAATGCCTCGTAACTTAAAAACGCGCTAAAAATCGCATAAAAATTAAAAAAAAAATAATTATAATCAAAAAATAGAAAATCGGGCTTAAAGGTGTAAAACTTCATATATAGACGTAACTTTTCACCAAATGTTGTAGCTCTACGTTCAGCGGTCCCTTCAGAACACCGTCGACACACTCACACACAATCTTCTTTCTTTATTATTATAGAAGACTGATTTGTGCTTTGGCAAATATGTTGCAGCCCACCGACGTGTGAACTGTATGGATGTTTGTGAAAATTGGCCGATATATTATGAATTTAATGAATTCTCAAATGGATTGCACTTGAACTCTAAAGCGAAAGCTCGGTTCCCGGGCCGGTCATCTCTGTCATCCCTGTCAGAAATGTATCAAACATTATTTATTTTTTACTTCATGAACACTAACACAACTGTTCAGAAAGTTGAGAAGAGTCATTCCAATTTTTTTGTTGCGATGAAACACTTTATGATTTCTTTTACTGATTTGGTAAAAGAAATATTCTATAAATGCATTAGAATTTAGATATTTATTATATACAGTTTAATGAGTAACGTAAAGGCGATGTTAATTTAAACAGATAAAGATTATTATATAAGACTGGTTGGTTTGTCGAACAATCCTATAAAAGGAGCTAAATTTCTAGGTCATGGGATGACACAGAATAGAAAGATAAATACATTTTTGTTCATATTTAAAAGTGACAGCGAAAAAGACAAACACTTTAAGTACGTTAAAGAAGAACAGAAGTGAAAAGAAAAACGTGTTCGTCTTTTACAGCTTAAATTATTCTTTCTCGTCATTATGTTTTTTTACGTTTCTTTTCTATGTCATTGAAGACAAAATAATTTAATAAGGTATAAAAGAATTTTTTGTGAAACTTATTTAGTTCTTTTAGGTAGCTTTCATTACAAAAAGCTACCTATTGCAGCCGTTCGGAGGAAAGCGATTTAAAAAAAATTTGGTATATTTTCATCGATCATGACCCCCAGAACCCGAAACCACCCTCCGTTCAAAATTGATATATATATATATAACCATTAATTAAAAATAACCTACCACCATCAAAAACCGTAATATTATGATATATATATATATATATATATATATATATATATATATATATATCTGACATTTGTCATACTGTAACTCTCGTATTTATGAACCAATTTCGATGTAATTCGGTGTGTACATAGTAGATACCAATGTCTCGACCGAGTTCGTTGGCCAGCTTCATCCGCCATTTTGTTTCAAAATGGCGGCCATTTAAAAATTTAAAAAAAAATTAAAATTTTAAATGTGGTAACAAAATATTGAAAATGGAAAAATATTTTTTTCTTATGTATTTTACCTTTATACAAAGACTCCGGAGCAGTTTTTGTTTCGTCTATATCTTAAAAAATGGCTGAGTTATAGCATTTTGAATTTCTAGCATGGCTGACATTTTGAAACGTCCTGAAATTTGTCACGCGATGAAAGGCGTATTTATGAACCGATTTGGATGTAACTTCGTTTATACATAGTACATACCAATGTCTCGACCGAGTTCGTTGGCCAGCTTCATCCGCCATCTAGTTTCAAAATGGCGACCATTTAAAAAAAATTTTTAATTTAAAATTTAAAATGAGATACCAAAAAATTAGAAAATGAAACAGATTTTTTTCGTATGTGTTTTACCTTAATACAAAGATTCCGGAACAGTTTTTGTTTCGTCTATATCTAAAAAAAATGGCTGAGTTGTAGCATTTTGAATTTCTATTGTGGCTGACATTTTAAAACGACCTGATTTTTGTCACGCGATAACAGGCGTACTTATGAACCGATTTGGCTGTAACTTGGTCTGTCTCTGTACATAGTACATACCAATGTCTCGACCGAGTTCGTTGGCCAGCTTCATTCGCCATCTTCTTTCAAAAGGGTTGCCATTTAAAAAAAAAAAAATTAAGGTATTAAATAATTGGAAAATGAAATTTTTTTATGTGTTTGGCCTTGATTCAAAGATTTTGGAGCAGGTTTTGTTTCTGAAAATTTGTTCTTTTATTTATATCTTAAAAAATTGTTGAATTATAGTACTTTGAATTTCTAGCATGGCTAACACTTTGAAACGATCTTGTATTTGTCACGCGATAACACACGTATCCGCCTATTTCGATGTAAGAAGGCATGTGAATAGTATACATCAATATCTCGACCAAGTTCGCTGGCCAGCTTCATCAGCCATCTTGTTTCAAAATGGCGGCCATCAAATTAAAAAAAAATTATATTTAAAGTGAGGTGCAAAAAAATTAGAAATTGAAAAAGGTTTCTTTCTTAAGTATTTGACCTTGATATAAGGATTCAGGAGCATTTTTTTTTTGTTTGTTTGTCTTTATCTTTAAAAATGGCTCAGATATAGCAGTTTCAATTTCTAATGTGGGTGACATTTTGAAAAATCTGATTTTTTGCCTGCGACAGCACTCGTATATATCAACCGATTCCGATGTGAGTGAGCTTGGGCACAGCAATTACTAAGGTCTCGACCAAGTTCACCTGTTAGCCTCATCCACCATGTTGTCTTAAAATGGCAGGCACTTTAAGAAATCGCCGAATTTGGCAGCCAAATATAAGTTAATTTAAATAAAAGCAGCTTGGATAAAGCTGACTAATTTCGCGAAATTCTCATTCATAATGAATTAGTATTGATAAAAAATAGTATTGAATCTCCTATATTCGGTTTCCACTAAATTGAGCTTCGTGTGTTTGAATAATATATGTTGGCTTTTAAAAAATAAGGAATATGAAAGCTATCTCTTCCTCCCGGCACTGGCCGGAAGGACTTTTTTTCGTTTAAAACTTGAGGTTATTTTAATGGATCGGTATATAAGGTATTTTATGAATTATTTAGGATTTAACACTTGAAATAGTACAGTGTCGAAGTACTTTGTTGAAATATTGGAAGACATTTTAGTTATATAAAAACAAAATAAAAAGGAGAGAAATATTAACATGAAGGGAAAGTGTGGAGAATGATTTAACCTAGGTAACTAAAACAAGTAATAAAATGAAATAAAAAAATAATTTTTAAGCATATATTTTTATTTATTTCCATAAATGAGAACGGGAAAATATGTTCAGTTTCATGAAAAAATCCTCCTGGTTCAGTATGAAGAATTTATTAATATCTTTTTTTTTTAGGTTCAGGCAACAGATTTAATATAAATAAACAAATTCGTCTTATTCCTTCTTACTTGGCTATGTTGTCGTAAAACGTAACTTGTAGATTTTGTTTTATTTGTTTTGATAAATTTAATTGAATTCTTGTGAAAATACAACATCAATAACATTTTAATTAAAAGTTAGCCCTTTGGTTATAAATTATTTTCGACGCTCAAACAAACTACAAATCATCGACATTTTTTTTATATATCTCTATAACAAATTAAATAACTTCTATAAATGTTACTGAAAAAAAAATGTTTAAAGGATAATAATAATTATCGGAGGATAGGCTCCAATGCACTGTATGTTATTCGGATTTTCAAACTACCCAACTTTTGACAAAATTAGGGAATTTTCTTCATTGACGATTTTATTCTAGATATAAAAAAAGAAATAAAGAAAGAAAAATAAAGAAATCAACGTAATATTAAGATAGAGCTAGGAAGATTTATATAACGTAACATCATTTAAATAATCCAGAAATAATAGCCCCTACCACCAAATTTACCATGATGCAGCTCAACTCTTGTCTGTGTTTTGGAAAAGCATTATCTTCTATTATCTATATTATAAAGGACAAACATATCTGTGCGTAACGCACACGTCATTCTGCGAATGGCAACACTTTGAAATTTGAAATAAAATTTTGGTTTTGTAATTTCTCTACTGCACATTTTTATACTTCTAAACATCGCACATTTTAAATTTTTACACCGCCGTATAAGGAAAAAAATGCTCTTTTAAATGCAATTTGTTTGAAAGTTGTATCTCAATGCAATTTTAAGATATTAATATTTTTTGTAGTTTTTATTACTTTTTTTGTAATCGTGGCAGCTCCATTTCTGTTGAAAGAAAAGGGGGGAAATGAAAATAGTAGATTGCTGCCATTTTTGTTGCCATTTTCTCATAAAAACCGAAAAAAAAATTGAAATTAAAATACGTGCTATGTCAAGAATATCATCTGTTATAAAACCCAGTGAGTTTTGGCTTTATTTCGTTTTTATTTATCAATTAAATGATTTTGCCGTGCCGGCTCCATTGCGAAATATTAATAAGCAATTTGCACATAAAAAAAAGTTCAGAATTTCACTCCCGCTAATTTTCTACGTTTAAATTAAAGCTTCATCAATAAATGAATAAAATAATAATATATTAAAAAGCATGAATTTAACATATATGTAATCGAACAATTTAAATTTTTAGAGCCGAATTGGGAAAAATATGTGATTTTAAATGTAATTTGTATGAAATAGAGTTGCTAGGCAACTGTTAAAGTAAAAGAGAAAAATAATCTATATATTGAAAACACAAGATAGCTTTTTTAGACATCTTCCCTGAACTTTCTAATGTACCAATTTTGCTAATAATTCTTTTTTTAAATGAAAGCTGTTCATTTGTAGATGTCTTCGCACTAGCTATTTTTCTAAATATTTCCACTTTTATATTTTTAATTTAATTTTAAAAGTTTTTTTTTTTTTTAATTTCATAAAAATGGTAGCAATCGTATTATTTCCACTGTTGCAGAAAAAAAGAAATATTGGGGTTTATTTATACTTATTGATACCATTTACTCATTACAATTAAAAATAACTTTATTTTAAGTCTGAACAGAAAATGACGTCACTATTTAAAAAACATTTTCGCTCATAAAGCTAATGTTACAATATATTTTCATTCGGCAGATACCGAATTTGAGACACTTGGCGTAATGCTTCAGTAAGTGCCATATTTAAAAGAAAACAATTCTTTTCTTTGATAAGACTATATATTTTACCACGAATACATCTAAAAGACATCAGTTTCTGGAATTTGTACTTCGCGGTACTGAAATTAGAACCTCAAGCCAAAAGAATACATTTTCACATGCAAAGTTTTAGCTGACAAACGGAACTTGACCTTTGAAAATCTATCTGTTTTATAAAGGAAAAATATGCCCGTGCGTAAGGCTAACGTCATTTTGAGAAATGGCAACGCTTGACGATTAAATGTCGGTTTTGCAATCTTTGCTACAGCAATTTTTTGAATTTCTAAACATCGCGCATCTTCAATTTTTACACCCGTTATATAGGGAAATAATATCTACTTTCAAATGCAATTTGCTTGAAAACTTTATCTTAATTGATTTATTCATTATGTCTTTTTAAATAATTTTCAAGCATAATGTTTTTTAATCTATATCCATTGCGTGCAGGCTCATTTACGAAATAAGCCATTTGCACTTAAAATAATATAAATAATTCAGTATTTGTCCCTGACTAATTTTTTATAGCGAAATTAAAACTTCATCAATCTATTATATTAAAAAGTGACTGTCCGTTTGTATTTCACAGCTGTTCCTCCTAGAATATGGAACGTTGGGTGATCAAATTAATGCCAGTTATCCGCATGGGTACGAGGATGTTAAAATTGGTCGTAGAATTTTGAAATTCGATTAGTTTTCGAAATATAAATTTTTACGTTATTTTAATGACATTTCTGTAATGATGGAAACTAAAATTACTCCATTTTTCTGGATAAAAGAGAGCAAATGAAAATTACAAAGATTATTATATATCATTGTTTGAAATCATTTTTTAATTGAAATTAACGTTTATTTGAATAAATTGTGAAAAAATTATTGTAGTTTTCAAGAAAATTTCACGAAATACACACACATATTCCAGCTTCAGGAATCCGTTTATTTTAGAAAAACAAATTCGACTCTCGACTGGAACATTGAGATAAATTCTGTTGACGTCAAAAAGAAAGAAAAAAACATCGTACGCTAACTATTGCAGTAAGATGGCTAATAAAACATTTCAGAAGCGGACATTAAAAATTAAATGTTACAGCGAGAAAAATAACAATTCTCTAAATATTTATTTTAATTCATAAGCATAAAATACTTCCGAATAAATTCGTCCAAACAAATTCATTTTTATATAAGTTGACCCAAATGACATCATTTCTGCCAACTCCGAAATTCGAAGCAAAATCTTGGAAGAACGAAAAGCTCTAGGCAAATAAAGTTATAGATTACGTGCATTTTTATTGGGAAAGCTTTTGAATTAAATTGTAAATATAACTTATTGTTTGAAATTTTGTATTTAATAAAATTAATATTGTAATGGCTTTCTAAATTTACAATAAAGTTAAGATTTCATTTTTCGCAAAAAGATCGATTGTCTCATGCAATTCGAAAGCAACACAACGGGTTGCTATGCAACTAGTATATATAAAATCCAAACGGAAATTTCGTTCCGAACGCCTAGATTTCGAGTTCTACTGCATGGTTTCTTACGGAACTTATACCGTTAGATAGGTATCGTTTCAGGGAAGGTTTTAAGCTATAACACATCATTCTACCTATATTAGTTAAAGAATTATGGCGGAAAATTATGTTATTTTGAGCAAAAAGGTTACCATTTTTTAATTGGCGATCAATTTCATTGATAAATGAATTGAAATGGCTGTACATCTCGGAAAAAAAGTTGTTATTAATTTTATTTAAAAGAAGAAAAAAAAGAGAAAATGAAAAACAGTTTTGACGAGTGGTAATAGTATAAAACGAAAATATCGAATTTAAACATGAAAGGGAATGTTCGTAATGCTTAAAAAATTATTCACTATGAAAGATTGAAGCTTTAAACTATATTTGGCAATTTATCTCTTGCGTCAGGTTAAGAAAAATGCATCAGAAAATTTTATAAGTTAATATGTGAGTGACAATTTTTTTTTTTTTAATTTACCTTTCATGTTTATTTAACTCATCCATCTTGTGACTTGAAAATGAAACTAACAGACGTAATTATAAAAATGACGGTACTTGTGAGTTACATATTGATTACGATTTCATTTTATCGCCAAACAGGCTAATTTTAAGCCAAAAACGCATAAGCGTGGCATCCGTTGGAGCGGCGTTCACAATATTGGTTATTTTTCAAGTAGACGACTGCATTTTTGGAAAAATCTAATTCTAAATGAAAAATTAGGCTTTTTAAAAGATTCTGCCGAATGTATTTCGATGGAACTTGGACTGTTAATAAGATAATTTTCCAGGGAAGTTTTCAGAATACAACATATCCTTCCACGTTGCTCAGCCATAACAGTTTTGGGGGGAATTCTGTAATCTAGTGAACCCATTTATCACAATTTAGCCCTCTTTAAAAAGTTATAATAAACGGTTTTTGATAGAATTTTCATTTTTAGTTTGGCAATTTTTCAGAGATAGTTTTAGTATATGCAATATATTGTTCGATACTGTTTAGTCATAGAGCAATAGAATAAATTCTGTAATTTTCCTATATAGGGTCCTTTGCGAGGTGGAAGAAATCGGCTTGGCGAGAGAAGGAAGGTTTTCATGAATATTTTCTGTTCAGTAATTATATAATTTGTTTACTATAAACTAGACATTTATCTCTTTTTATATAAAAACAGAAGTATATTTTATATAAATAACAAAAATATTAATATTAAAAAATAAAAGGTTTATATATAGGAATACATATTTTAAAAAGCATAAAAGTTCATTTTATTTGTTTTCATAGCTGTTCATATCTTTCGGCCAAAAATCTCACTTTCTGAAGCTCCAATTGCGCCTAGCTTTTTAACATCTAACAGTACCCATTGGTCTTAAAATCAGGAAAATTTGAAAGTAGATGTAGTTTGTAAAGTAAGCATTAATTAAGGAGAAAAATTACGTAATCGAGTCCACAGACAATTGGCATATTTGGTACCGATAAGTTACATAACTGAGTTTAGAGACAATTGGCGTATGTTACTGGGAGTTTGGCGCATAATTAACTTGGGAAAAGGTTTGATTCTGTGTTTTTAAAGCGGACATATTCTATAACGGAATTTACACAGAATTGGTGGAATTTGGGAGAAAGTTTTTTGGAGACCTTTTGCTACTTTTACGTTGCATCAACACCATACCAAAATGTATGCTATTGCGCTATTTACTATTTCAATCCTAAACGTGTAAAGATTTTTTTGGTATTTTTCCAGTATAGAGATTTTGGCGAAATATCGAAAATAGCCTTGGCGGGGAAGGAAATTTGGCAACGTATTTTCTGTCAACCTATTCTCTGTTTAATTTCATATACACAAGCATTTTTTTTTTCAAACTTTATGCAATTTATTTACCATAAAGATGCTATTTATCTATTTTTATATAGAAACAGGAGTAATTTGTATATGAAAAACTTTAATAATATACATATATAAACAAACAAAAAATTTCATCAAGTTTGTTTTCATAACTGTTTATATCAATTGGCAACAAATCTCACTTTCTGATGCCCGAATTTCGCCAAGCTGTTTAAAAAACCGCCAAGCCGCCTATAGTGTAAAATTACCAAATTTTTATTGCAAACCGTGCAAAACTTTGTGGCTTGCTATTTAATGAACACGAATTTCTTTTGTCTTTAATTATTATTTAATCGTAACCATGCAACATATTTTTATTTACTATTTTTGAAATTGAAAGTATTTTTTATTATTAAGTAAAATTAAGTTATAACATCATTTCTAGCTGATTAAAATATGGAAATGTTTACTGCAGTGCTAAGAGATACTTAGAATGTCATGTGCGTAGTTTAAATGGCGATTTTTTTTTTAAATCTTTTTACTTTATAATGTCGGAACCCACACGAAATTGGCTCATTTTACCAAGAATGTTTTGGTACAAAATGAAATACATTTGCTGTAGGCATGTTGCGTTGTCCTTCAGACTGCAGGTTCGGTAAGTTCAAATTATTTCATAGTGCTTCGAAGAATAAAAACGTCTTCATAACTTAGTTCTAATATATTGTAAATAAAATTCGTAACTTGAATAAGTAAACACACTCTACAGTTCAAATTAAACTTCTTTCTTAAAAAACAACTATGTACATTTTATTTACAAATATATAGGTATATTAATATTATTATTACTCTCATTTGAGAGTTCCATTATTACCGTCAGACCGGTTCAAAACAAACTTTACATCTACACTGAAAAGAAAATCGGAAAACAATAAAAAGGGGGTTGCCACAATGCCGACTAACAGAAAATGGCAAGCATCGCCAAGTTGGCATTCTCAACATCCTGCCCCGGGCTGAACACTTAGTTCAGCATCTATATTAAACAATTTAATAAACATAAGAATATACTTACATACATGACAAATTTTCAGATACATACTTACATACAGCTACAGATATAAAAGCAAAAATAATAAGAATGCTGCAATCTACGAAAGAAAATAAAACACATGAATTGTATGAAAATTACACAATAATAAGGGTAAATATGAGTAACAAAACAAATTAAATGTTCGATAATAGTTCTTATTTTTAGTGTAAGAGTTTTAGTGTCTTTTAGTCCACTAAGTCCAATTCAAGATTATATAGCAATTGCACAGGTCGTTTAAGATCGCCTTTTGCAGTCTGTAATACACATGATCTGATTTTCGAGTCACGACCAAATATGAGTTCTTTAACACGACCACACTTCCACATATGTTTTGGGAGCTTTTCATCATGAATTATCACTATATCGTTAACTTTGAACTGAGGCGATGAATTTATGTTTTTCACTTGAAAAGCAGATCTAAGTTCTAACAAATATTCGTTTCTCCACCTTTTCCAAAAGTGGTCAGTAATTTGTTGCTTATATTTATATTTTCTCGTCAACAAAATCTTATTGGATTTCTCTTGCGTACAGACTGGTAATCCATAAGAAGGTAAGGACATTAATCGTTTACCAACTAAAAAATGAGATGGCGTTAAAGGTGATGGTTCAGCATTTTCTTCGTAGAGATAACATAAAGGACGTGAATTAATCACCGCTTCAATTTCTGTAAGTATTGTTTCTAGCTCTTCATAATGGAGACAAGTTTTTCCTAGAACCTTTTTTAAAGGTGTTTTAACTGATCTGACCATCCTTTCCCAGAAGCCGCCCCACCAGGAAGCCCTGGGAATTATAAACTTCCATATTATTTTATTCTTTCTCAAGTAATCAAAAATTTCTTGCTTAGAAATTCTTTCCCAAGCATCTTTTAACACCAAATCAGCCTTAGAAAATGTCTTGGCATTGTCACTGTACATTATTTTGCAGAAACCTCTCCTAGAGAAAAATCTTCGTAGTGATAAGATAAAGGTTTCAGTACTTAGATTGGTGACTAACTCTAGATGAATCGCTCTGGTTACAGCACATGTGAATACGACAATATAAGCCTTCCCAGTGCCTTCAGAAGTTTTATAATAAATCGGACCGGCAAAATCGACACCAGAGGTTTCAAAAACTGGTGTTTTGATGATTCTATCTTTCGGTAAAGGTGCTATTTCCACCTTTCCAGGAATAGCATTAAGTTTTCGACATATCATACACGATCTTAAGACGGATTTTACAAATCTTCTTCCCTTTAATATAAAATACCTTTCACGAAGGTGAGCTAAAGTGACAGCTACACCAAAATGGTACATTCTTTCATGAGCATCCTTAATTAGTAATTTTACAAAATAAGATTTATTAGGAAGTATCCACGGATGTTTTTCCTGCTCTGTAACTTCAGAAAACTGAAGTCTTCCGGATAAAACAAGTAAGTCATTTTCATCGAATTGTGGATTAAGCTTGTACAAAGAAGAATCTTTATTAAGTGGTTTTTTTTGTTTAAGTGCTTCTATTTCAACTTTAAATGAAGTTTCCTGAGTTTGTTTAATCCAGTATTTTTCTGCTATTTCTATTTCTGAGGTAGTTAAAGGTCCTAAAATTTTAGGGTTTTTCGAATTGGCATTATGAATAAAACGCATTATCCAAGCAGTAATATTATACACGCGATTTAAACTACTGAACTTTGCCATATCAAATACTGGCTTAGGGATAGAGTTTGATTCGTTACACAATAATGTTAAATTTGGTTTTGCTTTCATTTCATTAAAAGCTTCGGGAACCATTTCTATAGCCCTTTTTGAAGGCCACAAATCTTCTGATAGTGATAACCAAGGTGGGCCGCACCACCATACATTATTACCCATTAACTTCGATAAGTTTTCCCCTCGCGTAAGCAGATCTGCAGGGTTTTCTTTTCCGTGACAATAATTCCAGTCCTTTGGATCTGTCAATGACTGAATTTCAGTTACACGATTGGAAATAAAGGGTTTCCAGTTTGTAGTAGAACTCCTAATCCACCAAATAGTTATCTCTGAGTCCGACCATAACTTTATATTTAAATTCGAAATATGTAATTTTTGTTTTAAATATTTCCACATTCTAGCGGCAACTACTGCACTGATCAATTCCAGCCGTGGAATAGTTAACTTCTTGAGGGGGGCTATTCTACATTTACTCCAAACAAAACTGGTTTGAATTTCGCCAGTTAATGAAATGGAACGCAAATAAGCAACTGCTCCATACCCTTTGGGACTAGCATCACAGAATATGTGAATTTGTGAATTTTCAGAAATGTTTATCATATTAGGAAAATATTTTCGGGTTATTTCAAATGTGCGTAAATGTACAACTTCTGAACACCAAGTGTTCCACTCGCATTTCAAATCTTCAGGTAATTTATTGTCCCACTCTAAACCTCTTTGCCATGTTTCTTGCAACAAGGCTTTAATACGTATTACAAATGGATTCAAAAATCCTAATGGATCATAAATTTTCAGTAACATTTTAAGAACTGTTCGCTTCGTGGGATCATCGATGTAATATTCTTCAAAGGGCTGCGTATCTAACATCAAAATATCAGATTCAGTATTCCATATCAGTCCAAGCACTTTTAAGATACTACCTGTGTTTTCCTCACTTATACCTAAGTTACCAGATTCCCACATTTCCCTAAGTTTAATAGAATTTGTTTTTAATTTCCTCAAATTCATCCCAGCTTCTTTAAGAATTTCAGAAGCTGTAACTGATAAATAATAAGCTTCGTTATCTAAATCTGATCCGGAAATTAAATCATCGACATAGAGGGAATTATCTAACATATATACAACATTTGGATGTTGATCTCGATATTTCTTTATATGATGTTTAATTGTGGCAGCCAAAATAAATGGTGAGCATGTAACGCCAAATGGTACACGTCTAAATCTTAAAATTTTGAAAAAGTTGTTTGCGTCATTATCGAACCAAAGAAATTTAAGGTAATCTCGGTCTTCTTCAGCTACAGAAATTTGAAGAAAGGCCTTTTCAATATCTGCACAAAACGCAGTATTGAATTTTCTGAAATTAATAATAATTTCTAATAAATCGGGGTTCAAATTTGGGCCACCGTACAAACAATCATTTAATGATTTGCTATTTTCTTTTGAGGAAGCATCAAATACCATTCTAACTTTAGTTGTGGGTTTATCATCTCGCAAGACAGGTCGGTGGGGCATAAAATAACCGCTATCTACAGTTTTATTAGAACATGCTTCCACTATGTTATTTAATTCCTGTTCAATCACAATTTCTTTATATTTCCGCAATAATTCCTTATCTTTAAGCAATTTTCGATTTAAGTTAATAAATCGGTTTCTAGCATTGTTATAATTACTTCCTAAATCTCTTCTATCATCTTTCCATAACAATTTAGCTTCGTATCGGTGCTCAAGAAAATGCAAATTGTTTTCGAATTTTTCGATTATCTCTTTATCTAATTCAGAAATATTTTCTTCAGTGTGCATCCCTAAAGTTTCTAACTCCCACAATGTTTTCAAATCATTTTGAATAGGTTTCATAACCTGAGTGGACAAGACCCCAGCTTGCTTACTCTCACTATTTTTATTTACGTCAATTGTCCCGCAGAGGGAATGCCCAAATAAATTTTCACAGACGAACAATGATTTATTTATGGGGTATGTTTTGTCATTAATTTGATATAAATAATCAGCTCCTATTAATGTATCAACATCACTATTTTCCAAATGTTCCCACCTGTCAAGACGAAATTTGGAAAGTTTTCTCTTAATTTTGATTGGAAGAGGAGGAATTTGTATCAGAGAATTAGTTATTAGCGGTGTGACTAATGCTTCAATTATTATACTACGTTTTCTATTCGTCAAGTGAATTAGCTTTAGCTTAACGACATCATAACATCGTTCTTCAGATTTTCTCGAACCGAAAGTATAGACAATTAATTTTTCCTTTCTAATGACCTCAGGTTTTAATTTTGAAACTAAATTTTCTGTAATAAAAGTTCGATGACTAGCAGAGTCAAATAAACAAAGAGCAGTTTCTGAATTTTCACCCGCTTCCACTTTTACATGAATTGTTTGCAATATTACTTCTCTACTGATATTATTTATATTGCCTTTGCAATGAGATACGGAGGAAATAATGCTACCTGAATTTTTTGATTCTTCTGTTTTTTTATTAGAATTACAAAGTATAGTATGATGATATGTTTTACCACACACTTTGCAATTTTCATTCGAAATTTTACAAAAATTCGCGATGTGAAATTTACGGAAGCATTTAAAACACCTTCCTTCCCTTTTTAATTTTTCTCGCATTTCCGGAATGGTGAAAGACTTACACTTTTCAGTATCGTGATCAGTTTGATTACAAAATATGCAGTTATTTTTAATATTTGTGGTTAAGGCAGAAGCTGATGGAATGAATTTTTTATAATCTTTCTTATAATTTTCCTGCTTCTCAGGGATTTTTTCAAAATGGTTTAATTGGACAGTGGTCTCGCGAGATTCAATTTCATCTTTAATGAAATTTATCAGCTCATTAACATCCCAGTCAGTGTTTTTAATTCGTTTTCTATTAAATTCTAGTGCAATATCTGATGGAATAAGTTTCAGAAGAATCGGACATAACAAGTGCCCATATGAACCTGATACAACACCTAAAGAATTAAGATTTCTTATTTGAATTTCGCATTCATCATACAAATCTCTAAAAGCCTTAATGTTACTAGAATTTCGTACTGGTTTCAAATTTAGCAGTTTAGTCATGTGACTATTTATTACCAGGTCATTACGACCAAAACGATTTTTCAATAATTCTATAGCATGAGCATAATTTTCCTTAGTCAGCGAAAAGCCTGCTATAGTATTTGCAGCACTTCCGCCCAAAAGTGACTTTAAGTAGGAAAATTTATCAATCGGAGTTAAATGTTCATTATTGTCAATCGCATTCGAAAACTGACTCCAAAATTCGAGCCATAAACACGAATCACCATAATATTTAGATATATTAAGTTTAGGAAGTTTAATCAAATTTTGATTCAGAATTTTCTGACTTTTTAGTAGAGAACTATTGTTGCTACTACTATCACTTTCAATGTCTGAAGAATCTTGTTTAGTTTCAGGAGTAACTGTGTTATCATTTAAAAATTTGGAAATTTTATATTTCCATTCAATAATATTCTCATTATAAGATTCCGATTTCTCGATTTCTTTTTCAAATTCAGTACTTGGAACCAGTGGTTCAATTTCAGAATTTAATGATTTTAAAGTTTTCATTTTGTCATTCAATTGCTGTTTAAAAAGATCCAGCTGTGATTTTCTATTCTCAAGCTCTAATTCTTGTGTATTATCTAATAAATCCCTTATTTTATCAAATATTTTTGTTGTTTGACTACGAATCGTAGCTCTTTTTTTTTTCAATGTTTCGAAATCCATCATAAAATAAAGAATTCAATTTATTCAATACAGTTCAGTTAATAAATATATTCATAATTCTATCTATTCAATATAATTTAATTTGAGGTACTTACCTCAATCGATGATGAAATCCAGACATCCTGGAGCTTTGACGCCAGATAAATGTTGCGTTGTCCTTCAGACTGCAGGTTCGGTAAGTTCAAATTATTTCATAGTGCTTCGAAGAATAAAAACGTCTTCATAACTTAGTTCTAATATATTGTAAATAAAATTCGTAACTTGAATAAGTAAACACACTCTACAGTTCAAATTAAACTTCTTTCTTAAAAAACAACTATGTACATTTTATTTACAAATATATAGGTATATTAATATTATTATTACTTTCATTTGAGAGTTCCATTATTACCGTCAGACCGGTTCAAAACAAACTTTACATCTACACTGAAAAGAAAATCGGAAAACAATAAAAAGGGGGTTGCCACAATGCCGACTAACAGAAAATGGCAAGCATCGCCAAGTTGGCATTCTCAACAAGGCATGATCGTAAATCTCAATACTCGCCGACTGAAAAGTGTTTAAAATTATTCAGCAGAGACAACGAGAAATAACTTACAGTTTCATAAATTTTAAAAATAACTATTCTTAAAGATCTATCTATTTCTGCTTCTACTATATATACGAGAGTAAAATGCACATGGGAAATTCGTCCCAGCTGCATATAAATTGAGCTCACCTGAATGGATTTTGATTAGAATCGAAATGATAGTTGGATAATTTTTCAGGGAATATTTTAGCATATAACATATCGTTCTACGTTGCTTATACATAGAATTATGTTTTAAAAGTTATATAATCAGACGAACTCGATTATGAGAGATTAACCTTTTTAAAAAATTCAGCCGAATTGATTTCTATTGAATTTGCGCAATTAGTTGGATAATTTTTTTAGGCAGGGTTTTAGTATATACTATACCCTTCTCCATTACTTAATATTAGAGATGTGGTGGAAAGTTCTATAATCAGTTGAAACCGATTATGAAAGTTTTGCATTTTTAAAAACTTCTACAGAAAGGATTTTGATAGGAATTCCATTGTTAGTTACATACCTATTCAGATATGGTTTTAGTATTTTGCATATTGTTCTATGTTGCTCAGTCATAAAGTAATGACGGAAAGTTCCATAATCATGTGAAACCGAATATGAAAGTTTATACTTTACTAAAAGTTCTAGATGGCGGATATTGATAATACTTGCTTTGTTGATTAGACAATGTTTGGGGAGGTTTTAGTTGATTGCGTATCATTCTACGTTGCTTTGTTATAGAATTATGGGGGAAGTTCTATAATCAGGTGGACACCAATATGAAAGATCGGCCTTTAAAAAAGTGTTCCTGGATGGATTTTGTCAGTTTGGATGTTTGCATTATTAGTTTAAAAATTTCTCATGGTTTGTTTTATTATATTGCATATTGTATTGTCATTCTTTACCAAATCCTACAGTGATTCATCAGCTAAAATGGTTAAGACATTAATAGCTAAAAATTTGTCTGCACATTAGAAAATATAATAGTCCAATGGCGTTCATATCGTTTCCAGCAGTGCGAAAGGACATTCCAGGTAAGGTTCCATAATGCTTTAAATCACAATATCAAATTCAATGATACATTTTGATTGATTCAAGGTTCGTTTGGATAAACTAAACAGACCTGCATAGCGGGAATAGCCTGCTAGTAATACATACATTCTTTAATGAATTTATTCAACATATTTCGAAAATCAATGCACTGTCCATATTTGGTTCGAATAGATTCATTATTTTGGATGCTATCAAACTGACAATTTGTCATCGGTATATATAATGATATGTACTATATGTAAGTACTATAATGATCACGAATCTTCCGCGGCCGCCCGGTGTATTAAACGACTTTTCCCTACCCAACATGTTATTCGATGTCTTAAACTTGCCGATGTTAGCGTTTAATTTTTTACGGTAATGTCTTCCGAAATTGGGCCTGCCTTTACCATTTCGGGGTAGTGTATAAGGTTAAACGGATCTTCGAAACGCACTATGGCTACTTTTTCCGAGATATAGCGACAGTTGTTTACAACCCCCCCCCCCCCGACACACCTATTAATTTATCCATTATACATCGGAGAAACTGCGGATAATTGAGCATACGGGAAGTTTGACTACTGCCTTCCTGTAAGACATGGTGACGTCACGGCGACGTAGTTATGAAATGACACTGTGCCACTGTGAACAGCGATGTGACGTCTATGTGAAGTCATAGTAACTTGAATGTGAAGTCGTTATGGCCATTTTAAAGCTCTTTTGTGACGTCACATGGTGACGAATTTATGTAGTCACGGTGTGACAAATTTTTGAAAGATGTGTCATTTGTGACTACTTTGTGACGAACCTATGACAAAACAACAATGTTTCGAATTCACACTGTGATCAATTAGTGAAATATGTGTCATTTGTGGCGAGATTGTCTTTCACACTGTGATGATTCTGAGACGACAGAGACATCTTGTGAAGTCACATTGTGACAATTTTGTGAAAATTGTGTGATTTGCGACGATTTTTTCATTACTGTTGTATCAAATATGGGACTACAGTGACAATGTTGAGAAGTCACACTGTGACACCCTCGTACAGTTGTAAACACTTATACATGTCACACTTATACATATTATAAAATCACTTACAACTACATAGTTATTATATTTCGGTGATGCATCGCAATTAAAACTTGGGGCCCACTATAACAAGGGTATACCAAAAGAATTTTACTGAATCAAAGTGCATTGCCCCGCAGATTTAAGTTTTTGTTGCATCTTTTTTTCCTATTGATATAAATGAGAATATCGAAGGCAACTGAATGTTCGATCGATCACAATGTTTTCAAATTAGCTGTTTGTTCTTCGAAAAAGCATTAAAATTACCAAAGAAACATTTTGATTAAATTTTCGAACTTTTTATCAAAATAAAATTTATATTAAAAATATAATATGTTATAATATATACGGTATATTTTATATTCTTTAAACTATAGAAAATACTAAATAAAATTAATTTATCGCATTTATTATGCATTACGAACTCTTAAGTCACTGGTGAAGGGATTTTTTCGATTACACAACATTGATTAAAAAATTGAAAAATAAAAAAGATATTCCGATATTAAGTAATTACATTTTATATGTTTTATGATATTGATACTATAAAAAAAATCTATATATGGTTGTAATTCAAACACATTGGGGCAGAGAAAATGGGGTACTTCTTTGTTATAGAATTATAAGTTATTATAATTTGTTATAAGTTTGATTATGCAAAAGTTGCAGTTACGATCTCGCTGAGATCATCGCGAAGTTTATGCATTGGTCATATATATGTATATTATATATATATCTACCCTATATACATAAAATCCTAATGAAAAGAATTTATGAAACGGATATATGAAACGAGTGAAATGAAACAAATTTATGAAACGATTCTTTGAAACGACTGATTAAATAACTGATTATGTTTCAACGCGATTTCTCCTAAAATATGGAATACTTTGCAACGAAATTAACACCAAAAATCTGTTATGATCCGCAGATCTCAAAACTGGTATTAGAATTTTTAAATTCGTATTAGTTTTCAAAATATTCATTTTTTTCTAATTTCAAATAATTTTATCTAATGATGGTAACTCAAATTTTAATCATAACATATATTTTTTTCATATTTTAGAAAAGGTTATTATTTTAAATTAATTTTGCGACCAGTTTAGCCTCCCTTAAATTTATACTAAGAACGATGCTTTTTTTTTGTATTTCTTTATTATTTTATTTAATACAAAACTTTCATTTAAAACTGAAACATTTAAAATTAATGGCTTTCACTTCTTTCTTTTTTATAAACGAAACGAAAAGTAAAATATTAGGTGCAGATGTCGTACACGCGCCGGGGAACCTAATTGGCGCTATTTTACCTGACATTGTAACCTGGTTATTGTTCTTATTTATTAATAAATGTTTATTTACATTTATTTCCTTTTTATTAAAAAAAGTTATAAATTGTTTTCGTCTATAGTTATTAATTATATTTTTATTTATTTATTGTTATTTCATTTTAAAAATAATAGAAAATAATTTAAAAATACATATACAACTGGTATTTGAAAACGTTGTTTTCACCAAATTGTCATACAAAATCGCACTAAACCCGATTATATAATGCAACAAATCATGACATTTAATTTCAAATTCAATGCAATGTTTTAATGGTACTACTTCGTTATCCCGTCGACTAATTTCGCCAAATTATATAAATCGCCAAACCACTCACCAAATTATACAAATTGACGTAATTTTTATTTTAAATAACGAAAGAACAAATAATAACATTAATAAACATACAAATAAAACGTCGAAATAAAAATCCCTTGATGGCGTAAACACGTGTAACTTCCTTGAAGTCAAGTGAATAAGACATTTACGATCAACATTATTGACATTTAATCTTATAGTCTGGTGATAGATTTTTGGTCGATGGATTAACCAAGTAGTTTTAATTTACCACTCGAGAAATAAAAAAGTGCTAACTGGCGAGTTAAAAAAAAAAAAAAAAAAAAAAAAAAAAAAAAAAAAAAAAAAAGCTATTTGCGAGATTTGCACCCGGCTAACTTAAAAGTAGTAAGAATTCTTTGCTATGATGGCAACTTTTATGTAGATTTAATCGAAAAAATAACATTGATTCTTTAATCAAAATGGAAAAATATCTTATGAAAAGCGAAGATATCAGCCCGTAATTGTTTATGGAAGTTACATGACTTGGACTATTATAATATAAGTCAAATGATGGCGATAGAATAATATTTGGCGACTTATTGCCTGTGGCCGGTAACATTAAAGTACCAAAATGGCCGCCTGGAATACAAAAAGCGAAGGCCCGTAATTTTTTATGGCAGTTAAATGATTTGGACTATTATAACATAGGCGAAATGATGGCGATAGAATAATATCTGGCGACTTATGACCTGTGGCTGGCTAACGATAAAGTACAAAATGGCCGGCTGGAATATAAAAAGCGAAGGGATTTGCCCGGAACTGTTGATAATAATCGCATGACTCAGGCTATTAGTATAGAGATTGTTTTCTATTCTAAAAACAGCGCAAAGAATAATATTTCCTAACGATTAAAAATTTATTTACACGAGACTATTAAATACAGAAAAAAACCTTTAAAATTACTATTAAATGAGTACGTGTTAAAAGCAGGAAAATATTGAAAATTATGTCTTGAAAATAGTATTCACACATGGAAACTTTAAAATAATAAATACATTAATATGCGTTTAACCCTTTCAGAGGTAAGGTAATTCTATTCGTAAAATGTCCAAATCAGCGAATGGCACCAGAATTTACAAACAAATTTCTAAATACGAAAATACTTTTGTTCACTTACTTAATAAAAGGAAAATTTTCAATCCAATATTCTGGTGCCAATGTGGTGCCAATGGCATTTAAGAATTAAAATTAAGTGGTCCAAAAATGAACCACCGCCCTTGAAGGGGTTAAAGCAGTAAATTGTAGTAACTGTAGTAAATTGTATTATGTCAATCGTTTTATAACGCTGTTAAAAAATACCGGGAGATAAAGACTCTGTTTACTTAATTTATTTTATTTTAGCTTCCTTTCAAATGTTTAACTTGTCTTTAATCAAACACGATAACAACCATTGGGGGTCATTCCATGTCAAATCATCCAGCAATTTTACAAAATGTCACCCACCATCTCAGATTTTGACGAAACTTGGTACATGAAAACATACATGTATAAGATGCTACCACGTGAAATTTTAATTGAATCCAATTAAAATATTTCAAATTATAAGCATCTGAACATACGACACTTTTCTTTTTCTATGGACATTTTTAAAGTGTTGATTTTCTGTATGGTTCTACAAAAAACTTCATAACTCTTTACCAAATATTTAAAATGGTTAAATATTTTGGCGGAACTTTCTTTATATTATTTATTTCACAAAGTAATACCAATTTTTATTTTCTTTTTACAACAAATATATTTTTTTAATTTTTAAACTTTTGAATACCCACATAAAATTGACATTTCATATATGAATTTCACAAAAATATTTTTAGATGTGCTACCCATTTTATTTTGCTAGATATTTTTTTATGAGCTCTTTATTAGTCAATCTTTTCTCAATAAAAAAATTAAAGAGGTGTTTTTTGAAAAACTTGAGAAAAAAATTTTTCTTCGACATTTTTTGAATGTCCATATAAAATTGACATTTCATGTATGAATTTCAAAAGAAAAAATATTTTTAGATGTACCACCAATTTTATTTTGTTAAATATTTTTTATGAGCTTTTTATTAGTCTATCTTTTCTAAAAAAAATAAAATAAATAAAATAAAATAAAGGTGTTTTTTGAAAAACTTGAGAAAAAAATTTTCTTAGATTTTTTTTATATGCATGTATTTTGAAGACATATAAGCATGTAAAGAAATAATCTAGCATAAAGATGATCTGGAGACTGATGAACTTTATTAATATTCAATCAACTCATAAATTCTGGATGCCCCTCCCCTTACATTCCAAAGATTCATGAGATACATATTTAGACAGATTTTTCAATATTCTGTCAAAATAAACATAAGTGCCATATTTTTCCAACTAATCCTAGATTTTAAATATTTATTTATTTATTCTTTTTTTGGGGGAGGGGGAAGGAGGGGTAGCATCTTGACAGTTTTTGTCAAAATAGTTTCAATTATTAATATATGATATTATAAGAGGATTGACTTTTAAAACTAACATAAAGTCTTTTAACTTCATAAACAGAAATAAAATTATTATAAATAAATTAAGCAGAATTAGTAGCAATTCAAGGTAAAAATAATGAAATTATTAAAAAAGCAAAAGAATAAAGATTTATTTTGATAAATTTTGTGTATAATTTAACAATATGTTACATAAAATTCTAGGTTATATATCCTGTAATACAATCATAAAAAAAAAAAAATTTTTTTTTTTCTTTGTTACTGACATAATATATACAGTCGAGCTTGGATAATTCGAACGCCTTTAATTCGAATTCGTGGATAATTCGAAGTTTTTTGTCAGTCCCTTGAAACTTGTATTCAGTTAATGCTTAAAAATCTTGGTTATTTCGAAGTCCAACTTGTTTAATTCAAAGTTTTTACCTTTTCAAAAATGACAAAATTTAGTTTCAATTCAGTTTATTTGAAAAGTGGCCGGGTGTTTTTCAGCAATTTTGAAAATTTCGAAGTCCAACTTCTTTAATTCGAAGTTTTTATCCTTTCAGAAATGACAAAATCTAGTTTTAATGCAAGTATTTGAAAAGTTGTTCATCTAGTGGAATATCGGCGTTATGTAGAAAGACAGTCTGACGTGTGTGAAGCTGTGTTTCGAGCGGTAGATATCCTTGAAGATTTTCTTAAAAAGTTCAAGTAAGCTCTTTAAAGCAATCTGAAATATCTCAATATTTTAAAAAGCTGTAGCTTTTTTATTTAAAATTAATAAACATATTTTCTTTTGCGATAATTTTTGATGTGATTGATTATTTTACAACATAAAAATAATTTTTTTTTTTTTTTTGATAATTCGAAGCTTTGTAGTGGTCCCTTGTAATTCGAATTATACAAGTTCGACTGTACATACAAAATTTACTTATATATATGAGACAGAAGATTTTCAAGTTTTAACCAATTTCAAATATAAGATTTATTTCTGTGCCAGATTTGCACTTTTTTATAATTGAATGGTTAGAGGTGTTTATGATAAATTTAAATGGAAATAGGAAATAGAAATTCAACATATTATTTCACTAGATATTGCTTTTTATAAATGCTCCACTTACGATTGATTGTTTCGGTACATTCTTTTGAAAGAGCATATGGCCGTCCTGTTGCAGCAGTCAATTCAATGCTACATAATATATGGTTGAAGGGCACGTTGCAATAATCATTATTTGGCCAGCAAAATGCAGTAGAAGGTCCGATGGGATGCATAAACTTTATATTTGCATCTTTTTCATCATAATCTATGCTCTGAATAATCTCAATATACCAGTGATTATTTATGTTTTTATTACTTTATTTTTATTTCATTTTGAAGACTATAGGTGAAACAAAATTTAAACTATAAATTTATACTTTCCACATTTTTTTAAAAGAAAATGCAAAGCTTAGATTGTTTCAATGAATATAGCTTTATAAATCAGTTTACACTGGTTGTTTTTCAGTTAGTATAATGGAAATTTTATTTGAATACATAGCGGAAGTTAATTTTCTGTAACAGAAATAATATGAATTTTATACTTTAATTTATTTAAATAATGTTAAAAAAAGTTTTTAGAAACAAAATTATAGTTTAATTATAATATTTGTTTATTATTATTACACGTATTTTTGAAGAATTTTGAACTTTAACAATACTTTAGATATATTCTGTAAAATTAACAAAAAAAATTTTTTCTCAAGAATTTCAAAAAACACCTTTCTAATTTTTTTATTATTAAATGGTTTCCCTTTAAACTATACATATAAAAAAAATCAGCCAAATCAAATGGGTAGCACATGTAAAAAAAAAAATGAATTACATATTTCCATTTTTTTCTTAACTCCTTAGATAAAATATTTTTTTAAAACAATATTCGAGTTCTAAAAAGTTTTATAAACCATTCTTTTAATAACATACATTATTAAGAATCTCTAAAAAATATATATATCTAATTTTATTAATAATATTTAGAAAAATGAGCATTTTTATCCAACATTACATGTTTGACGGAAGATCATTTTCTGCAAAAAATTGAGTGAGAGGGGTATTTTTAAATGCTTGTAACTCATGAAAAACTTATTATTTTAAACTGAAATTTGGTGTAACAGCATATCTTTAGACATTGTTTTTGTGTTTAAAATTTCATAGAAATCTGTGACGGTGGGTGACATTGTCTGGATGAAGTGACATGGAATGACCCTTGGATGTCTTAACAGCTACTTATTCGGCCTTAAATTTTCGCAGTCAAAGGTAATTGAATTGAAACCCATTTACAAGGAGATCGCTATAGGTTTTTTCATTATAATTCAATCTTCTCAAATCTTTTTTAAAACGATCAAAATAGCGTGCTTTTAGATTCTGCGGTGTCTGAACGGGGGTTGGCTTGAAAGGGCAGAGCCCCCTAGTATATATATATATATATATTCCAAACGCTCATCATGAGCCATACAGTCATTATATACGTATTGTTTACGTCTTTTATGCCACATATATGCTTTTATAATATATATATATATATATACATATATATATATATATATATATATATATATATATATATATATTTATTTATTTATTTATTTATTTATTTATTTCATATACACACACATATATATGTATGTAATGTATATACAGCTCATATTCAAATTAGAATAATTGGGAAAAAGTAATAAGAAAAAATTATTTTTAATTAATTTATTTTTGATACTAAGTAAATGCAAAGATATTTCTTATAAATTAAATCTGGAATGTTTAGATAAGATTTTAACATTTACAAAATATAAAATACAGTACAATAAATTAGGTACACAGCTTTCTGAAACACATCTAAATATTAGAATAAAATTTAGATTGGTTCAAAATATTAGAATATTTTATTTTATGCAACAATATTAACTTTTGAAAATAAAGTAAATGGTAGTTAATATTATGTAGCATTCCCTTTAGATTCCATAACAGCGTACAATTGATCTTGCATACTATATAAAAGGTGTTTACAAACATTTCCTAGAATATTAGCCTAAATAAACTTTATACGTGCCACTAACTCAGTTTTATTTGAAGGAGGATTTTCTTGGAGTGTTTTCTTCACTATACACCATAAGTTTTCGATGGAATTAAAGTCTGGTGAGTTTGGTGGCCAAGGAAGCACCTTAATGTTGCGTTGCTGGAACCAATTCTTAGTTGACACCGAGGTATGCGGTGACGCTAAATCTTGTTGAAAGATGAAATCATCTTCAAATAAATCTTCAGATGATGGAATCGTGTAATATTCCGAAATTTCTAGATATATCTGATAGTTGACCTTTCGTCGACCATTCATAACTTTGCAGGTCCTTCTGCACTCATGCAACCCCAAACTATGACAGTAGCAGCACATTGTACGGAAAGTTTAAGGCATTCTTTATCAAATGCTTTTGCTTAATTCTTCAAACTGGAATACCTTAATTACCATATGAAACACAAAACATACTTTCATTAATAAATAATATATTTTTCCAATCTTCTTCGCTCCATAAACATCTTGATTTAAACCAATTCAATCTTATACGATTTTGTTTTGCAGTCATGAGAGGTTTTGTTTTCGGTACACGAGATTCAAACTTAAATTTATGGAAGCGTCTTAATGTTGCCAATGTAGAAACTTCAACTCCTCCTTCTTTCCATTTTCGGTGCAAGAATCGCACACTTACAAAACGGTTTTTCTTAACTATACGGTTCAGTTTCCTGTCATCTCTAGCAGATGTTTTTTGGTTTTCGGCAGCCATTTTATCGATTATTTTGAAATTTTCCATTTTTTCAATATTGTGTTATTATTTTGCTTACGCTTGATTGCGAAAAAGGAAATATTTGCTATATAACATTAATTTTTACCGTCCCGATGCAAATCAACCATGCGAAGTTTAATAGATTCAAAAAATATCACTCACACGGGCCATTTTACGACGAAAAAGCAAACAAACTGCAAAAAGAATACTGATTTTAAATAAAATCGTCTGAATTTAATCAGTGATGCTACCAGTTATAAATTGGAGATAATTAAAGAAGAATTAATGGGAAATATTCTAATATTTCGAACAACTTGAATAAATATTCTAATATTTTGACTTTTCAAAATAATTTTTTTCACTTAATCTTTTCAAAAATGATATTAATTTTAAGATAATAAATAAGTTTAATCAACAAGAAGTTCTTAATAAAAATATCGTTTTCATATTTGCATTAAAAGACATTAAACTACCAAACGATATTTTCAATTTGTAAAAAAAATAATAATAATTATTCTAATATTTTGAATATGAGCTGTATATATATCATGTACGTTTTAAACACATTTCATAAATATAAATGACTATATCTGGACATTTTATCTCACGAAATGTTGTTTGTATCGTTTGTTATAATAAAATCATATATGCTTCTTAATATGGTAATTCATAATCAGTATCCACTATATCACAAAGTACCTAAGCAAGTTCAAAGTATTTCGATTATACAATAAACAATGATTTTTCATGCTAGTGCTTTCTTAAAAAAGGCAACAAACGCTGCTGCTTCTGTAAATGCGTTGTTAACTTTTGACTATTATAAGAAAACTACGGTATGTAAAAATATGAAAACTGGTAGTTTTATTTCAACATATGGTAAATACGTTGAAACAGTTTTTAAATCGAATAATTATTTTAAGTGCTATTTAATGTTGATATTGCAAATATTTACTCGAATGTTAGAATACGTAATTTTAGGTACGTAAAAAAATGATTTAAAATATAAAAATAACAAATTATGAATATTTTTTTATAGTTGCAATAGGCAGAAAATTACATATTTATCATCAATAATGTCAATTTACAAATACAAAATTCTAAAATATATAAACTGATTTTTGTAAATATCTATTCGTGGCTATCTCCGGCCTTTTAAATTTAAATAATTTCCGAAGTACATTTTAGCAATAACGATTTGAAATTGTTCAAATGACAAATAGAACTTTGGTATGAAAAATTAACTCAGTATTGCAAATATCAGTATGTTGAGAATTCAAAGAACAATTTCGGCAACAATCGCTATGTTGGAAGATAGCAGCAATAAATAAAATCGTATTTTTAAGCTCACTGTAAAAATAATTAAAACTTTTGTGTATTTAGCACGGTGATACAAAGGGTTAATTTATTTTATATCAGGGTTTGCCAGCAGTAAAATACATATTTAAAAAGAACTTTTGATTATTAAAAAATAATTTTAATAATTGATTGCCAAAATTACATCTTTATTTGTGAAATTATATATTAAAAAATGTCTTACTATCTATGATTTTTTAAAACAATAATCATTTACTGTTTATAAAACACAGCACCGCAGCTATTCTATTTTGAGTTTAATGTGAAACTTTTTAAAGTTTTGTCAAGGATCTATCTGCCTTGATGTATGTTGCCATGACCACTATATCTCTGATATTATCATAAATAGTACAAAGACATTAGAATCTACTACGGAATTTTTAGAATAAAGTGTGGTGAAAATTTTATAAATATATAATCTATTAGAAATACGGATAACCATATATAATTTATAAGACACAATAATAAAAAAAAATGAACACAGTATGATATAGTTAACTACTTTTTAATGTAAATAAAGTATAAAAATTGAGACCATAAACACAAAATAGAACCACGCATAGGTTCATTATTATTTTTTATGTTTTATTATTAATATATTATTAATATTTTATATGGTAGTTATAAATAAGAAATCCATTTTAATCACACTGTTTAGGAAGAGTGCGTATAATTTTGATATTTTGAAAGTTATCTCTATAAAATCACTCAGGAAAAAAATGTATCCAGAATAAAAGGTAAATAATAAAATGTGGTTATTACATTTTAGATTCATACCGTTCAAGTATTCGCGTAATTTCAGATTTAAACTGTTATTGATTGCGTAACTTCTATATTTTCATTTGCTAACAGACTTCTAGTTCACTTTGAAAACATTCCACTAAGAATGCTTAACAACTGAAAATGCCCGCTATGACTATTTCTTTATAGATTTTATAACATTTTATCAGGTTGAATATAATTAAACAATCATTAATTTTTTTTTTTTTTTTTACTTAACATAATTTATCTACGAATCATCCATAATTTCTTTACATAATTTATGCAGGATTTCTATTAATAGTACTTCTCCGTTGTGTTTTATTTTTTTTTATAAATTCTTCTTCTGAGCACCTGCAATTTTTTTAAATAAAAACATGCAATGCAAATTGTTTCAGAACATCAGTTAATACAAAATTAAAAAAATAAGTTTGCAAATAATTTTATTCTATAAAAAGGCTTTTTTATTAAATAATTTAATTATCTTAAAATTTGTAATATATACATTAATGACTGATTATAATACTTGTCCATATACTTCCATATTTATGAAAACATGTGGTTTTAACGAAATATTTTTAAAAAGAAAACAAATCAGATTAAAATGCAATTTAAATCACTAATTTTACTAATCTGATAAAAATTGCTGATAAGGAAGTTAAATATTTCAACAAAGTAAATAATAAATATAATGAAATATTTATGTTCTATAACATGTTTATGAGTAGCTAACTAAAATCGTTGCAATAAAAAAGAAGCAAACAGGGAAAATAATATTTTTACATACCTATTTTTCATTGATGTTATTCTTTATATTCTGATTTCTGGAGTACAAATTAAGTCCGATAAGAAGTGCAATAGCAAAGACTTGAATCCTTTTCAACAAGTCAAAGCTACTTTAATTTTCTCTCTTTTGTTATCTGTATTAACTTGAATCCTGAGGGACATCTTGTTTAAGTTTTTAAATCCGTGTCAATAAGCACCTTTAACAGGCTGATGCTCATGCTGTCCACTGAACTTCCCACGTTTATTCTAAAAAGCTTATCTGTTTATTTCTGCGATCGTATCGCCTGCAGAAGATTTTTTAGCTTCGAAGCAGGTATCTTTCTGTTTATTTGTTTTTGTATTCAACAGATTCGGAATTTAAAATCGCAATAATTTTATGAGAGTGTTTCTAATTAAAATTTACAATTTGAAGAAAATTTTATTGTATTTCACCTTTTATTTTTATCAGTTTTAAAACAATTCAATTTAAAGTGGATTGTAATGTTCCTTTTGTGTAAATTATAATAATAGATAAAACATTGCTTAAAATTTTAAAATGTGTAAAAATATATTTAATGGCAATAATGAAAACCCCATTTTATAAAATGTAAATTTCGTATCACAGGTAATAAATACAAAAAATCTTCTAAAAAATATAATATGGTTATCGAGTTTTTTCTTTGTCAAACTGTCATTCTTTTCATGTTAATTTGCAGTAGAATAAAACATCTTGTAAAATAACTTTCTTGAAGATATATTTTGAAAACAAAAAAATGAAAATACGAATAATTAATTATGTCATGGGTTTGGCAAAAAAAATGCACATTTATTTTACATTCGGAAATTGTTAATTTTATTTTAAACGTGTGAAAGAAGTATAATTAAAAAAAAAAATAGTTACTTAAAATAGTTAAACACTAACAGAAAAAAAAAATGATTTGAATGCAAATTGTAAAATAACAAATGCATATACGGCTAAACTTTGAAGACGCTTTCTGCGTGCTCATTAAAAGTTGCAGACTTAACTGCAATAGAAAACTTTTAGTTTGAATCAACAGAAGTGTTTCGAATACTCTTTGAGAAACTTCTAGTATAACAGATGATCATTTACAAAAATCATTATAAAATATAAGTCGAGGTATGTTTACTCAAAGCATTTTTTAATCAGACGGAATTTGTATAATTAGAAAATTATTTTGTGTCGCTGCTGAATTAATTATATTTTATTTTATATGAAAATAAAGAATTTCGTTCAGAGGTACAGAGCCAACTTGGACCACGGTTAAAGAAGTTTTTAAATCGCAGAAAAATATATTTTTTTACAATAAATAACATATTTTGAATAATTTTTTGAATTTTTCGAAGAAGTTCACATCTCAGTCTCAATGTGACATCACTGAGTGGTGGCATTTTGGTCACAGATGTGAAGCGTCAACAGTGACTTACAGTGACGTCACAATGACTTCACTGTGACCATACATGCTATGTGGGTTTATTTATTTTTTTAAATATTTTTTAACATAAACAAAATGATGTAAATATATTATAAGCTTTTTCTACAAGTCATGTGGTTTTTGAACCATTTGTGGCGCAAAGATTATGATTTGTCTGGAATGTATCAATAACGAGAGCATAAAGTGTAAATGTATCTTAATTATAGATTTTTGTTTCCTTTATTTATATAAAATGATTTACCTATGATATGTGTAAACATGTGTTGCTTAAATAAAAAAATAAATAATGTTTATGTTGGTTGTATAAGAGTTCTTGGTTGCTTATTCCTTATCAGGAATTTCCATAGTTTAAAGTTACGGAATCAAACTTAGATTTTTTTTTTTTTTTTTTTTTTTTTTTTTTTTTGCTATGAAAATAATAACATATAGAAACTTTTGAAAAATATGTTCTGTCTAAATTTCATACAGGGTATACAAACGAAAATTATAGTACAGTAATTCCAGTGTGAGTATGAAATATGAAAAAACAAAACCTTTTGTTATTTACAAAAATGCGATTATTGTTGAATGAATTATAAAAATGCTCTTTAAGGACAGTACTAGCTATTATATTATTTTCCACAATGAGAGACTGTGGGTGAAAAAATTAATTTTCTGGTCGATTTAATTTCTACACCAATTTTGCTTCTGAATATTATTTCCGAATTTAGAACTTGAACAGCAATGTTTACCAAATACATAATTTTTACTATTCCCAATTAGAGGTCTGCATTGGAGTGGCTCGGAAAAATTTATTGACACGAAACTCAAGCTTACTTTTTTCTGCAGATTGGTTCTCGTCTGAGGTAGGTCTGGTCAGCGTTCTTTCCGGGAATGATTCGGACTGAATTTTACATTTTTTACTACAGACTGTAACATTTCGTTTTGTCTGTGTCTGTCGGTCTGTTCAGGCCCTCAACCCCTGTTGTGCTGGTATTTTACTTTTAATGTAAGTATAATAATGATAATGCATACCTTTTTAACGAAATCTTTAAAACTTTAAATTAATTTAATAAATTGAGAAGAACTATTTTTAAATCCATTTTTTCCTTCCTTGAGTTTTAAAATTATAAATTTTCATTAATTCAAAATATTTTTTTTCACTTGATCTTCATTTTAATCTAATTTTCTAAAACTATTTTTACCATGCGTTTTTCTGTGCATTATTGTCTGACCGGTCATTAATATTATTATCATCTAGTATTCCTGGAGTTCAATGCATAAAATGTGTATAATTTAAAATGTATGCATAGGTATGTGTACGTCTTTACGAAGAATTTTAACTGTAGAATAATATTGATTATAAAATATTCACATTATTTGCAGAAAATGAATTAAGGCGGACTTTAAACTGTGAAAAAAAAAAACATGAACGCCGGCCTCGTTATCTCTTGCTGAATATTTAGATTTCACAATTGGCCCGTTCCAATCCTAGGCACACTTTTAGTTTTTTTTCTTACCCTATATATTTTGGCCGGCGCATTCGGACTCTACATTGAAAAATAAAAGAAAAATGTTTCTTAAATACCAAAATATATTGCATTCACCAATAAAAATATGCAATAATCTCCTCCGAGTTACCCATGAATCCGAAGAGTGTTTTTAATTTTCAGAAAGCTCCAAAATCTAATAAATTTTCGCTATTTAAATAAGCCATCATATATATAACAAAAAAGTTTGCTTTAATGCCACTGATTTTCATATATGTTTCCGAATAATTTTGATAGTGCATTGGTTTTCTCAACACCGGAATATCGATAATTAGATTGATACCAAGTATAAAATAGCCATTTTCAGTTGCGTAATTGAATTTATACACAGAAGAATAAAAACAAATAATACCAATTTCAATGTTAACATTAATGCTGTCAATTTATCATGTTTAATTATGATATGTGATACTGGAACATGAAAATGTTTACTTGAAATGGATAGCATCCGAAAAACCTACATTCTGTGTTGAGGAAACAAATATTCAACTACCCCGAACGTTTCCGCGGCAGCGAAATAAATTTTGTTTTTATTAATGTTTCTTTCAATCTTGAATAAGTATTTTTTTCTCTGCTTTCAAAAAATAAAGAATGCTCTTCATAGTCATAGGTAACTCGGAAATGGTTATTGTATAATTTCCTTCGTTGTTATACATTATAGCATATTTTCCTTGTTATGAAACATTGGTCCTTTTTTTACAGTTTATATCATAGTTCATTGACCATATTCCTATAAAGTATGTCTTATCTGTATAATCTATAAATCAGTATTTAAGTACTGGATCCTGTCTATTTTATTTTACTCTTTTTCTTAATTAGAAAAATGTATTTTATGTTCTAAAAACCTTTTAAAAACAGTTAATAATGTGCTTTAAAAAATGATTTGCTTTATACTTACATTATAATTCGCAAAATTTTTCCGACTGTTTAATTTAACGTTAATTTTAGTTTAAAGTATTTTCAAGGAGAAATTCATTTCTTGCAATTTTAAATTTTAGACTGGTTAAGACGTGGTCATTCTTAAACAAGAGAAATAATTTAGAAGATTTCAATGCAAATGGAGAAGAAAGAATAAAAGAAAATCCACAATTTCTAAAAGCGTGTGTTACATATGTCAGAAGTCTACTAGGCATTCCTTTTTTAATCCCAGAATTTTGTATTTATCTAGACACAAAAATGGACCGAAAGAAAAGTACATTCAGATTCCATATTTCGGGAGAAAAAAAGAAGATGATATATCTCATAAATATAAAAGTTTCTCCATTTTTCTTAGTAATATAACAGTATGCATAATAAAGGTTATTTTTGAAAGGGTCTATTTATATTTAAAATAATCTGCTTTGAATGCATTTTGTTATAGGATAAAACTACTGGATAAAATAAGCTTTGTATGTAAATGTTAACTAAGGCTTTAACTTGATCAATATTATTTGCTTATACAGACATCTTCTTATCAAACAGAAATAATGCACACAAAAAAAATGAAATTGGATTCCCTATTGCATAATACAATTTAAATATATCTTTATGTATATTACAATATTTTTTCTCTCTAAAATAAAATTTTCATATACAATTATTAACTGGGGCATTAAATTAGCTCGAGTAATATTTCGTTTTCACAAACATCATTTTTGCAAGCAAAGTAACACATATTTATTACACATATAGAACTATTGTAATAGCAAATTTCTATACCATATTACCAATTAAATCTATTTATTTCGATGTATATGTATGCATATTGAACAACCGTTTATATACACTTCAAAGGGCATTCACCTTTCGTCCACACTAACCAAATTTTGCATTAAACGTTATAAAAATTTTAATGGTGTAAAAATAATTCTATGTAATAAACGAACTAAACTTCAGTGTTTTAACTAAATTAAATAGTTTACAAACTTTTTCTAAAAGAATCAATGGCTACTTCCATGGGTTTTTGTAGTGTAAGTCACATAGCTGATAACTGCTATGCTTGTTGGCCACCGGTATTTTCGAAAAGTTTGCTTGGCTTTATTCAATTAATGAGATATCTCCCATAAAATATGTCACATTTTCCGGTTCTGAAATACTGGTATCCAAATATCGTAGCATGTGACTTACACTATCAGTACTCACGGAAATAGTCCAATATTTTCTTCAATTTAGTATTTCTAGCAAAAATGCAAGTAATTGACAATATTGTCGATAGAAAAGTTTAAATTACTCTGGACAAACAAAATACGTAAATAATTGTCATTCTTATATAATTTAACTCTGTTTAAAGTAACTTTTATTCCGTTAAAATAATTAAAGAATTATATTTTACAATATTGTTTTCTTTTTGTGCGACTATTTCAAAAATTTAGTCCATTTCATCAGATTCGGAATGAATAGACCAATTGAATATTGAGCTTTGATTAATTCAGATCAACCTGAGTAAATAAAAGTTCCTTATTGGTTTGAAAAAAAGCTCTAAATATTTCTTTAAAATCTTAAGTCTCATTGTTATTTTTCTCTTTATCACGGTCGTTGATAATTTCCCATGTACTTTTATGTTATCCGGCGCAGGTGATAAATCGCAAAATTTTGTTCTTATGGCCATTAATAATATTGCATTGATTTCATTTAAAATACCTAACTTTCTTATAAAATAGATTTCTTAAGGGGTCTCAGGACTCTTAAAGCTTTAAAATTTTCGAAATTTTAATTTTTTTAGCTGTTAAACTCTTATCTTTTCTGAACATATTGATATAATTGTTTCCTTGAAATTCCTATTAGAACTGAAGTTATGGCTTTTACATTGATACACGTTCAATAGCTGAAGCGTCGTTTCGGATACTTTGAAGTCATTTTTCTCCAAATGACGTTTTTGGGCATAACGCGCACGATATCTCAAAAACTTATGAATATTTTTTCATGAAATTTTCAAAACATAGGTTTCACATGAGTCTGTATAAACTGAACCTCAAAGTTCCTTTTTATTGTTAAAAAAAATAATTTTTAGGTGATTGTATTTTTGAAATTTTCTAAATTTTGAGTTAGCTCAATATCACTTTGTATTAAAAATATAAAAATGCTTTCAATACAAATTTATTTAGGTTCAGGGTCATTATTACAATCTGAAGTATAAGTAGGCACCAAAATTTTCATTCTGGTTGCAATACTTATTTTGTAATCGTGCGCGTAAACTGTTATGCCGATTTTTTGCTCGTCAAATGTCTAACAGTTTGGAGCCCCCTGTAAATGCTAATTCTGCTTCTTATAAATTTTTAAATACATAAAATGAAAGAACATACTTATGTATTTTATTCAAATTATAATTGTGTCTTAAAGTGAAATGCATTTTAAGATATTAAATGTTGAAAATGGTCTTTTTTTTTCATTTTTTCCAATTTTAAGAGTCCTGAGACCCCTTAAATATATACTCACCTTTCACTCATTGCATTTAAAATATAAAATAATAAATAATAAATAACTATACACAATGACTACCACTAAAAATTAAAGTACATAATTGAATGTTATTTTTAAAATACTTTGCATCAATCAATGCTCAAAGCTTCAGAACATGGAGCATATCAACATTAAAAAGTGAAACAGAAAATACCAGGGATTACTCGAAAAATAATTACAGGGTTTAGATTTACATCGAAATTGATAACAATAACATACTTTATCGGACTTATTCATCTAAAGTTTATTCTACAATTAATTTTTCGGTTAACTTGAATCGCACAAAAATAAATGATGGCAAGAAATTGAAATAAAGGTAGGAATTATTAAATACTTATGGATGGTTTTGCTTCTAGATTGTTTGATGATACGATATAAATTTTATAAAGCTAGAATTTTTTTTTTACAAATGCGTCATTTTGCAGAAATACTTACGATTTTTATTTGGTATATACAATAAACAAATTCTTTGAAATTTTCTTTAACTATTTTTCGGTCATATTTTGTGCACATTCCCTATTAAAGGTATACGCAAAAATTTCAATTTTTGAAAAATGTAACATACACGGTTTACAAACAGGTTTTTGTCAGATTATGTTATGATGTATTTTACATAAATTTAATTATGTTTATAAATTATAAGAAAAAACAATTTTTTATTTGATTACATACTTTTTGAATGTATTGAAAGATTTATTCAAATTCAAATTGAAAAAAATATATACATTTTGTACTTGCATTGATTTGGTTTGATTTTTGACGGCCGATTATCTACTCGAGGGATATAGGCCCTAGGGGGAGTGTCCTCCGTGAGAACCTATCTAAGGGAACCTAAATCGTATTTACGCAAGATTTCCCAAGGTTCGAAGAAAACCACGAAAACTCCGAACGGTTAGGCCGACTGGTGCGATTGGGTTCGAACCCAGCACCTCCCGTTTATCAGCTTCGAGAGCAGAACCTCTCAGCCACTGGTGGAGTCATTTTGTACTTGGAATTTCACAATCGGAACACTCTCTGTTGTCGTTTTCAATTTCATGATTTCATTTGCGATTACACATGTAATAAGTATTTTAATTTGAAGGAATTATTTTAAAGTTCGATGCAAATGTTATAATAAAGCAATTAGTTATTGAAAACTTTGACGAAAATACGGAAGGTTTTTTAAGTAATGCTCGGATTTACATACTTTTTTGTAAAATTATTTTTCAAAATCGATACTTTTGATGATTTTTCAAAAGTAATGACGAATCACATATTTTCTTCTGTCACATTAAATGCATTGAACCACATTTTTTTTTAATAAAAAAATAATTCAATAACTCAAATAATACAATCGATAATTTCATCATTACCATCCGTTTTATAATTTAGTAAACAGTATATTTAAATGCAACATTGTATACTTTCAAACCAATTCAATTGAGAATGATTGGAAAAACTTTATACTATATATTATTACACAAAATACCGTATCATATTCTTTTGTGATTAATACATAATTTGCTTTTAAATAGCAATTTATTTTTTAACCAAAAATATGTTAAAGACATAAATTAAAGAAATATATTCTAAATTTAAAATGTTGAAAAGGTTTATGCATTTAATTTATTTATTTAGTTATTAAATTTATTTATTAGCTTAAATTATTTACAATAAGTATGCAGAATTTTATACTCTGATTTTTTCATAAACAACTACATATATCAAATAAGTTTATGAACGGGTATAAATAGTTCACTTTCCGTCCTCAAAATATACACACAAAATGTAAATTACTCAAAATGTTAGTAAAATAAAGCTTATTTACATTTTGAAGAAAATATTTTATGGACTTAACGTTGTGAGATAAAATAAATGTAAGCATTTTAAAACTTATAGTATAACACAAATGTTTCTTTGAATTTCATTTTATGTTTGCTGACCGATTTGTTCAAATGTTTGTTGAAAAAATATTTTTACTACCTATAAATTCTACATCTGTTTGTGTCAGGAACGTTTTCTTTTTCGTTCTCTATTCTATAATTTGATTTTCAATTTTAACTGTAAATAAAAATGTTTAGTTTTAAGTCAACTTAGAAATAAAAGTTTCTGTTTTAAGGATAAAGCTAAATAAAAGTTTGTGTTTTTTTTTTTTTTTTTTCTTTTTCGCTATTCAAAATTATGGTATTACGCTAAAAAGCACTATCAATGGTTATATACAGAAATAGCTTCTTCTAATGTTCGACGAGACCCAATTTAGTAGTTTTAGTGTACAAATTTAAAATAAAACTATAATCATTTTTTAATATTCCCATTATTAACATTTGGTAATTTCAATGTTTCTTAAGTCAATGCAATGATGAAAATAATTTGCATAAATTTTGCATACTTTTTAAAAATATTTCTTTCGGTCATATGTATTGCATTTTAACCAAATCAAAAATAATTTTTTAATCTAAAAAAATAATGTAGAATGTTACTGCCGACTAAAATAATAGCACTAATCCTTTCGGCATATTCTCCTTATCATAATTAAGTTAATAGTATAGATAAGTAACCATTATGCAGTTTTCAAAGGAGTGAATTCACAAACGATACTATCTATTGAGTCACATATAATGATAGACTGCATATACAGAATGTACCATTTGTGATTTTGGTTTTTCAGGTACCAATTTTATTTCTCACTATGATAAATTTAATAAATATATATAATTTGACTAAGTTATCAAATGATAAAAACACAGCCATTTCCGTAGATTAATCTGTTTACACAAGCAGAATTTAATTTCCTACATTTTGCTTACAAACACCATGATATATTTAAATATAATTTTTTTTCAGCAGCTATGTTAAATCTAGCGCTGTACATAATCGAAAATCCGTTTTCCGAATACCTGCAAACATTTAAATACTAAAATAAACCGTAATTTTGTTTTATTGGAATATTTTTTTATCAAATATATGCTATTACATGAAATAAATCTAAAGCGTTTAAAAGTTATAGGAAAAACATGATTTTTTCTTTTAATATGTGCTGAAAGACTTATTTACCCAGGTCAAAATTCTTGCTGGTACCAGCGTCAAAAATATGCTAGTTTTTTGCTATGTATTGCTTTGTCTGCTAGATTTACATGCTAGTATATGATTTACAATGCTAGCCAGCAGCACATGCTATATAGCTAGCTTACAGAGCAATAGCATGACAAGCTATATACAAGCATTTTATGCTTGTTTGCTGTTTAAGCTTCTTCGAAAGCATGGAGAGGTAGGTACCTTAACATGCTATTACATGCTTTTTTATGCTTGCCAGCATAATATTCTATGCAGCCAGCTTAGGGAGAAATAGCATGGCAAGCTACCAGGCTAGAAAAAGGTTGCACAAAAAGTGTAAAAAAAAGTGCACAAAAAGTGAGCGTATTTGGCACCTCTGCTTATGCATAATAAGTGCACACTGAATTGTGCGCAAAAAGTGCATACCTAAATTGTTCACTTTTTATGCCCAATCAGAGGTGCCAAATATGCTGGGATTTTGTGCACTTTTTCTTTTACACTATTTTTGCATACCTAAATTGTGTACTTTTTATACACAATCAGTGGTGCCAAATACGCTCGGATTTTGTGCACTTTTTTTACACTATTTTTGCCTACCTAAATTGTGTACTTTTTATACACAATCAGTGGTGCCAAATACGCTCGGATTTTGTGCACTTTTTTTACACTTTTTTTGCCTACCTAAATTTTATACTTTTTATGCACAATCAGTGGTGCCAAATACGCTCAGATTTTGTGCACTTTTCTTTGTACACTTTTTTTGCTTACCTAAATTTTACCACAAAAAGGCTTTATTATTGCATTTTAAATATATTGCTATCACATTATACATAGTTCACACTGCAACAATAAAATTAATAATAAGACCAAACCAGTGTTGAATTCAGGGGGTGGCCCGGGAGGACATACCCCCCCCCCCCAGAAAATTTGAGATTTTGCATTTTCAATGGTCATAGAATGACACCCCCCGGAACTCATTAATGTCCCCCCCCCCCAGAGTCACAAAATCCCTCCCGGAGAAAAACGTCTGAATTGAACACTGGACCGAACAGCACGCATAAATTTATTGGTGTACCTGTAACGGAAACAGTGGCACAACAGAAAGCTGAGCAATATATATTCTTATAACAGCATGAAATTTAAAAAACAAAAAACAAAATTAATATATATATATATTTCTGAAATAAATCCACAAAAATGAAGTTTCAATAAATATAACGACAATACCTTAAATTGAACCTTAGAACATACGATGAAGCTGTATTTTAAATTTAAAACATTATAATGGAATTTTCACAATTTTTTTTATTTCTAATTACAGCTGAAAGTAAATGCTTGTAAAAAAAAATCACTGATGTACATGCTTTAGAAGAAAAAAAATTCATGAATTCATAATTCAGTACAAAAAGGGTTAAAGACAAATAAATCTGAAACTGCAGTCAGAAACTGATAGTTGTGTTGTTTGTTTAGTTGAATCTGAGAAAATAAGGGTTATGTTTACATTTATGTTACATTCAATTCACAATTTTTCGATAGCTGATAACATTTGTAATTTTTCCGAAGCCGATGGATAAAATTCGCAATTTTTCCATATCCAATCTACAAAATCCGCTATTTTTCTGCACCTGATGAACAAAATTCCCATTTTTTCCACGCCTCATCAACGAAGTTTGCTATTTTTCTGTGAATCAACGGAATTTGACATTTGTCCACACCTGATCAACGAAATTTACTATTTTTCTGCGCACAATCAAAAAACTTTGCGATTTTTACATGCCAGATTGACACAATTCACAATTTTTCCATAGCTGATCAAAATATTTGCAATTTTTCCAAAGCCGATGGATGAAATTCGCAATTTTTCCATATCCAATCGACAAAATTCGCTATTTTTCTGCACCTGATGAACAAAATTCCGTTTTTTTTCTGCGACTCATCGACGAAGTTTGCTATTTTTCCGTGAATTAACGAAATTTGAGATTTGTCCACGTCTGATCAACGAAATGCACTATTTTTCTGTGCTCGATAAAAAAAACTTTGCGATTTTTATATGCCAGATTGACACAATTCACAATTTTTCCACAGCCGATAGATAACATTGGTAATTTTTCCAAAGTCGATGGATAAAATTCACAATTTTTCCATATTCAATCGACAAAATTCACGATTCTTAACTGACTCACGGAATTTGTGATTTTTTTCCTGCTGCACATTGACAACATTCACAATTTTCCACACAAAATTGACAAAATTCGCTGTTTTTTCACATCTGATTGACAAAATTCACTGTTTTTTCACACCCGATTGACAAAATTCACTATTTTTCAATTTTTCCGCACATTATCGGCAAAATTCACAATTTTTTGTGACTGATCGAACAAATTCGCTATTTTTTCATGCCTGACTGACTAAAATCGCCATTTTTTTCCTACACGACCAATAGAATTTACTATTTTTTTCACACCCGATTGACAAAATTCCCTTTTTTTCCACACCTGATTAACGAAGTTCGCTATTTTTCTGTGAATCAACAAAATTTGAGATTTTTCTACTTTTAAACAACAAAATTCACGATTTTTTCACGCCCGATCGACGAAATTCATGATCTCAACTGACTGACGGAATTTGTAATTTTTCCCCGCTGCACATTGACAAAATTCACAATTTTTCCACACCCAATTGACAAAATTTGCTGTTTTTTCACACCCGATTGACAAAATTCACTATTTTTCAATTTTTCCGCACATTATCAACAAAATTCGCAATTTTTTCGCGCCTGATCAAACAAATTCGCTATTTTTCCACGCCTGATTGACTAAATTCGCCATTTTTTTCCTACCCGACCAATGGAATTCGCTATTTTTTCTCACCCGATTGACAAAATTCCCCTTTTTTTCCATACCTGATCAACGAAGTTCGCTATTTTTCTGTGAATCAACATAATTTTCTACTTCTAAACAAGAAAATCCACGATTTTTCACGCCCGATCGACAAAATTCACGATCTCAAGTGACTGGCGGAATTTGTAATTTTTTCCCGCTGCACATTGATAAAATTCACAACTTTCGCACACCCAATAGATAAAATCCTCTGTTTTTTCACACCCGATTGACAAAATTCACTATTTTTCAATTTTTCCGCACATTATCAACAAAATTCGCAATTTTTTCGTGCCTGATCAAACAAATTCGCTATTTTTCCACGCCTGATTGACTAAATTCGCCATTTTTTTCCTACCCGACCAATGGAATTCGCTATTTTTTCTCACCCGATTGACAAAATTCCCCTTTTTTTCCATACCTGATCAACGAAGTTCGCTATTTTTCTGTGAATCAACAAAATTTGAGATTTTTCTACTTATAAACAACAAAATTCACGATTTTTCACGCCCGATCGACAAAATTCACGATCTCAAGTGACTGGCGGAATTTGTAATTTTTTCCCGCTGCACATTGATAAAATTCACAACTTTCGCACACCCAATAGATAAAATCCTCTGTTTTTTCACACCCGATTGACAAAATTCACTATTTTTCAATTTTTCCGTACATTATCGACAAAATTCGCAATTTGTTCGTGCCTGATCAAACAAATTCGCTATTTTTCCATGCCTGATTGACTAAATTCGCCATGTTTTCCAACCCGACAAATGGAATTTGCTATTTTTTCACACCCAATTGACAAAATTCCCTTTTTTTCTGCGCCTGATTAACGAAGTTTGCTATTTTTCTGTGAATCAACATAATTTTCTACTTCTAAACAACAAAATCCACGATTTTTCCATGCCCGATCGATGAAATTCACGATCTCAACTGACTGACGGAGATAAAATTTACAATTTTTCCGCACCCAACAGACAAAATCCTCTGTCTTTTCACACCCGATTGATAAAATTCACTGTTTCTCTGCACATTATCGACAAAATTTGCAATTTTTTCATGCCTGATCAAACAAATTCGCTATTTTTCCATGCTTGATTGACTAAATTTGCCATTTTTTCCTACCCGACCAATGAAATTCGCGTTTTTTCCACACCTGATCGACAAAGTTTGCTATTTTTCGTGAATAAACGAGATTTGAGATTTTCCAACTCCTAATTGACAAAATTCACGATTTTTCCACACCCAATCGACGAAATTCACGATTCTCAACTGACTGACGGAATTTGTGATTTTTTCCCGCTGCACATTGACAAAATTCACAATTTTTCTACACCCAATTGACAAAATTCGCTGTTTTTTCACACCCGATTGACAAAATTCATTATTTTTCATTTTTTCCGCACATTATCGACAAAATTCGCAATTTTTTTGTGCCTGATCAAACAAATTCGCTATTTTTCCACGCCAGATTGACTAAATTTGCCATTTTTCCTACACGACCAATGGAATTTGCTATTTTTTCACACTCGATTGACAAAATTCCCTTTTTTCCACACCTGATTAACGAAGTTCGCTATTTTTCTGTGAATCAACAAAATTTGAGATTTTTCTACTCCTAAACAACAAAATTCACGATTTTTCATGCCCGATCGACGAAATTCACGATCTCAACTGACTGACGGAATTTGTAATTTTTTCCAGCTGCACATTGACAAAATTCACAATTTTCCCACAACCAATAGACAAAATCCTCTGTTTTTTCACACCCGATTGACAAAATTCACTATTTTTAAATTTTTCCGCACATTATCGACAAAATTCGCAATTTTTTCGTTCCTGATCAAACAAATTCGCTATTTTTCCATGCCTGATTGACTAAATTCGCCATTTTTTCATACCCGACCAATGGAATTTGCTATTTTTTCACACCCGATTGACAAAATTCTCTTTTTTTCTGCACCTGATTAACGAAGTTCGCTATTTTTCGGTGAATCAACGAAATTTGAGATTTGTCCACGCCTGATCAACGAAATTCACTATTTTTCTGTGCCCGATCAAAAAACTTTGCTACTTTTACATGCCAGATTGACACAATTCAGAATTTTTCCATAGCCGATAACATTTGTAATTTTTCCGAAGCTGATGGATGAAATTCGCAATTTTTCCATATCCAATCGACAAAATCCGCTATTTTTCTGCACCTGATGAACAACATTCCTTTTTTTCCTGCGCCTCATCGAAAATATTTGCTATTTTTCCGTGAATCAACGAAATTTGAGATTTGTCCACGCCTGATCAACGAAATTCACTATTTTTCTGCACCCGATCATAAAACTTTGCGATTTTTACATTCCAGATTGACACGATTCGCAATTTTACCATAACCGATAACATTTGCATTTTTTCTGAGGCTGATGGATAAAATTTGCAATTTTTTCATATCCAATCGACAAAATTCGCTATTTTTCTGCACCTGATGAACAAAATTCCCTTTTTTTCTACGCCTCATCGACGAAGTTTGCTATTTTTCAATGAATCAACGAAATTTGAGATTTTTCCACTCCTCATCGACAAAGTTCATGACATTTCCGCACCTGATTGACGAAATTCACGATTCTTAACTGACTGATGGAATTTGTAATTTTTTCCTTCGGCAAATTGATGAAATTCACGACTTTTTCGCAGGCGATGAACAAAATTTGTAATTTTTCCGCGCACAGGTTTGTGACAGGGAAAAATATCTCTATCCCGCCCATCGATAATAAAAAAAAAGAAAAAAAATGCGACTTTCGCCAGTAAGCTGTAGTGAAAAATTCAGAAATTTGTCAGTAGTTCCTCCCAAAAAATCATGAAATTAGTCGACTAGCCATGGGAAAGATCAATGGAATTCATCCATCGTCCATATGAAAAAGAAAAATTGAGTTTTGGCAATTGGTCTGAAAAAAAAAAAAAAAAAAAAAAAAAATGCATAATTCGAATTAGTAGAAATAAAATATCGTACAATTTCTCAATGGGTTATGGGGAGAAAAGTAGCAAAAATAATCAGTTAGTGGTCGGGGAAAAAAAAAATTTGCAAGTAAATCGTAAAAAAAAAAAAAAGTGTGAAATTCTTCTGTCAGTCGCATTAAAATGTGAAATTTATCAATTGGTGATGTGAAAATTTATCATACTACTCACTATGATTTGATTGAAAATCTTACCAGTTACCATAATGCAAAGTACAGTTGAAAATTGTTATAACAGAATTTACGCAACTGCAAAAATAGCTGCTTATTATTACTACAATGTTTTCATATTTTGTTTCCTATACAATTAAGAAATATATATAAGAAAGGAAAGTTTAATATAGAATAGAACTTGTTTACATGACAGTAATTTGGAAAGTTGCAAAATATAGCTACCTATTTAGTAAAAAATAAATAAAGTTATCAGCATATTTCGTTTTTGAAGACAACTGAAATATTCACTTACCTGACAGAAAATTCATTCGCAAATGACGAGTTAAATTACTCATTTCCCCACCCCTGACGATTAAATTAATATCAAAAATTAAATTGATAATCAACAATCATATTTGAAAAGCATCATGAGATGTTAAAGTTTCCTTTTGCCCTTGAATATTTTCAATTTTTTAACAATAAACAATATTCTGAAATCTTATATATTTCGCATTGCTCCAGTGTTGTTTACGAGGTATTTCAGTCGTTTATTTTGCTTATAGACATGCAAATATTAATTTAAGCTAAAGAATACGTTATTTAAAACCGGAAATAGATGATATTTATCGTTAGAAAAAAAAAATCAAATAGCGTACAATGTAGCAGATTGTTAGATCATTTACAAACTTTTGAAGAAAGTTTTAGAAAGAATTTATTTAGAAAACGGCCGAGTTTTTAGGACCTTTAAAAGGGATATCAATATATCCCTTTAAGAAATTAATTTGAGTGAAAAGTTAAAGTTTAAACGACAAATAATGAAACTAAGAATAAATAACGCAGGAATTAGCGCCGCTAATTCATGCCCAGTCACATGTAAACAGATCGGATTCGCGGCTTCGATGCATGTCAACAATAGAGTTGAGTTGAGCATTACTAACGCTTCACGAATTAAAATATGGAGTTTGAAATGTAGCTGCGCATGCGAGAATAATAATAAAATATTTAAAGAGAAATTTGAAATAAATTAATAAGAAATAAACATTTATCATTTGTTTTTTGAAAGAAGAAGTAATTTTCATAATAACTGAAATTTATGCTTGATAGAGGATAAAAGATGCATTTAGTAATCACGGGATTCGTCAAAAAGAAGAGAGTTTGCGTGTGTGTGGGGGGGGGGGGCGGAGTCTACTGCCGTTCCCTCGATTTTAGAATTTAACTAGCTAAATTTTCTTTTTTGATAATTTTGAAAACTTCATAAAAATTATTCTTTTCGATTTTTCGAAGAGTTTAAAATAAAAGAGAAAGTAAAGAATTTTCTGATAGGGGGTGGGAGCATGGGAGGGCCATTGTCCCTCCCTGCATTTTAAAATTTGATTAATTAAAATTTATTTTTCTGCTATTTTGAAATACAGAGTCAAATTTATTATTTACGAGTAACTTAAAATAAAGATAAACTAAGAATTTTCCTTTGTGGGAAGGGGTCTTAGGAGGGCCCTTTCCCCTCCCTCGATTTAAAAATTTAACTAACTGAATTTTATTTTTTCTCCGATTTTGAAAAAAAAAGTAAAATTTATTATTTCAAATAACTTAAAATAAAAGTGGAACTGTGGATTTTCTGTTAAGGAAGTGGGAGGAGAGGCCAATTTTGCCCCTCCCTGGAGTTTGAAACTTATTTAATTAAAATGTCTTTTTCACCGATTTTGAAATGCACAGCAAAATTATTTATTTCGAGTATATTAAAATTAAAGAGGAACTAAGAACTTTTACTTGGGTAGAAGGGGTCATATGAGAGCTATTGCCCCAACCTCGAATTTAATTTAAATTTGATTTAATGTAAATTATTTCTAAATTTTATTTTCAATGATTTTGAAAAACACAGTAAAATTTTCTCTTTTCTAGTAACTTAAAATAAAAGAGGAATTAAATAATTTTCTGTAAAGTTAAAGGGTTTAGGTGAACCATAACCCCTATCCCAGATTTTAAAATTTAATTAATTAAAATTTATTTTTTGCTTATTTTGAAAAACATAGTAAAATTTATTTTTTTCAAGCGACTTAAAATAAAGGGGGGACTCAGGAAATTTCCGTTAATGTAAAAGGGGGGGGGGAGGAGCCCCATTGCCCCTTCCTGGATTTTGAAATTTAAATAATTAAAATTTGTTTTTTTCTTATTTTGAAAAACATAGTAAAATATATTTATTTCGTTTACCTTAAAATTAAAATGGAATTGAGAATTTTCGTTTAAGGGGGGGGGGATAAATATACTATTTAAAATAAAAGTACTAATTTTTAAATCCATAAAAAATCCATAATTTTTGGAAAATTGAAATCTACAGTTCTTTTTTTTTTTTTTTTGCATAAAAAATGCACACTTTTCGCGAACACGGAATATTAATTTATTTTATGCACAAAAATGTGCACAGTTTTTGACAACATAGAATATACACTTTTTTGTATGTATAAAAAATACAGACAGTTTGCACAAAAGGTGCATACTTTTCGAAGTGTTAAAAAATATTCACTTTTTATGCACAAATTGTGTACAATCTATACTTTTTTGCAAAAAAGTGCAAACATTTTCTAGCTAGGTATGTACAAGCATTTCATGCTTGTTTATTGTTTAAGCTTTTTCAAAAGCATGTAGAGGTAATGTGCGCTATTATGTGCTAAATAGAGTGTTAATGTGCTATTATATGCTTTTTTATGTTTGCCAGCATAATACGCTATGCAGCCAGCTTAGGTAGAAATAGCATGACAAGCTATGTACAAGCATTTTATCCTTGCTTGCTGATTAAACTTTTTCTAACGCATGGAGAGGTAGGTACCTTAACGTGCTATTATATGCTTTTTTATGCTTGCAGCATAATATGCTATGCAGCCAGCTGAGGAAGAAATAACATGACAAGCTATGTACAAGCATGTTATGCTTAATTGCTGTTCAAGCTTTTTCCAAAGCATGGAGAGGTAGGTACGTTTATGTGCTATTATATGCTTTCCTACGCTTGGGAGCGTAATATGCTATGCAGCCAGCTCAGGCAGAAATAGCATGGCAAGCTATGCAGAAGCATATTATGTGCTTATTTGTTGTTTAAGCTTCTGTCAAAGCAAGGAGAGGTAGGTACTTTTACATGCTATTATATGCTTTTTTATGCTTGCCAGCATAATATGCTATGCAACCAGCTTTGATAGAAAAGAGTATAACGTACTATGTGCCAGTCACATGTGCTAATTTGCTACACAAGTCTCTTCCCAGTGATGATGAGGCTGGTACTTAAATGAAGCATTGTGTGCCTGTTAATGCTTGACAGCATCAAATGGGTTGCCAAAATCTTTTTGTACTTCCAAACTTTGGCTTATATTTTAGAGCTGGTAGAAATGACGTCATTTGGGCTAACCTATACAAATATCAGTTTGTTTTAATAAATCTTCTCGAAAGTATTTTATATTTATAAATTAAAACAAGTACTTAATTTTTCCCGCTAAAACCTGTTGTTTGCAACGTTCTTGGAAATATTTTAATCACTACATTAAGAAATGGTTTAGAATCAATTTTTCCGTTATAATTTAATTATACCAAAGCTTCTTTTTTATGTTAATTCAATTTGTGTGAATATTCCAGTCCACAGTCGATTTTTTGCTTTCTGAAATAAACTGAATCTTGAAGGTTGAATAAGTGAAAATAAATTTTTATTTCTTAAAATTGTGTTTAAAAATATTATTTAATCACAATATAATTCTTACTATCTATAAAATTACAATTTAATTTCAATTTCCAAATGACGTCAAACAAACAAATCTAATAATCCCGATTGTTTCGGTTTTTTCCGTTTCATCCGAATAAATGAAGCAATCTATATTTCATTACATCATTACAGAAATATTATTAAAAGTGACAAAAAATTAATATCTCGAAAACTAATTCCAATTTTAGAATTCTATAAAACCACTTTTGACAACCTCGAATGCATTTGGATAACTGGGGTTAATGTGATCGCCAAACTTCAAAATTCTAGGAGTAGCTGTGAAATACAAACGGACAGCCAATTTTTAATGTATACATCGGTGAAGATTTAATTTATTATAGACAGAGATAAATATTAAGCCGTTTATGTTGTTTTAAATGCAATTGGGTTATTTTGTAATTAGACCTTTACGCGATTAAAGTGCTAGTGATTTTACACCGCTTATAATGCTTTCAACAAGAAAAAAAGTATGCAAAATATGTATTAAATAAAATTTAATTATTGTTATATTGTATCTAAGCAAGATGGTATGTATATACACTGGTGGACAAAACTTAAGGACCACAGTTATTTTCAATGATTAGAATTAGAAATAGATCCGCAGCAGCACGTGTAAATTTGCCTGTTTTGTGAAACTTATGAAAATTTTGTACTTCCGCTTTTTCAAGTGACAGCAGAGATAAGAAAGAGATTTTAGTCAATTTAGGCGATTTAGGCGGGTGCTATGAGTTGTCATTACATGTAAAAATTGAGGGAAATGGAGTTAAGCTTGAACATTGAGATTTTGAACAAGTCTTCGAGGCATCAGTTAGATGATATTACTCGTGGTAGAATGCATAATCGGAAAGTTAGAAGAAGGACGAAAAATGAGAGATGTTGTCCATGAACAACGCGCAAAGTATTTTTTCTGGGTTATGAGCGGCATTCCAAAAGAGTGGAATATGTACTAGGCCTTATGGGAATAGATTGTCGTAGCAGTACGACGTTCCAAGAAGATCGCTATATTGTTATTTCGGTAAAAAGGAACCGACGAAGCACAGCTAGTCAATTAACAAATAAACTTTGTGCTGCTACATGAACTAAAATATAGCGTAAAACTCTTGCAAGACGTTTGAAAAAGGGTGGACTATACGACCGAAGACCTTTTATGTGTGTCCCACTTTCGAGACACCAACGTAGCGCCCGTTTAAAGTGAGTCCGTATGCATCGCAATTGGACTAATGACGACTGGTCTACCGTGCTCTTCTCAGATGAGAATAGATTCAGTCTATCGTCTGATTGCAGACGTAAACCGATATGGCGCGAGGTTGGTAGCGCTTACTGTCGCGAAAATATTCTAGAAAGAGATCTTTATGCGACCATGTATCATAGTGTGGGCAGGCATCAATTGCCGCCAAGGTGTTCAATTGACGCACGGACCTATATGTGCTTGACCAATGGTCCGTTACCGGTAGACGGTACATTGCATACGTCCTGATTCCACATGTTTGACATTCTGGAGTTGCTTTCGGTTAAAAATTTCGTTTTATGGACAATAGCGCACCTTGTCATCGCACACATTCTGTACAAGATTGTCTTGAGGCCGAAGATATCCATCGCATAGACTGGACAGCACATTCCCCTGACTTGAATCCCATTGAACATGTATGGGATGCCTTGGGGAGACGAATTGCTGTTCGACAATTTTCTCCCACAATTAAGGAAACCCTCATCCGCGCGGTGAAAGAGGAATGGGGCAACTTGCCACAACAGCTATTGACTCATGTTGTTCTGAGTATGATACGCCGTGTTGAAAGTTGTCTCGCTTTACACGGTGATCACATCCGTTATTGATATTGCACTGGCGATTGTTAATTGTGAGTATTCTGCTTTCTTTGTACAGACCTGTTTTCGGACAATATTCACGTTTCAGAAAAAGAACCATTGGTAATGCATAAATCATTTTAACAAAATTTTTATATTAAATCCTGTGTAACATTCTGTTAATACTATTGTTTGCTTTTTGACCCACAATCTCACGTAGATTCTCATTTACGCGCGCATTTCTTCTTGGTTCTTAGGTTTTGTCCATCAATGTACTACTTACTACCCATAACTTAAGAAATAGAACTGCAGGTCGAAGACGACCACAAGAGTGGACAAGTTAACTACTCAAATTTCTGACCCTGGCCCCCATAAAATCTCCATTGGACAATGGTACTGTCTTGGACAGCTTACATAAATTTATAACAGCGATATAATTCAGCTACAAATTAAACTTATTTTCGTCATACAGTGTTTTCAGCACCACCCCTGAGGTCTGACACATAAATGCCAGATGCCGAAGCCAGTTTTTCTTTAACGTATGTACTTTCCTCTAAATTTAAACACCAATGTTTCACAAAAGATTTATTTGTCTAGCTTAACCTCAGACAAACAAAACGAAAATAAACTTAAACAAATTATTTGTACCAAAATTCGAGGGACATTACACACGCTGAAAAATAAAAATCAGCCTTCGGCAGCTGTCATTTCTTTTCAGCGCTCAGGCCCAGTATTCAGGCGGCGGCGGTGGTTTTCAGGGCAGCATATGAGTTAGAATGGTCCGTTGTGGAGAATGAACCAAAGTGGTGCTAACAGGTCTACTATGGGTCACAGAAGTCGAATCCCCAGGTCTGGTCCTCATCCAATAAAGCATCGTCTTTAATGAGGGGATTCTAGGCAGGCCCACCTCTGAGAAGGATTTTCAATAGAGCGAACTATCTCTATAAGCATTTAAAAAAATATGTGTATTGAGTAGTTGAATTTAGTAGACCACATAAACAGGCTTTCTTTTTAGGAACTTTACTATTATTACCAATAGTAAAATGTCAGCATGTTAATCCACATGTGTGCAGAAGAAAAACCCGCTGAATAGTAATATAGTGACTACTTATATATAAAGATATACCTCCATAGTGATGGAAGCAAGCCCGAGGAATGCAGGTATAACCTCTTTATTGAAATCTGCATGTGCTAGAAATGTATTTGAAAGATCAGAGGGTTCGTCTACAGTTAGTCTTAGTTTCGTAACTTTTGTTTTCTAAAAAATATTCAGATTAAATATAAATTAATTTTGTTGATTTTTTTCCGGATATGTCATACGTAGCATTAAATATAAAATAAGAATGTTTTCTGATATATCTATATGTGCATAAATTTACTGAAATAATTTTGTCTAATGTTTGTATACCTTTTATTGTCTTTCTTGAAAATAAATCTAAATAAATGTGCTGTTAAATTTGAATATTTTCTCAGTGTTATTAAGTTTACATAATTAAATTTATTTTGCAACGCGATTTAGAGGTGTATTATTTTCTAATATTCCGAGTCTATCTGCAGATATTATACTGTCGATAAAACTTAACTTTCCCAGATAGTTATAATTTTATATTCCATTTCAGTCATTATCCAAAGTGTTGAGAGCCTTCGTAGACGTACACAACGTCAATGTCAATATTGTATTCTATAATTAAAGTAATTATTATACTGAGTTTTTTGTAGATATAATTTAATTTAGATATTTTCCCTTCTCAACCAGAATTTTATATGATCCAATTTATTATTTAATCAATATTTGCAACAGAATAAGCCAAAGTAACAAGAGAAGTTTGCCCTTTTCCTCTAATAATTATGTAAGGATGATTCATTTTGGAGGTAACCGAGGTATCGTAATATACCTTCATAGAAGTTATCAGCATAAGAAAATGAGATTATGTAAAAATGTGCGAAGTTTAGAAAATCGTAGTATCAAAATTTCAAAAAGCAAACTTTAATCTTCAGCATTTGCCAACCTCAAAATTATGCTAGAGTTATCGGAGGAGACGTTTGTCCTTTATAATATAGATAGGATTTGTATAATTTATATTAAGTTCATTTTAGTAATCGAGCTATTTGAAATATAATAAAAAATATTAACATAGACTTTTATTTAAACGGTTAATTAAACATTTTTTACCGGAAAAACATGTGTAATATTATTTTATTAAAATAAGTTCAAATTATGGGTATTACAGTACATTGTCGGATTTTATATATCTCCCGTAATCATGCTGTTTTCAAAACGGCATGAACCAAAGCCCTTGAATGTACGATAGATAACTCAAAAAACTAGCCATTGAGAGCCAACTTAATACTCACCCATCATGGTTATGCATAATAAAAAATAAAACCCGTGTAAACTATTTATGAAATACATTACAGTTGCAAAATAAAATTTAAACATATATTTAATTATTTTTTAATACATAGTAATGCTCTATTCCTGATATGCGGATTCTACATTATTATCCCGTTGACAAATTTTCACAATTTATATAAATAGCCAAACTACTCCCAAAATTATACATATTAAAGTAATTTTTATTTTAAATTACGCAAGAACATATAAATTAGTAAAATATTAATAAAAATACAAATAAAATGTCGAATTAAAAATCACTTGATGACGCAACAAACACGTGTAACGTGTTTAATGTCAAGTGAATGTGACATTTACGATAAGCCATTATTGGCATTTAATCTTATAGTTTGGCGATAGTTTTTTGGTCGACAGGATAATCGAGCATCACCGAATTGCGAAAAAAAAAATCATTTTAACTCCAAAAAAGATCATCATATTAACCCATTAAACGCCATCTCTCCCGTTGCGAGAACAACTTATTTATAATTTGTTTGCTCAAAATATTTTAAAACTATTTAGAAAATACATTTTGTATTTAAAAGTTAATAGTATGGAGTCTAATATATATTTTTCCAAAATGATACAGTCGACCAAGTTCGACCAGTCTTCATGTAGGAATCGGAAAAATAGTTGCCCTTAAAGTACCGGAAACTTTTCCGACCCAGCTCGGAATAAAATCCGTAAAAAAAGGAAATAGTGAATAAAACGGTTTTTTACGGATTTTATTTCGATTTTACGGATTTTATTTCGTGTCGAGTCGGGAATTTTTCCGGTAAGATAAGGGCAACTATTTTTCAGATTCCTACAGGAAAACTGGTCGTATTTTTTTTACAGTGTATGTATATATATTCCATTTTTTCCAGATTTTTAAAAAAGTGAATTTTTGGGTTTTCGACTACCTCAAGTAAAACTAGTAAAAAGAAAGAAAGAAATTATTTATTTTTTACAAGTATAGTGAACATCTAAAGTCAACATTCCGATAACAATACATTCCTAAACCGAAGTAAATATATACAATTCAAGCAATATTAGACAGGTTTCTTTCGTATGTTCCCACAAAGGGAGCATTGGCGACTTGTACTTCCATCCCTTTATCTAAAAACGCGCTTCAATAAAGAAAGGTTTGTGTTTCAAGACTGTAAGTGAAAAGAAATTAGTTAAACTGTTTGAGGAAAAAAAGGTGATTTATATACCACATGACTATTAAATATAGTGATTATAAGTTGTTTTTAATCCCTTCGGGACGAGGGCCTTTTACAAAATTTTTAATCTTTGTCACCGTTTTTTAAAAACAGAAATTTGTTTCTTCGTGAATTGAGAAAATGCGCTGATTAAATAAAGCAAATTTACAGTAAAATTTTACTGGTGGGAAAAAACAAGGATTCTGAGCATTTCATACGACACGAATACGTGCCGCTCGTCCCCAAGAGGTTAAGGCTATTTTGTATGCATTTTTATGAACAGCAATATATTTCAGTTCGTTTGAGTATGTATTTTTAATACTGTATGAAAAAAAAAAATAGAACCCCTTTGAACCAGATTAGATTTAATAAAACGCACCAATAACACCTTCAAACAAAAAGTAATATTTATAATGTTTATCCGTTTAAACAAAAAAAATGTCTGATTTAAAATAGAAAAAAAAAACACAGGAGATTGCACAGGAGATTGAAAATTATTACTAAAACATTAAAAAATATTTTTTTGAATTCCTTGTAATAAGAAATTTGAACATAAATGAAGGTATAAAAAAGTAGTACTTAGCAGCTACTTTTGAAAAGGACTTCAATAGGCAGATTCATATATATTATACAAAAAGAAAAAATTACGGAAATTCAGATTTGTTCATATTATAATATTTGTACTAACGGCGATACTCTTGAAGATCAAATTTTAAGTACTCGAAAGCCTCTTATTACAGATGTAAAAAAAGTAATGTCTTTTATTAAATAATTTGAATAGTGCAGTGTGGTTATATTAGCGTGAAAAGCATTTAATTTATATTTAAATGAAATATGTCTTAATTAACATTTGTAAAACAATTACTTTATTTGAAACAGATAATAATCAAAATCTAATACATCATTTAGGTATATATATAGTTAAATTAACAGAAAACGTGTCGATGTGATAAACTACTTTAATATAAGTATATAGAAGAAACCTAAAAGTAAAACAGACATAAATGAATATATATATATATATATATATGTGTGTGTGTGTGTGTGTGTGTGTGTGTGTGTCCGTGTATGTATGCATGTGTAGTGTATAATGCAATATAACGTTGCTTCAGAGTTTTTCCTAGAAGGTCTGTAGACAATGTGTAGGAAAATAATAAAAAAGTAAGAGTAACTTTATATTTCTGTTATTTTGACTACTCATTCAAAAGAAAGAAAGTGGATTTCAGATATTAGTATTAATTTTTTAATATATGTATTTTTAGTAATTATTTATATTTTTAATTACATGTTTATTTACATGTTTTTATCTTACATTTTGTTTTATTGGCGTTATGTGCAAAGAAATGGCCTTATGTCTTCTCTCTTATTAAAATAGAGATCTAAAATTTTTATTTAATTACTATGGCATATATTCCACACAAATAAAAATTTTGGCTTTTATGAGGTGTTCAGGACGAAATTAAATAATTTCATATGAAAAGAAACAAAAAGATAAAAATGTCAGTTTCAGAAGAGGCCTTTAAGTAACATAAAAAATAAAAATAATAAATCATTTTCGAAAATCCTCTTTGCCTTTAGAACAAAATATATTTATGATTAAATGAAAAGTACGATAATTAGTATCTAAATTTACAAAATATTTCTATATTTTGACCATAACTACGAAATCAAAACTCCATCTGCTTTTATCAGAAGCAAGGTGTCAGAGTTTCCTCTTAGTCCGCACAACTTTGAAGAAATTCCATTCTATTTATATGCTGCCACCACCGATAAGATTACGTGATATCGGTCACGCACTGAGAAGATTGTTTAAATGAAAACCAACGCTTTCAATTAACTAAATTAACAGTTTATTTACACAACTACAAGACACTATTTACACTTACAAACTCGGATATAGATGATCCGGTTCGACATTAAATTGAATACAGCAAATGCTGGCTGTGTACTGTTAAACTACGTTAAATCAATCTCACTCCACACACGTTAAATTAGCTTTCCGGAGATCAATCTCGATCTCCCAACACACATGTGCTCTAAATCTAAGCTCTCTGAGCCTCACTCAATCTTACGTACTCTCTCAGAGTTATCCAAGGAACTACTGTCCACCTTGCGCACTACGCTCCAACTGACTATCTCAGCAGAAGAGACTGCCTTCCAGCAACCCCTTGCTCCTTCTCAACGTAACCCCTCCGGGGTTTTCTACCTGGCTCCAATTCCAAACTCTTTTCTTCGTTCTTGGAATGCTTTTGTCTCCCCATCTTCCACAGACATCTCAAAAGGTTGTGCACACCCCTCTCCAACTATCTTTTTCCCCCTCATACCATCTATTCATTTTCATCGGCTTAGATCCAGTTTTAGATAAGGAAATACTGTTATTTTAAAAATCCAGCACACAGCCCATACAATATATAATATATTAAGACAAAAATAATATAGAACCTCAGTTCTAATAGCAGATGTTTCTCAGAACCTGACACTCCACGACCTTAGCGGAAAATATGCCATTTAGGGGCTAATTTTCCTCAAACATTTAGTAACGTCACAGAAGAGTTCAATAGTCTCTTTGCAGGTTTCTTCATTATTATTATTACATATATATATCAAGATGTCTGAACATTCTCTACTGACATCTCTAATGAACCGTGTACTAATATTATTATTACAGAAAAACTACACATGCTAATACACTATTAAAAATTTCAAAATTCAAATACAATTACACATACATAATAAAAATTGAAACGTAATGACACCCCTTTCAGGCTTGTCCACTATTTAGTCATTGATGCCGATGGGCTAGCAATTGGCTGTTCTTCCCAGCTCTTCCTATGTAGCCTAGAAATTGAATCAGCACTTAAATGTTGCACTCCTGGACGATAAGAGATACTCAGGTTCCAGCGTTGCAAGGCAAGAGCCCATCTAGTGAGTTTGGGGGACCTTGGGGTTGTTTCAGTGAGAAATTTTAATGGATTATGATCCGTTATGATCTCAATTTGAGATCCATATGTCCACTTTTCAAACTTCCGCAACCCGAAGACGCTATACTCCTATACTCGGCCAAGCACGCTGAGCCCCTGATAATTTCTGACTGGCAAAAGCTATCGGTTTAAACTGACCCTTTTCATATTTTTGAGTAAGACAACATCCTACTGCCAAGTCTGAAGCATCGGCGTGAAGCTGATATTCCCGACCTACGGTAGGTGCAGCCAAACGCGTAACGTTACATAACTCCTCTTTAAGGGTATTAAACGCTTCTTCTGCCCTTTCATCCCATGGTACAGTATTTTTAACCTTCACTTTAGTTAATTCCGTTAAAAATATAGCAATTTCTGCATAATTTGGAATATAAGATCGATAGAATCCCATTAATCCCAAAACAGATCTAACTTCCTTTTTAGTGTTTTGTCTCTTTAAGTCCCTTATTGCTCCTATTTTTTCCTCATCAGGTGCATGCGTTCCACCCCAATTACATGACCTAAAAACTTAGTCAATTTCTCTCCAAATTTACATTTATCCAGCCTAATCGTAAAATTTCTATTTTTAAGTTCTTCTATAACAGACCTAACATGCTCACAATGCTCTTCCCAGGTGTCGGAGAAAATGATGACATCATCAGTATATGCTTGTGCATACCTCCGATGACCTTGAAGAACCTCATTCATATCTTTTTGGAACGTAGCAGCCACCCTGATAAACCAAAAGGCATAGTACGCCACTGATAAATCCCATTATGAGTTGTAAACGCTGTCAAATGTTTATATTACTCCGCCATTTTAATCTGCCAATAACCCCTCAATAAATCAATCGAAGATAAATATTTAGCTGCCCCCGCAGTATACATGATTTCTTGCGAATCTTTCATAGGAAATGTTGGGACCTGTGTTACTGAATTTAAAGCTCTATAATCTATGCAAAGCCTAATAGTTGCGCCTTTTTTCGCCACGCAAATAATTGGATGACTAATTTTTGCATTGACACTTAGATTAGATTTAATTCTAATAACTTCTGAATCTGTCTATCTACTTCCTCTTTATAAGCAACAGGTACACTATATAACTTTGGCTTTTTCCTTGCCACATCCGGTTTCAAATCAATACGGTGCTCCCCTACTTCCGCTAGTCGCGCAGGACCCATAAATACCTTTTTATTCTCCCTCAAAATGGACTTTATATCCTTGACTTGACTATTAGATAACCCTTTTATTTCGAACCTTTCTATGCCCCGTTTTACCTCTTGTTTCCGGTTTAGAATAGGAATTTCCCCAACTTCTCCAAATTCCTCATCACCTTCAAAAACAATATTGACTATGTTACACCTGACTATAAATTCCCCTTTATTTTGATATACATACTTTTTGCTACCATCCGCCATCTCAACTAAGACTCTATCACGCACTTTCACTTTTCTAGATAATTGACATTCTAGACATGATTTACAAAATTTTTTAGCTTCTTTAGCCATACTTTCCCAATAAAAAGATTGCCTAATTCTCTCTAAGGTTTTCTTTGCCACATGATGTTCTCCCTCATTAGACACATGCGCTGACTTTAAGATTCCTTCTCTTTTGACTTTAGGCATTACTAATTGAGCTATAGCTTCTCCTACCAATTTCTCTTTATGATACAATAAACCATCTACAATATAATAATCACCTTTATCTAATTTGGCTAATTCCCAAACTCTCTCTAAATTTTTACATTCCAATTGGGATTTCTTAAACATATCTGAATTGCTAACGATAACTTTATTATTTTCCTCCACTTCCGTTTTTTCTGCATTTTGACTTTGTAAATTCTACGATCTCGCTTCTATTGCCTAAACATTACAATTATCACTACTCATATCTTTCCCTTCACTCGAGTTATCAATGCTAATTTCCGAACTTTCTAAATATTGGGACTAGCAATGGCTCCTCGCGATTGACCCCTGACAACTCATTAATTACCTCGGGATGTAAAATTACCTGCTCATTAATATTATCGGTCACTGCGCAAGGTACTTCCTGATGAATTATATTAGTTTGTCCGAATTGCGAATTAGCTAACGGTAATTTAACCAACGGTGATTTAACTGCTTTACCAAATAATCCTTGTAAATAAATACTACCCGCTCCTTTTAATTTCTCTTCCGGTACCAAATCTTTATGAATAACAATAATTTCACATCCAGAATCGACCAATCCTTTTGCTTTTTGCCCATTTACACTAACTTCATTTTTCTAAAGTTTATTTAATTTCTCACCAATAACATTAGTTCTCTGTTCGGCCTTTGCCGATATCCTCGCCACAATAGCTCCTTTAGGCAACTCTTTATTTCCTTTTACGACAATTTTATTTACACCCGCTTTCTGTTCACGCACTTTACCAGCATTATTATTTCCCTCATTACCCCCTTTATTACAAAAACGTTGGTAATGACCTCTTAAACCTCATTTGAAGCATCTAGGAGCTGAATCATCACTAAGTTTCTTAAAATCAGTTTTCCTACCCGAAAAAGAATTAGTCTCATTACTCCCGTTTTGCCTCCAATTACCACTAAATTTACTATCCTCCCTCGGTTTCACTTTTTCACTGTTTACATACCTATCTTTACCCTTAAAACTTTTATACGTAACCGCATAAGACTTGTGTTTAGCGTCAAAATAATTCTCACATTCTTTAGCAATTTTAGAAGCCTCTAACCATTTACTCTGCTGAGTTAACCCAATATATGATGCGGTTTCTTCATCTAACGTGTTTAATAACTTATCCGTAATTATTAACTGATTGACCTTTTCATAAGAGTCCGCACCCCTAATCTTACAATAATTTTCACATGTTGCTATTAAACGCTATACAAATAATACATGAGTTTCATTCTGGTTTCTCCTAGCCTTCTTAAAATTTTCTAAACACGCCTTCGGTGTCGGCTCATGTTCCCTTAGAACTAACTCCTTTAATTCCTCATAACTCTCAATTTGTTCCCTAGTGGTATAAATTAACAAATTATCCGCCTTATCTCCTAACATATTTAGTAGAATTTCGGCCTGCTGGTTTTTCAGTACATTTTTAGTTTTGAATGCCATTTCTAAACTGTTGAAAAATAAATTCCATCCCTCAGTCCCTTCTGGTATTTTGATAGACAGAGTTTTAACATTTTTGATCAATTTTTCTATGTTACTTTCATTATTAGATTCCATAGACCATTAGAGTTATTTGTCGAACCTTGTACCCTTAGCCTCTCCATTTCTAATTCATGTTCCATCCTTAATTTTTCAGCCCTCTCTTCTCTTCCTAACTTTTCGCGTTTTTCTTCGCGCTCTAATATTTCTTGTTTTTCTTCGCGCTCTAATTTTCCTGTTTTTCTTCGCTCTCTGATCGCTCCGCAACAATAGTGTTAGATAATTCCTTAATAGCCCCCTCATCATAGTCACCGCTGTCCATTATATTTTTCTTAAGCTGAAATCTAGTATCATCTTCCGTGAATTCAACCACCAACTCTTCGGCTATCATCTGAAGATCCACCCTTTTTAGTTTCAATAAGAAAACCATACCTTCACCGATTACTATTATCACTCTACAATAATATTTAAACCTACCAAATTAATATTTCCTAAATTTCTTCTTTAGTACAGTTACCTCCGCTTATTATACTAATTAATACCTTTCAGATAATCGATGTATTATATTTCTAATTTAACCTACTGTATAATCTGATTTTCCTCAACCATTGATATCACACAATTTACTTCCAATAAAACAAAAGGTAAAACAATAATTTCGATTTGATTACTATGCAATACAGATTCCAATTTATACATTAGATAATAACATACAATTTAGATAATAATACTGATACGTTGCAAATTGAATAAATGTATCGATGCCAATAGAAACATCCACATAAAGAAAAATTGTATAACATACACATATAAATTTCTACAATGATCCTCAATATTTTTTTTCCAAATTCAACACTGGTCCTCACACTTAAAACAAATAAGATCAAAACATTCACTTTTTTTTTCCTCACTGTGAGCCTTTTTTTTTTCTTCTCTCGAAATTTACTTCTAGCCAATTAAAATTCTAAGCAAATGTTCATTACTCGTTTGTTATCAACTCTTCAAACTTAAAACAGTATTGCTTCAGTATTTAAATGTTACTTTAATAATAATTTAAATTTAAGTAATTTCAATTATTCCTTCCAACTATTATTAACACAATGCATCAATTTTGTTCACTACCATTATTAGTAAAAAAAAAAAAAAAAAAAAAAAAAAAAAATAGAAAATCAATATTAGTATAAGTTATTATGACTTTTTCTTAAAACAATAGTAAATATGGTTGTTAATATCACCTACCTATCTGAACACAATTACTTTATTGCACATAAATAATCTTAAATCACTATTAATTATACAACAACAAATACATTTGTGTTCAAGAATGTCAGCAGACAGAAATGATCAAAATACCTTACCCTATACTTTATCTGCTGGGGTACTCCGCTGCTCACCCGTAGTTTCACGATGAATTCAATATTTCACACTTTAAAGTCACTTTGATGATATTCAACACTCAGGCTGTAATACACTATAATTTGAGGCACTTTAGCGATGATAGAGCACAAACACTATTTCGGTTCGCCGTAACGACGATAGGGCACAACACTTTAGTTCGGTTCGCTGTAACGATGATAGGGCACGGCACTTTAGTTCGGTTCGCTGTAGCGATGATAGGACGCAACACTTTAGTTCGGTTCGCTGTAACGATGATAGGGCACACACACTCTGTATTTCTGCTCGACTCTTGGTTTTTATCTTTCTAAAATTCCGCTCGACGATCCGGCATCTCCACGCAAGAATTCCACTGGGTGCTCCGGCACTAACACACTGCAACACGGCTCGCTGGTCACTAGTCTGAGGCGATTCTATCCCGTCGCTGCCATCAGTTGTCGGAGTTTCCTCTTAGTCCGCACAACTTTGAAAAAATTCCGTTCTATATATATGCTGCCACCACCGATATGATTACGTGATATCGGTCACGAACTGAGAAGATTGTTTAAAGGTAAACCAACACTTTCAATTAACTAAACTAACAGTTTATTTACACACTATTTACACAACAACAAGACTTTATTTACACTTACAAACTCGGATAAAGATGATCCGGTTCAGCATTAAATGAATACAGCAAATGCTGGCTGTGTACTGTTAAACTACGTTAAATCAATCTCACTCCACACACGTTAAATTAGCTTTCCGGAGATCAATCTCGTTCTCCCAACACATATGTGCTGTAAATCTAAGCTCCCTGACCCTCACTCAATCTTACGCACTCTCTCAGAGTTATCCAAGGAACTACTGTCCAACTTGCGCGCTACGCTCCAACTGACTATCTCAGCTGAAGAGACTGCCTTTCAGCAACCCCTTGCTCCTTCTCAACGTAACCCCTTCGGGGTTTTCCACCTGGCTCCCATTCCAAACTCTTTTCTTCGTTCGTGGAATTCTTTTGTCTCCCCATCTTCCACAGACATCTCAAAAGGTTGGACCCACCCCCCTCCAACTATCATTTCCCCCCCCTCATACCATCTATACATTTTCACCGGCTTAGATCCAGTTTTAGATAAGGAAAGACTGTTATTTTGAAATTCCAGTACACAGCCCATACAATGTATAATATATTAAGACAAAAATAATATAGAACCCCAGTTCTAATAGCAGATGTTTCTCAGAACCTGACACAAGGTATTGTTTATTTACAGTAATGCAAAATGAATTACCTATCTGAATTCGAAGCACATCCGAGGTATATTTTGGGATACTAATTTCCAGCGGCGTAAAATTTGAATTTTCCTTGGAGATGATTCGAGTTGATTAAAGATGGTAGTTTCCAGTTGATTGCTTCATTCTATATTTGGAAGGAGGTGAATAAGACTGTGAAACTGTAATAGTTGGAATTGAAATAATTGAACTGCATTTTTATTTGCAATTGCTACAATTCAAAATATAAGGTAGCATGATCCTTTGCATATCTATAAGGGAAAGGTATAATTTAACAACAACAACAAAAAATATTTTTCATTTAATAGGAGTAAACGAAATATACATGGTTTCAAGGACTGAAAATTCATTGGAGGACGATTATTATACAGACGTAATAGGAAGTTCATATATTTAGATGCAGCGTAACAACAGCCTACATTTTTATGTATCTACGACGACTTTTTTTAAAGTATAACCTTCGTGATAGATTATCTTTGCAATTATTAAAGAAATCCACCGCTGTGATTATAGTTTGAAAACAGATCACAAATAAATAAACGTATGAGACTTCGAGAAAGTAAAAATATTCTTCAGTCATTGCAAATTAAACGTCAATTCGAAACATAGTTTTGATTTCTATGTGAGGCTCAATCATTGATATTGTGAAGCAGCCATCGGCCAAATAGCATGAAAATGGGGAGGAAATTACGATGCTTAATGTCTCCTCCCTGGTCTTTTATGATGATTTTTTTTTTTTTTTTTTTTTTTTTTTTTTTTTTTGCTAAAAAATTCACTGCTTGACGGTATGCATGAAAATTATTTTCTCCCATAATAAAATATATTTTTATGATACGCATTGTTCATAAAAATTCTAAATTTCATAAAATGAAAAAAAAAGAATGTACATTGTCTTATTAAAAACAATTATTTTACCACAGGTAGAGAAATAGAAGTGTATGAGCATACAGCATGCTCATAATATGCTCATGCATGCATAAGTCATACAGCATGCTTTTAAAATTTGGAATTTTCTTCAGAGCCAATTTTTACTGATTTTGGTTTCCTGCTTCAGCTGACATAAAATATGAAAATAAACTTCTATTTGCAGATGTTTTCAGAAAATGGACAAGAGATTGAAAAGTTTTTCTTTCTCTGATCTGAATTTATATGCTTTCTTCAAATAAATAAGCTTCCTTTATAAGGGTTGAACAGATATAAATTCATTGAGTTTTAAAATGACATAAAGATTCGATATGTAAGTTTTTTATTCAAAATAAATTTAGGTAAGGTTTTATATTGAGTATGTTTAGAGTAAACAACAAAAGTATTCAAAATTGTATATGTTTGTTTTTTTTATTAAATTCCATTCTTAATTTCAAACACAGATGTTTTAAGTTTTATGTATAAAATAAAATCCATATTTTAAAAAATCGAATGGGATTTATGCTATGAGATTCTACTTACAACTTTAACTGAAATAAAAGTGAGGATATACTGGTATGTATAAAAAGTTGTTTAGAAACAAGAGCGTGAGAAATTTATTTATTTATTTATTTATTTATTTATTTATTTATTTATTAACGTTCCAGTAATTAATTTAAACTGTTTCCTAAAAAACAATAAAAAATAAAAGTTGAATTTCTCTGCTGTAAAATTTTACATTTTCCTTACAGCAGTATGGAACTGTGGCATTTTCTTAATAAATTCAATATTTGATAATATACTTGCAAATAAAGTATATCTATATTAAAGTATTTTTATGTTCAGGTATAGTTCTTGAAAATATTAAATATGAGAAATGTATAACTATAAAAGAAAAATAGCATTTAATAAAAACTCTTTTAAAGATTTTATTTGTAATGTTTATCTTAAAAACTTGACTAATTTCATGAGAGCAGTTTCTGTTTCTCTAAAAAGATTCCTTACAATAATTTGACGTTAATTTGGGGTGAGCTCCGATTACGCACTTACGATTATTCACCACTACGTTTTACGCTTGGTAGGTAGTGCTAACTACTGAATTTCTTTTTAAAAATAAAAGTTTTACTCCATTTCCTTTTTTAATCCTTTTTTTAAAAAAAGTGTTTTTTCAACTAGATAATCACGGCTTCTAAATTATTTTCTCAACATAAAAATATAAATTAATTATTATTAAATTATTTCTTGATAAAAAAGTTTTATTTTTAACATTTTAGTTTTTTAAATATTTGTGTCGATTTCACAGTCAGTTGGCATTTTGATTTGGCGACAATTAACTCCGGTGTTGTTGTAATGCGTATACAGTTGTAACCATCAAGAATATTTGGCGGTTTGCCAATTGCGCCTGGCTAACGGTACAATGCATCAAAAATAATTAAATACAAATTAATAAATTTCAATCTAATCTAAATATATTAAGAGATTCTATTTTTATCACAAACACATCTGTATATATATGTTTATAATTTGAGCACATTTGAACGGGGATATAAAATTTATTACAAATTCGCATCTTGACATTAACGAAACTAATGAAATTAATTAAAAGTGTGTAAAAAATAATATGAATGTCCAATTTCATTTTAAACACAATTACTTTATCAGCAGTGGTGAGAAAAGAGATCAAGAAAAAATCATACGCCATGGTTTAGAAATTTTGAAAAATTTTCAGAGTTAATTTTCTAGCGCTTCTATTTCTTATATCCAATCGGCATAGAACATTCATAAAAAGTTCTATTTCCAGATGCTTTCGGAAAGCGGAGAGAAGATTGAAAAGGGTTTTTAGCAACATAATTTATACACTATTTTCAAATAAATTTGATTTCTTTATAGGGAAATCTTGAAAAAATTTAAATTCCTTTCCTCGTATTTTAAATTCAAATGGTGGTTCAATTTGTTATTTTATTCCTGCAAACAAGCTCAAAAAAAAGTTTTACAAGTTGTCAAAGATTAAAATTCTTAATGTTTACAATAAAATGTGAAAAGAATCAATTACATATATTTTTATAATTTGTTTTCTGTAATATTGAAAACACTGTTCTTTAAATGTTTGCATTGTTTTTAATCAATTTTGCATCCATAACAGTTGCGAAATAACATGTAAAATAGCTGACATTGATTTATCTTTGTTAGGAACTACTGAAGTTATCACTATATATTTTAAATAGTTTTTGCAGAAAGAAACTGTAAATTGATCTTTTGGCAATAAATAAAAATAAAAATTACGATAATTACACATTTTCGAAAAGAAAGCGAAAACCATGTAAAGCAGCGGACGTTGTCTTATCTTTTTCTCGATAACTGTTGAAGCGATTCCAATAACTTAGAAATTGTTTTGGAAACTACTAATTTCTAAATTGATCATTTAGCTAGAAGTAATAATACAAATTACAGTGGTTATACTATTTCTCAGAAAAAATTTCACATATAAAATACCTGGCATTTGTCTACATCTTTATAAAAAATTACTGAAGTTCTTTCAATATGTTTTATAGTTTTGGAAGTAGTTAAGCAATAAATTAATCGTTAGACAAAAACTAAAAAATAAAATTCCCAAAATTATGTAAAAAAAGAAAATTGTTTTGTTTGAGAAATTATTTTTTCTTTTTTATTTTAATGTAACTATGGAATTTTTATTTTGTATGTTTTTTTCCTAACCATAAAGTTATAATTTAGATATCTATTGAATAATATTATTGAGATTGCTTCAGTAACTTCCTAGAAAAACAAAGTACAACAATCTCAGTTCTTTTATATGGGATGTCGCAACTATTGTAGCTCCTTTAATCTTAGCTTTAAAAATTATATTTAAACAACATTGATTTATTGATGTGTACTACGAGTTTTATTACATTTACAGGTATAGAAAATAAAGCATTTTTAAAATACGAAAAATACTATTCATGAAACATAAATTACAGAATGTTCATTAAATTTTTACGTATAACGTGTCACTCATTATCGTTTCTGCATGCGTTCAGGCCAAAATTAACAAAATTATTTGATAATTTGATTTGTAAGGGATGGTTCAAAAGCTGCAATTTATGCAACGTAAAGTTATTTTAATGGAAGAAAATCAATTTGATGTAATTCATAAATTATAATTTACATAAATTAAATTATATTTCTAACTTTTACTTAATTCACAGTACTTAGTTATTTGTGATCAAGAATGATACTTTACAGAAAATCCTTTATAATTTACTCTTTCGAAAATACTGAATTGCTGATCACTATATCTCCGATATCTTTCAGAATTTTCACGAAGTATCATTAGAACTTTTGAGCTAAAATATATTTCATTACTGCCCATATCACATTCATTTTTTTTCTGTGTATTTTGATCAAACTTCAATATAATGTTTCATTTGCATTTTATCAAGTATTTTATAATGTTTCCAGAGTTGTCAATGCACTGGCTTTTCAAAGATAATTATTTTAATACAGAAAATGTTATTTTATGTAATGGGAGCATTCTTCAATTTTCTGAAAGAAAATACTGATATACAAAAAGCCACTGATTTGGAAACTTATACAGTAGACATTTTGAAATAGCGAATGTATTTGAAATATTCTTTTTTATAGTTTTGCCAGTAATTGAACTGAAGACAGTTTACATTGGGGTAAGTTTTTCACGGGAAACTGTGGAAACGATTTCAACGCTTTTTTGAGGAGTTTTGAAATTAACTAATCTTAAAATTGATCATTTGGTAAGACATAATATTAAAAATTACCTGACTTGTAGCTATTTTACAAACGAAGAAATAGCTTGTAAAACAGCTGACAAAAAATGAAAATTAAAGAGTATCATTGAATGTGAAAATATTCTAATGTTTCGTAATTTTTTACTTTCGGATTTTTAAGGAAATGATTCAATATCTTAAAAAACACATACAAATTTTAAGCGTTTAAAAAAGAAAATTAAAAAAAGTTCGATTTCGAATTTCATCTTGCCGCTTTCTTTACAAAGTTCAAAACCGTCCAAATTTTCCAGATACGAAAATCATAAAATACCCACTTAAAACGGGTACTTTCTTTGCTACGACCGTGTAATCCGTTTCGATAAATATGAATATTATCCTTTTCAGTAACATTCGGGACTGGAAGTCAATCTGCGTCTCACCCCGACAGTCTTTTCCTTAAAATAAAAAGCAAACTAAATGTCTAAACACATTCATTTTATGTGTTCTTCGACACTTGATTTGCACCACGTATAAAAACCTTGAAAAATTCGGGCGATTAAAAAAAATGAAATCTTCAAAATTTTCTTTCAGAACGCGAATACGCGGAGGACCATTGCGCATGTGTTTGCAAGTAAATATCGATATTTTTACACGAACGTTATACATAGAATTTCGAAACATTATGTTTATAGCTCATGAAAATATCAAGTTTTCGGACGATAAGAATTATTGTGTTTTTAATATTATATGATCCGATGTAGGAAAAAAAAGAAAAAAAGAAAGAAAGGAAAAAAAAATGCAATTTAACAAATTACAACGACCATTTGGAAAATGATTTTCTCAAAGACTAAAATTTAAGACATAAAAAATAGCACGGAGTTGATCATACATTACGTACGCCATGAATTAAACATTAATAGTGTTATTACACGTAAAAATTGCAAGCGACAGAAATCTCCTTTGATTCGTACGTATATTATCCACCTGAAACTTACGTATTATCCAAGCATTTCATCGGCTGTTCGGGAAAAGGCTTTTCGATCGTCAGATTTCCAAGAAATCTGACAACCCATTTTAAATGAAATTTCATTCTTAAACATCTAAACATCCCACAATATTACTTTTTACACCGTCGTATAGAGCAAAAAATGTACTTTTAAATGCGATTTGTTTGAAAACTCTATTTCAATTTGTTTCTGAGTTATTAATTTTTTTTTGTAGTTTTCATTACTTTTTTGTCATAGTGGCAACAGATCTCTGTTGAAAGTAAAGGGATATACATATTACTGTATAGACCAATCAGAAAACTAATAAAATGCGGATTAAACCAATAAAAACCTTCAGATATGCTTTTGATTTCCCATCCTGACGAGAACAATAACCATTTTTTCAAATGGTTAAAAAAAAAGTGATTTTTTTTTTTTTTTTTTTACAAATGTTTGTTTGGAATGATTTCCATTTAAATATATTCAATATTCATTCAACACAAATTTTAGGCACATATAAGGTTATTATTGCGATCCCGGGTTACGCTGGTCTTTCTTTTAAAATTACAAAATCAAAACAGTATCGAGTCATGCTTAACATATCCAGTAAGATATGCAGAAGTCAGCAGGAGGCCTTAACTATAGGTTTGTTCGGATAATTTTTTTTTCTGGATACAATTTTTTTCTTCATACTTTGTACAGATTTCTGGATCGTTTTCAAACGCTATAAAGTCAGACATCCACGATATATTATAATCATAACAGCGGCGTTATCGACATTCTGGTGTGTAAAGCCTAATGAATAAAGCTTTATCTTTCAAAGTTGACACTGTACATGTGCAGGTTTGAAACTGCTGCTCGGAGTTTGCTTCTAACAGGACCTGGTTTGTGGCCGATATTACTAATCAGAATAATCTTATGAAGTAGTCCAAATTTTTGAGTCTATCACAAAACTGTAGAAAGGTGTGATATATGCTAATTCTTTTTTTCATTTTTTGTGTATCCTGAGTAAGTTATTCTTTTAGTAAACGAACTGCCATTATTTTTTTATGCTAAAATTAATAATTAAGCAAAAAGTTGTTTATTTTAGAATAAAGTTAGTACCCAATTTAATTTTATTGCAAAAATCTGAATTCAGTTTAATGAACCTCAGGCTTGATTTTACATCATTCAAACGTTCGTACCGTTTAATGCTAACATATATCATAAAATAAACAGAATTTATCAGATTTTGAAATCTAAAATATTGATATCAGAATCGGAAACAAATTTTCAAAGCTTTTCTTCGCGTACTTTACAAAAGGAAAATTTTCTGTCCTAAAATTCTGGTTCCACTGCGGCATTTAAGAATTAAAAATCAATCGTTCAAAAAAGAACTGCCGCTCTTAAAGGTTCATGAAATAAAATCCTTGTACACAATACAACACTCAATCGACCGATGTCAGTTTGCAATTATTAGCGTTTTCAAGCGCTAAGAACATGTTTATTTTTCTGGTTTTACTAAACTGCATCTATACTCAGTTCATTAAGCATTCAGATTATTTAAATGAAATACAATTATAATAAGAATTTAATAATATCCAATAGCCTAGGAATATAACTATTTTGCGTGTCCGTCGCAAGTTTCCAAAATATAATTATTTTATTTTTTTTAAAGGAAATAAGTAGAATTATAGTACTATATTTTATATAAATTTTATATTTACTATACATTTTTAATTTATTATACTTTATTTTTTATTAATACTAGTATATTTTTATTATAATGCTTCGCTGAGCTTTTCTACTAAACTGTCGTTTTATATAGCTAAAACTTTTAAAATTAATGAAATATAAAGGTGCATTTGCATTTTTAAATCTATTATCTCCAGCTAAATTTAATTAACAACCAGCATCAGTGTTGAGAATAAGCTAAAGCACGATATTCGTCATTCCATATTCATATTGACCTACGTTAATATCTCAAACTAATAACTTGGATGAGTGATGACTACAACGTTCTAATGATAAACTTGGTCAACTAAATTTAATAAAGTGATCCCTTTTAATTCACATCCATTAATAAGGAAACAGATATTCTGACGATAATTATAATTATAATTTATCAGTTATGTAATGCATTGTACACATTTTCTAATACATGGAACACACCTGTTAATTGTGATTTCTTTGAAGTTAATATGGAAATATATGGTTATAAATAATTTGTCTGGTTAATCAAAAAATTTCCATCTTTACATATTCAGTTAAGATTACATCACTTTTTTCAGCATTCGACTCACAGTTATTTCATTATTTTTAATAAGAGTTTTATTAAATATAAGTTTAATATTATAAATATCATTTATGCAATGAATTCTAGAGCTTTTTAATCAATAATCACAATAAATATGAAACGTATTTTTTATACTTTTTATTGGCAGTTTAAATTTTTCTTTAATGGTTTTTCAATGAAACATGCACCTTCCTTGATACAATAAATTTTGCATAACATCATCTTGAAAATTGGTTTGGAATTTTTTTGTCGTCGAATTATTTTTTTTTTCTCAGAAATACAAAAAGAACTCAATAAAAATGAAGAAAAACCGCTGAGTTTTTCAATGTTAGTAATCTGCCAAAAAAAAAATAAATAAATAAATAAATAAATAAAAAAAAATAAATTACAAAACTCATTTTATCTAACAGATATGAAATAGAATTACAGAGGATAAACTGATCATTATTAAAATAAAGTGTATTCAAATCAATCAAATAATTTAGCTCTGCATTCATAATTATAAAATATCCTATTAGGAACATACTTTAAAGTATTTTGAATGTAACTCTTTGAACAAAAAGAAAAACTTTACACTAATTGTGTGTGCAGAGTATAAAAGGAAAAATTCCGTTAAATGATGTGTACATTTTGTCGTTTGTAAAGTAAATGATACAGTTTGCTGTTTATGCATTTTAATTAGAATAATAGGAGTAGTGCAAAAATCAAATTCACACGAATAACGAAATAAATGTATTTTTACACACACGCACACACATATATGTATATATATATATATATATATATATATATATATATATATATATTATTAAGACTAGAAAGGAATTTCCATTTCAACACTCCGTTTTATGCTGCAATACAGCAAAATAATATCAAGTAGATAAAATCAGTGTCATTTTATGTGTTTTATTATAACAGTACTAGCTGAAATACCCGGCGTTGACCAGGGTTTTAAACATGTTTGATTAGAAAAATCAATTTTAAAATTAAATACCGTATGGAATATGTGTCTCGCGCAAATATGGCTTCTTTTTTAATATATTGGATGCCTTGAGAAATTTTGCTTTTATACCAGTATTTAAAAATATATGTATTTCCTAAGCCTAAATAAATATAGTCTTGATTCTTGAAAAAAAAAAATTAAAAAGAAATGTAATTTCATGAAAAGCCCTTCGTTATATTACATTCTCTTGATCTCCGTGCATTAATCATATATTTGTTTTAAATATAAACTCATACGTGAATTAACATGCATTATTCACAACTAAAAAGTAAAAGCGCATCTAGTATTTCTACAGAATTAAATAAAAATCATGCACTCGTGACATCATAATTTCCTTTTATATTTTAACAAAATAACAAGGCTACTATAATTTGTGACTCGTGCTATCGCCAATATACTCGCCATGATACATCGCCGTTATCATTATCTTTTTACGCGTGAAGATTTCGCTATGGTACTCCATTGTGAAATTTGGTAATTTTTGAAATTCAATATTTGAAAAACAGCATAATCCTTGGATTTGAAATTTATATCAACAAAAATACAGTTTTTTGAAGTGAAAACTTCTTTAGGCGCGTTGAGTTTTTTTTTTTAGATGGGGAAAAACCACAGATTTCGAGACACTGTAACGTAACCGACATGCTAGCATTTTGACACATAGACACTAGCGCGCAAAGCGGTGAATGACAGGAACTTTTCCCTCTTCTGCTCAATCCGCAAAAGAAGAAGGAAGCTAAAACTCACTTTTTCTCCGAGTGTATTGCTAAAACAAATTATTATTTTGTTTTTCGTCAGTTAAAATGAATTATACCGTATTCGTGACCTACCTATTTCGTGTTACTAAAAAACGATAACGCTGTATTTTATCGTGTTGATGGTCTGGTCAATGACCAACAGTATTGGCGAGAATATCGATTACGGAAGATAAAATACGGGACACAGATGTCAGATACGCACTTGGGTACCTAATTGACAGCAAAATGGCGTTACTTTATTTTACAAGGTAACCCGGCTACTGTTGCTTATTTATTAATAAATTGTTCATTTACTTTTATTTTATTTTTTTAAATTGTACAATTGTTTTGTTCTATAGTTATTAATGAAATTACCGTTTATTTATCGTTGTTTACTTTTTAAAACAATAGAAAATAATTTAAAAATATATATTGTAACTGGTATTGGAAAACGGGCTTTCGCCAAATTGACGTTAAAAAATCACGCCAAACCTGGTTCGTATATCACATCTCTTCCAAATTCTCGGTTTTTTTATTTTTCGACTTTTTATCCAAATTTTCCGGATTTTTTAAATTTTCCATTTCATTGTATCCCAAACACTACCTTCATACCAAATTTCAAGATTCTAGGGATACAGGACGTACCACTGAGTTTTGATGATCGGTGAATCAGTGTCAGAAAGGCGAAAGTTTAAGTTCATATATCTTCTGAAATAAAAAAGATAGAAACGTGAAATTTCAGCATTTAGTTCCATTTCCACATTATTCTAGATTTACGAAGTTTCAAATTTCTGGGAATCACCAACACAAAGATATTGGGGGGTCAAAAGTACCCTGAGTTGCTTCCAGAAAAAGATGCTTGCGGCTGTGCTTTCAAGACTTGGCAGGGGCACTGCCGTGTCCCCAGATGCTTTCATTAGTGCTGCTACACAATTCAACGCATAAAACATTTCCTGACGATTAATAAAACACACACGTAATTGCTGAAGTTTTCACTTCTATTGGCACTCCCGGAGTGCCACTGTTTTTTTACCTATCTAACGCAGTTTGTCTAACAATTGTCTAACAAATACATTTAGAGCCATTAATTTTTTCAGAAGCTTCAAGTGTTTCCTTTTCCGACATTAATATGCGGGTACGATTAGTGAAAAAGGCAGTCATCAGTAACGCGTAGCTTTTTATTAAAGAGGATAGAATGAATCTCGTATTGGTTAAATAATCATGACTGTTTGTCTAATGATGTCCGTAACGTTGATCTAGTACTTTTATTTTAACAAAATTCTTGATTTTTTCAATTTAATCCGTTGGGAATTAATCTCAATTTGAGTCGTTTAACACCTTGAGGGGCGGTGGGATAAAATATATCCTACCTAATTTAAACAAGATTCTCACCAGAAAATTTTAACTAAATTTCATATTTTTAACTTTGGAGGAAAATCGTTAAAAGATTGCTTTTCTTTATTTAAAAATAAAATTTTTCGATTATTCCGGTAATAATTCAATATTTAGAGACATTTTTGCTTGCTTCTCAAGGGGTTAAAGTAAAACTCACAGTGTTCATAAACTTTCTCGCTTGACTACCTCTATTTTAATACTAGAACACCCGGAAAGAGTCGATTCGACTCTGACCATATGATTAAATGTCAATTGGAACCAGAAATTCTTTCACAAAATAAGTTAAATTTTAAAAACACAGATTTACGTTAAATAAATCAGTCAAATAATTTTAAATAAAAATTCTGGTGTAAAATGTTTTTATGAAACTTGTGTGAAATTTCCTGGCGTTCTAGTGTTAAACCGATATCTTTATTAAAGATGTAGATGTTAAAGAAATCTATAACGAACATTTTTTATTTTGCAATAGTGGCTGGAAATGCAGAAATAATTTGGAAGGTTGCGCTCCCAGCATAAACATTGTTTTGTAAATCAATCACGAGAGTGATTTCCGGTAACTAAAGTATACTGTGGTAATCAATCAGCAGGGTGATAGTGATTAATGCACAAGGGATGGGATTCTAAGAACATTCTAAGAACAGAATTATTTAAAATAAAAAATCACAATGGGTTAATCCACATAAAAGTTATTATTCGATGTTTGTTATATAAACTGCCAAGTGCGATCATTTTCACTTATTTTTATATCTTTTGGCACCATACATTTATTTCTGTTGCTAGAAATATAATTTTACATTATTGTAATAAACAAATGTTTAATGTTATGTCACACGTTGGATGATTTTTTTTTTTTATATATGTCTTAGAAATCACTTTAAAAATCACCAAAAATGTATAAAACTCATGACAGCATTCAAATAAACTTTATTTGAACGTACACCTTTCATTCTTTTAGAGTAAGCATTAAAAGAATGAGATGTTTAAGAAGGTATATGTGATTAAAACGAAATTTTTAATGTTGCGACATTTAATGGACATATTTACAGACATGTTTGTGCTTTAGAATATAGTTAGATATTTCAATTAAATATTATACAGGGTGTCCACCCTCAACGATCTCCAATGTCTAATTCCTTCACCGTTAGGTATAGACATACAACTTCAATTACAAAAATGTTTTGTAGTAAATAAGTATTTTAAAAGCAATTTGGGTCAATAAAAGCATTTCTTAAAGAATTACGAAGTTTAAATTTTTATACGTTCCCCCGGCTTGTAAGTTACACTTAGTAAAAAATATCCTATTGCACTAAGAAGTAAGATGAAGAAAACTCCCATTTTTTTTTTTTTTACAATTTCATCTGACTGAGTAATAGCTGTTCAAAATAGAATTATCTTTTTTGCTGCGAAATATGGGTTATATTCACAAATTTATTAGAAATATAAATAATCGCCAGACATAAAAAATAAAATTAATTTTACAATATAAACTTAAAATCTAACTCCATTCTGATATATTAAAGAAAAATACATAATTTGTACTAAAAATTTAAAAAAAATAACAGAATTTTTGTTAGGTGTACTGATGAAAAACAACATTCGCAATTCTTTACAAAATGATACATAGTATTTAAAAATGATATTAGATTATCTAACCTTAAACTTAATAAAAATGAATGTTATTTTAAAACTTGCTCGAAGTGACACCCTACAGCTGCAGTGAGACACGCGAAATATATCCTTCTAATATTTTAAGCACTTTGCGTACGATCCCTCGAAGCATGGCTTAACTCAAAAATTGGAATAAGTCATTCAATTCAAAGTTTCAGATTTCAGTCAGTTTTATTGTTAGATGAATGGGTCTTTTGTCATTCTTGTTAGTAAAATGTTTGCTAAGTATCACCCTGTTGAGAGTATAGAAATGTTAAATATCAAAAATTTTTAAGAAATGTTTTTAATATTCAAAACGACTTTTAAAATAATTTTCTACCTCGATTTAATAAGGATGATTTTTTTTTTCAACCTTGCTTCCGCTAGAGTCTCTTATAATCGGGACGTGCCTGGGGACCTATGAACCTGGCTTCCGCAGAAGAATCGGAATAAGAGTAGAATAAAGGGCTGCGGACAAATGAGCATTTTTGTAAATGAAACTGTATGTCTATGACAAACGGTTTAGAAATTAGCCATTGAACCCGGTTGAGAGTGGGCGTACTGTATAAGCTTTTATTAATTACATAAAAAAAATATATTTATCTGCCTGACAATTTTTCCTTTACAATTATTTCGCACTTTCCGATATCTTAATTTCAGATCTGATTTATGGAATACGAAATAAAAATGCCATATAAACTGAATTACAAAAGCTCGGGAAGACAAAAATCAATATATAACACTTTAAAATTTTAATGCCAGTATGGAAAGTCAAATTAATGATTTTAAATCTTAGAGAACAATGAGCGGAAGCAAGTAACTTTTATGGATTTTCCATCACTCTTATATCGCTTTTAAAAAGAGGAAAGGATACCAATTATGGCTTATTAACATTCGTTAATCATTGTCATGGTCATAACTTTATCTTAAATGACACTAATTTCAGAATGAAAAAACTCAATTATCAGACTTCAACTACATTTTATAATATCGGTAAACTTGTGCTATATGTATTACTAAAAAATGACGGCTGCAAATCGTTTTCGCTATTGAAGAATATTTCGAAAAAGAGGAAATGATCTTTAAATTCTTGATGCATTTCAAAATATAATTTTTAAGAATTTTAGGATATTTATTAAACATTAAAAGATATGTGAAATGGTTATAAGCATATTACTTAGAAACTAATAAACCAGTGTAAGGCTTTCGCACTGCAAATTTTGAGATTAATTGGTGATAGGTTTGTTCCATTAATTTTAATTAGCTACACTTTTTTAGTCTAACAACGTGTTTTAGCAAAATTTGAGTGTACTATACCAAAATCCTCTTGAAAACCGACTTGATAAACATTGAAAAAAACTTTGTAAATGCCTAACAAAAGAGCCACTTTGTCGCAATCTGTGGTGGTCAACGCGTTAAATGCGTTTATAAATTAAGAATGTTTGCTTTGTTTCAAATTGAATAACACTAAATATGAAAATTTAAATGTGTCATAATATCCCAATAATTCTAAAAATATATCAGTTTGACTATATTCAGTTGCTTCCTAAGTGATTGAAATTAATACAAGTTACTTGTACAAAATGTATAGAATTGGATTTGAAGAGAATTTATAAATATACACATATATATACGTAGTATATCGATTAATTCGAATTATCCATTTAATGTTTATATCAAAGTGGAGAGAACGAAACAGATAAAATTAAATAAGACATATATCAAAGCAAATTTAAAACAAATCGAATCTAAAAAAGGATATTAATAAAATAGTTTTACAGCACAGACGATTTTATAAAATTACTTTAGCAACTTCAACGGAAATAAGTTTCAGAAAGTTCGAAATTGTGGAGCGAAGGAGGAAATAATTTCATTCAATCAGTTGTGGATTCAATCGATCACTCTATCAAATAAATTTTATTAAATTTTCTGTTTTCGTGTTTTTCTTTTCTTGTTTTGCACAAACGCCTTGTTTAAGACTTATTTGATTTTTTTCCCCACGTACATTACTTTCTCACTTCTATAAACTTTCTGAAGTACCATATTGTGAATTATCTCTAAAATGAAAATTAAAATTTTAATTAAAGAAAACACCCTTTTTTTACCTTTTGACAAATCCTGCAACAAGTTAATATTTTTTAATATTTCTTCACATCATGATATTTTGCGTGGAGGATGTTTTGTTTTGTTTTTTAATCCTCTGACTCATTTTAAATTCTTGTGGAGGGGGGGGGGGGGTACTTATATTGAGCAATGTTATGCTATAAAGAAAATTTAGAGCAGTTTTCCCAATCTTTAATTTAATGTGACTCTGCTTAAAATTTGAAAGTTTGCTGTGAACTGATTTGTACATAAACCATAGAAAAAAAGTCAAAGTATAGTTGAAATTACTTAGAAAGAGATTACAGAAGTGAAGCATGCTGGAGCGATAAATGTTTATATAAATAATAAAATACAATTTTCTAGAATAATTATTTATAATAAAAGTACTTTTAACGTATTGCCATTAATAGTTTTAAGTCTCCCGTTCAGTCACGCGAAGACACTCGCGAGCTGATCGAATAGCTGAGATCGATCACTATATTTGCCGTTTTTCACTTTTTCAGTTTTCGTTGCAGGTTTTTATATGAGGACACCAGAAGCCAAGGGTTATAAGTGACAAAGTTAAAAAAATTGAGTTAAGTGCATAGGCTATCTGGAAATAAGTCTATTTGTCTGTAGGTAAAGAGATATAAGTGATTTTGTAGTTATGCGCTGCGTTCTATGGGTCAATTACTTAACATCTTTCCGGAAACAGTAATACGCGTGGAGCACAAGGGGTATAAGTGCACTTGTATCCGTTGACGTCTACATAGCTGAACCGCGACCAACGAAATACAAGGCCAGTCCATGGCTTTTAAAACGCCACATGAATTTCATCCTCCTTAAACGGCAATTGGCACAAAAAGACGAAGATGTTTCTAACAAACGGCTGCGAAACATAATAAATGAAAAGGAAGAAACAGTTCCTGACGTACCATTTCACGATGAAAGGTGAAGAAAAGCACCGTCGAATAAAATTCCACAAGACGGCACTGGTGTCATCAAAGAACACTTAAACAAGTCTCCACGATACACAAGCCATTATACAAGAGAAAATACCCCCAACCGTAAATACCTGCATCCAGAACTCAATTTAAAGCAGATGTACAAATTCTATGTTCAATTTTGCCTTGATGAAAAGCGCGTAGAGCCGTTCAATGAAAGTTTCTATAGACACATTTTTAACCCCTATTTTAATCTCAGTTTTCACCGACAGGGGACTGATGCATGTGTTACGTGTGATAAGCTAAAATTTCAAATAACCATGAAAATGCAGATGAGAAACATCAAGCAAAGACTCAAACTACATTTTCGCAAAGTAGAAACTACCAGATTAGCCAAAGACGCATTCCACAATTTAAAGATTGATTCAAATGTCGCGATAGGCTTTGACTTCCAAGAAATCACGCCAACTCCACATATAACCAATTCAATGGCTTATTACCTACGTCAACTTTGGACGTACAACTTGAACATATATAACCTTAAAAGCGGAACTGCCCACATGTACATGTGGCATGAAGGCCAGGCTTTTCGTGGTTGCCAAGAGATCGCATCCTGTCTCTTGAAGTTCATAAAGAATCTAAACTCTCAAGTCAGTCATATTACAGCATTTAGTGACAATTGTGAAGCACAGAATAAAAGATACTTGATTGTGAATTTCTGGCTGTACATCATAAAAAAGTACACACATAGAAACAGTCGATCATCTCTTTTTGATTTCAGGACACTCCTACCATGAATTGATCAAGACTTTGGGCTCATAGAAATCAGAAAGAAGAGGAATAAAAGGGATATGTATGTTTCAGAACAGTGGGCTCTACTTGTAAATAATTCCAGCCAAAACTACACAGTAGAAGTGCTAAATGATGACAATTTTATTAATCAAGTCACTTGCACCATTCTTTATAAAGTTAGTGAAAGGTATCCGAAATATGCAGCGGCTGCATTTTGAGGAAATAAGAACCGTTCACATTAATCTACAAAGAAAGAGCTGGTGGTGAATTAGAGCCTTTCCATGAGCTAAAGGTGAAGTCCATTCCTGTCGGAAGATGACCTAGATTTCTGCCTGAGCTTCCCATAGCACAAAAAAAACTCGAGTACCTTAAGATTAAAAATCTCATTTAACTATTGCAGTTTGTACCATCAGTGTATCAATTTTTCTACCGAGATCTTCTTCACCAAGTGGCACTAAGACACTGAAGCCCTGCACGCTACTGGAGATAATGCTGATGAGCCTAATTATAACAGATAAAAAATGATAAATTTTGATGTTTCAAAACTTATAATAAAATTTTAAAACTTATATTAGAACAAAACTTTGTCCTTTCATTCATTTGAAAAAACATTGTTCTTAAATTTTTCATCTTTTTTTTTTCTTGATCTATCCGATGATCTGATTTTTAAAACTTATATTAAAACAAAATTTTGTTCTGTCATTCATTTGTATCAACATGTATCAAAAATTTGTATCAATGTTCTTAAATATTTCAAAAATTCATTTTTTTATTTCACAATTTTTCATTTCTTGTATACCGCTTGGAAGTCAAAGAGTACAAGTGTCGAATGATGATCAATATTGCTTAGTTATATATTTAAAAAAAAAATACTCCACTTTTTTATTCCCAGCTATTGAAATAGGAGTTCAAAAACCACTAAGAAATAACCAACAGTTTCATATTCCAATTGAAGTTTAACTTTGAACTCAATTTATTCATAATCTAAATTTTATCACTTGTATCCCTTGGCTTCTGGGGTCCTCATATAAAGTAGCTTTCAGTGTCCTCATAAACAGATAATATGCGTGAGCAATATTGTCCAATCTTTCTGAGAGACCCTAATTTCATATTTACGACAAATTCGATAAAAAACCACGGAAAACTCCAAACGATTAGGCCGACGAACGCAGCATGTGTGAAAATCCACAACCTCCCGCTTCCCAAGGTTTTTAATGGGACCTCAAAATTGATCAAAAAATCCTTTTTTGTTTTTAAATATTAAATGAAAGCCTTATTAATTCTGAATATTTTGGCACATCCTTTTTACTCATACGGCAATTATATGGCTAGATATTGTAAATTTTGTTAATACACCCAGCGCAATTCCCCACAGAAATTAAAGTTTAAACGGTATTCAATCCATGTTTTCTTCACTTTCATGTTTTAAAAATGCTAAGACTTTTTTGTATTTCAGATAGAGATTTAACATTTTTTATACATGTTACTACCCGTCTTTCTTTCGTACAATTTGACCGAGTTCCTAAAAAAAAAAGTCTTACTAATATCAGGCACTATTAAAATCATTTTCTTTACTACATTCATTTGTCTTCCTCACCAGATGGTTCCAATGATTTCTCCCACAACTCATCTACATCCAAATAGGAAAAAGAACTATAACCTTACATTAATCAACATTTTTGTTGCAGCACTCAAATAGTAATCAAAAGTAAAATTTTTTAGCTAAGATTTTTTTTTTTTTTATGTAAAGTCATAAATTTTTTTAAAAGTTTTTTATGAATCTCCTAAAATATTTTTAAAAGAGAAATATTAATATTTTAATATTTTTAAATACAGTTTTATATTTATAAATATTTATTTGATTTCTTTTTCAAACTTTATCTGAGTTTTAATGCATATATGAAGTCTTAACGAAAGATAACGGACATTCCTTTCAAAGAAAATGAAACATTCTGCTCTTTATTTAACGTAATTTTTTTCTAATTAAAAGAACAAAAAAAACAAAAACAAAAAAACACGTGATTTTTAAAAATCCACAATTCCCCTGAATATCAAGTATTATTAAATATATTTTAGATGCCAATTCTTGACTTGAAACTTTACTCTTCTCCGCCAAGTGCTACTAATGATTTTTTTCACGACCTATCCGCCATACGACAGAAAAAAATAACCTTGCATTAACTAATACTTTCGGTAACTGCATTCAAATAATAGTCTAAAGATAAACTTTAGATTGTTATTAATTTTGAATGATTTAGCTTAATATTCAATATCCTTTTCTTCTTTTCTTTTAGAAAAAAGTTTCGATTGTTATAATATTATTTATCTTATTTTTGTTATATGCAAGCTTTTATAGTAACCTTTTTAAAAAAATTATTCATGAAGTTTTTCTGTAAATTTACCTGCAAATTTTCCTTGTAAAATACTTTTGTATTTAAATTTTTAATAATGTTTCAGAATATAGTTTACTTTTTTTCGTTTCAAAAGCAAGGTAAATTGTAAATGTCCTTCATAAGTAAAGTATACTCAATTGATAAATATTAGTTTAAATGCAGTTTATTAAATTTCAATAAATTCAACGCTTGGTATCGAAGATTATAAAAAGATGTCTTTTAGTATTCAGATAGTCTCTTCTTACCTTTAACCAATACCCAAATCGTCCATTTTAGAGGTATACTTTCAAACGCAAAACTACACTATGACGCAAAAGTTTAGACAATGAAGAAATTCTTACATACTTTGAAAAATATTTATTCACTTTTCAAATCACTGCTTGAAATTAATGTGCTGTACATATAAACAATATTTATAACAAAGAAAAGTGGAATTGTGCATATTGCAATAAATTAAATGGTAACAAAAATAAACTGCTGTCTCAAAAGTTTAGACACAAATTAAATAAAATCGAAATAAACAATTTTTAAAACCTGGTTGCGCATCCATGCTTATGTATTACGTCATATACACGAGATTGCATGGAAGAAACTAAATCTTGCATAGTTTGTGGATCGATATCGTACCATGCATTCTCAATAGATGTCTTAAGTTCCTTTTCAGAAGAGTATTGTCTAGCGTTGCTATAAACTTTGCGACACATGATGCTCCAAAGGTTTTCTATAGGGTTAAGATCTGGGCTACATGCTGGCCAGTCGAGAACTCCTATATTATGGGAATTAAACCAAGATTTTGAATGTTTTGCAGTGTGAATTGAAGCATTGTCTTGCTGAAATTCCCACTGAGGACCCCCTAGAAGCTCAGCAAATGGCAGTAGGTTTTCTTCTAATGTCTGTGTATAATGCTGTGAAGTTTGACGACCACTGGTGAAGATCAGAGATACTTGTCCATTATAGCAAAAGGCTGCCCAAACCATCACCGAGCCCCCTCCTTGTCTGCGACTAAAAAAACGTCGAGGTTCCTTCCGCAAGTCATGCCAATACGATAAACAACCATCTGGACCATCCAGATTCCACTTTTTTTCATCGCTAAATATGACTGACTGCCATTTCTCTCCATATGACATATGCTTTCGAGCCCACATAAGTCTTTGTAACTTATGATGTGGTTTCAGAGCTGGTTTCTTCTGCATTTTGCTATAAACGATTGTTCCTTTTTCCAAAATTCGTCTACGAATCGTATCCTTTGATACAGAGAGTCCCGATGAGCTTTGAACTCCACGTACGCTCATTTGTTGAGCACTCGCTAGTCTTTGTATCAGGCGATCCTCTCGTACATTTGTCACACGTGGCCTCCCAGACCGACATTTTGCTTTATATTCGGAACCACTCGATAAAACTCGATAAATAGATTTTTTTGACCTATTATTAATAGCAGAAATTTCAGAAACGCTCTTCCCTTCACCTTTCAACTGCCAAATCCTTGAAACCTCATTCACTTGAATTTCTTTAGCTCTCGGCATGTCGACTATGAAGCGCAATCGTTTGCAGAACTTAAGTACTCCAAATTTGTGACATCATCGATTCTAAATTTGCATATGCCAGCGAATATTCAAAGAAATTTAGAATAGTGTCTAAACTTTTGCGACAAGCACATTTGAATTTTTATGAAAAAAATTAGTATTATAGCAAATAAAACGACTGTCTTTTGTACATAGCATTTTAAATCAGTTTTTGAATATATTTACAGGTTTTTGTAATTCTGACGTCATAATTCTACATTTTAAAGCTGAATGACGTCATTGTCTAAACTTTTGCGTCATAGTGTATATTTAATGTTGTTCTTTACCTACAGATTTTTTTTTTTTTTTTTTTTTTTTTTTTTTTTTACATCAATGTATTTTTTTTTTTTTAAACTTGCAAAATTTGAATTTTTATACGGTCCATGAATCCTATAGCTTATATTTAGAAAACCTTCTTCATGATATTACAAGTGAAACTGTAAAAGGTACTTTTATGTATGATTAAAATATAATACGTCTAATCTTATAAATTTGCAGCGTTTTCTAGAATTAAAAACTTGTTCGTTCGTTTTTAGTTGTATAACACATGAATAAAAACATCTGATGCCTCATCTTCGGTTATTTTATTTTCGTACAATCTGACCAAACTATGAAAAAAAATTTTCATTCTTAAATGTCAATCGTTATTAAATCCTCTTTTAGGTACAAGACTTTTTTCTTTTTTCTAGACTGTATTCTTTTGTCTTCCTTAGCAAATGGTGCTAATATTTTCACCCACAACATATGCGCCGTCAGATTGAAAATACAAATTCAATATTAACAAGCGGAAAACCAACGTTTAAAACTGCACAAATAATACACGAAAAGTAGCAAACAGCTGTTTCGAATCTACTACCGAGATTATTCTTGAGTAGGAGATAGGGCAAGGCGCAGCGTACTAGGAAAATCAAGGTTGAGCGATTTTTTATTTGCTATTTATACAAATTCAATAGCCTAGTGCTTTCAGTTACTACTATCGAATTCTAATCTAAATATAAAATTTTATATTCAAGTCATTTTTTTTTCTTTTGAAATACTTTTTTTCGTTCCATTTTATGTCATTTTTGTTATTATGAATTTCTAAATATTCTTCGATACGCTATTTGTTTTAATCAAAATGCATCTGTTTATTTCTTGCGAAATATTTTTCTATTTAAATTTCCTGCATTATTTGACAGGGTATTGTGCGGTTTCTTTTAAATTCAAAAGTTGGCAACATTTTAAAATGTCCGTAACCATTAAAATATTCTGACATGGCTATTAAACATGGTTGTAATGCAATATTGCGATAAATGAAAAGTTTTTTAAATCAGTTTGGTTGTGAAGTATACATACATAGTATACATAGATAAATATTATAGTAGTAACCATCAGTTAAGAAGCAACAAGTTATTATTCACATAAAATCCGACAGCAACAATCGAGAGATGGCACTACATTAATTATTTGAAATTTACCGAAAACAAAGGAAAATTGACTAGATTTTTTAAAAGATATTATGGAACTGTAATACGTATAGCTATGTGATTTTTTGTTTTATTTCTATTTATTTCTTTTTTTTCTTTTATTGTTTATTTATTCACATTTGAATATGAGGTGAATAATGGTTAAAGTTAATTAACTTCAATGTATACAGTGTTGTAGGCTAATTGAGAAATCCGTCTCTTTGCAAACAGCTTAGGTTGTTTGCAAAGAGCCGGGCTAATTGGAGAATCCAACTCCCTTTTTCCAATTAGCCTGATATTGTTCAGGCTTATTGTTCAGGCTTATTGCGTTAGGCTAATTGAAAAATGACAACTTATTATCCGATCAGGGTGATATTTTTAGCTCACAGGCTATCTGAGCCTGAGAGCTTATGTTCCCGCCGATTCTGTGTGTACGTGTGTACGTAACGCGATAACTCTTGATAGAAATACCCGATTTGCTTCAATTTTTTTTTCTAGGTTCATTCTGATGAGCTGCTTCCCTCATTAGTTTTTGGGGTTCATTTGTTAAGGATAAAGGGTTAAAAGGGGGGCTAGTCCCCCCACATAATTTATATAAATGGGTTTTTCATGCAGAAATATTCGATTTGCTCCAAATTTGGTATACCGGTTTATTGTCTTAAGGAGCTTCCCTGATTAGATTTGGAAGCTCATTATTTAAGTATAAAGGGGGGAAAGGGGGGCTACCCCCCTTAATTTAGATAATCGGTTTTTCATGCAGAATTATTCGATCTGCTCCAAATTTCGTATACGGGTTTATTATGTTAAGGAGCTTCCCTGATTAGATTTGGAGGTTCATTAGTTAAGTATAAAGGGAGGAAAGGGGGGCTAGACCCCCCCTTAATTTAGATAAATGGGTTTTTCATGCAGAGTTATTCGATTTGCTCCAAATTTCGTATACCGGTTTATTATGTTAAGGAGCTGCCTTGATTAGATTTGGAGATTTATTGGTTAAGTATAAAGGAGAGACAGGAGCTAGTGTCCCTTTAATTTAGATAAATGGGTTTTTCATACAGAATTATTCGATTTGCTTCAAATTTGATATACCAGTTTATTACGATATGGCTTCCTTCATTTGATTTGGAGGTTCATTGGTTAAGTATAAAAGGGGGTAAGGGGGCAATTGCCCCTCCCCTTAATTTAGATAAATGGGTTTTCATGCAGAATTATCTAATTTAGTTTAATTTTTTTTCAACCGGATCTGAACTTGAAGGTTCCATTTGAAGTCAACCCAAAAACCGACCACAACCAGGTTTCGGATTGAGTTCAATTAGAACTTTCAGGTTCGGATCGGGTTGCCGGTGGACGGAAATTATTTTGTCTTGCATGCATCCGGTTACAGTTCCTTGGAATATTTTTGTCGGTTAAGATTTGGTTCGGGATGGGTTTCAGGTTGACTTCGAATGGAATTTTTAGGTTCTGGTAGCATTGCGTGTCCACGGAAACTAATTTGTCTTGTTCGGATCCGATTATGGATCTTTGGAATATTTTTGTTGGTTATCAGATATGGTTCGGGATTTCGGGTTTTTTAAAATGGAACTCTCAGGTTCGGGCGGGTTGCATGTAGACTGAAATTATTTTGTCTTGCTCGGATCGGGGGACGGTCTGTTGTAATTTATTTTTCGGGTTTGGGTAGGGTTATGCGTTAATAAACCTAATAAAAAGAAAATTGCTCAGTTAAACTGATGGCATTGAGCTCACAGGCTATTAACACTAATTGTATATTATACTCTTATTTCAAAGAATAATGCCCCTCGAAAAATAAATGAAGGGATTAGTCCCCGTTGCCCCCTTTCTACTTAACCAAAGAACCTCCAAATCTAATCAGGGAAGCTACTTAACATAACAAACTGGTATACCAAATTTGAAGCGAATCAGATAAATCTGCATGAAAAAAAACATTTCACTAAATAAGGGGGAGGGGGGTATTAGCTCCCCCATGTCTCACTTTATGGTGAACTAATGAACTTTCAAACCTAATCAGAAAAGCTCCTTATTAGAAGGAACCTAGAAAAAAAATTAAACTAAATTAGATAATTCTGCATGAAAACACATTTATCTAAATTAAGGGGAGGTGCAATTGCCCCCCTTTCCCCCTTTTTTCACATAACCAATGAACCTCCAAATCAAATGAAGTAAGCCATATCGTAATAAATTGGTACATCAAATTTGAAGCAAATCGGATAATTTTGTATGAAAAACCCATTTATCTAAATTAAGGGGACACTAGCCCCTGTCCCTCCTTTATACTTAACCAATAAATCTCCAAATCTAATCAGAGAAGCTCCTCAACATAATAAACCGGTATACGAAATTTGGAGCAAATCGAATAACTCTGCAAGAAAAACCCATTTATCTAAATTAAGCGGGGGGGGGGGGTCTAGACCCCCTTTCCTCCCTTTATACTTAACTAATGAACCTGCAAATCTAATCAGGGAAGCTCCTTAACATAATAAACCGGTATACGAAATTTGGAGCAAATCGAAAAAGTCTGCAAGAAAAACCCATTTATCTAAATTAAGGGGGGGGGGGGCTAGCCCCCCTTTCCTCCCCTTATACTTAACTAATGAACCTCCAAATCTAATCACGCCATCTCCTTAACATAATAAACCAGTATACGAAATTTGAGCTAATGGAATAACTCTACATGAAAAACGCATTTATCTAAATTAAGGGGAGAGGCAATTGCCCCCCCCCCCCTTTATACATAATAATGATCTTCCAAATGTAATCAGGAAAGCTGCTTAACATAATTAACCGGTATACCAAATTTATAGCAAATCGCATATTTCTGCATGAAAAAACCATTTATCTAAATTATTGGGGGGAACAGCCCCCCCTTTCCTCCCTTTGTATGTAACTAATGAACGTCCAAATCTAATCAAGGCAGCTCCTTAACATAATAAACCGGTATACCAAATTTGGAGAAAATTGAATAATTCATCATGAAAAACCGATTTATCTAAATTAAGGGGGTAGCCCCCCCTTTTCCCCCTTTATACTTAAATAATGAGCTTCCAAATCTAATCAGGGAAGCTCCTTAACACAATAAACCGGTATACCAAATTTGGAGGAAATCGAGTATTTCTGCATGAAAAACCCATTTACATAAATTAAGGGGGGGACTAGCCCCCTTTTCCCCCTTTATACTTAACCAATGAACCCCAAAAACTAATCAGGGAAGCACTTTATCAGAATGAACATAGAAAAAAAAAATTGAAGGAAATCGGATTTTTGTACCAAGAGTTATCGCGTTACGTACATACAGAATCGGCGGGCACATAATTTCTCAGGCTTTGAGATCCTGTGAGCTAAAAATATCACCCTGATCGGATAATAAGTGGTCATTTTTCAATTGAACTGAAAAATATCAGGCTAATTGAAAAAAGGGAGATGGATTGTCCAATTAGCCCGGCTCTTTGCAAAGAGCCGGATTTCTCAATTAGCCTACGACATATACATAAAATAGAATACACTTTTCTAAGGGTGTTACAGATATCCGCTTTTTACAGGACAGATCATCTATATAACTATAGCCTTCGATACTCAGTAAGCCAAGAAGCATTCTGGTAGCGTATTTATTAAAACATGCCTACTCTCTTCCATTTTATCAGCGAATACAGAATATTATTTAATCTAGCCTAAAAAAACTGGAAAATTATGTATGAACATTTAAAATTATGACTATAAACAGAATAATTCGAAATAACTGATACCACTAAAAGAAATTTGGTAATATTTGAAGATATATCACACGGCATCTATACTATGAAAGAAAAACATATCCGTGAGTGACTCTGACTTCATACTCACAATGACGGCACCTGGCTAATAAATGTCTCTTTAACAGAATTTTTTAAACTATTAAACATCACCGAATTTCAATTTTTTCGCAGAGGAATAGGGAAAAAAATTTATTTCAAATGCATTTTTCTTTGAAAACTGTATCTCAATTTACATATTTTTTATGGTCTTAAAGATAATTATCAAAGATTTTCTTTTTAAATATATCTCTATCGCATGTAGCCCAATTACGAAAGAGCCCGTTTATTTATGATTACAGTTAAAAACCGTATTAAACCGTATTAAAGTAACCCGTTTATATTTAAAACAATATAGATATCCTAGAATTTGTTTCCGGCTAATATTCCATAATAAAATTTAAATTTCATTAATAAGTAAATAAAATAACATAATTTAACAGACGTACAATCGAATTATACGCTTAATTCATTCTGAAATTATCACAATAAAAAAACAGCTGTCGGTAGCGAAAACTTGGAGATTTTTTCTGCTATTAATTCCTAACATGCATCTAAAAGGAAAGCACTGGATGTAATAGATTTCAAAGCTTTATTTGAATGCATAATTGATATTTTACATATAAAAATGCTTTCAAATGCATATTAAATGTAAAAATTCTTTAAAAGTTTTTTTTTTTTTTTTTTTTTTTTTTTTTTTTAAAGGCATTTACATATTTTCTTTAGCATTTAGGATCTGGAAGTTATGTTAACAGCGTCTTGCAAAATTTAATATTATTTACAATAGAGCTTAGAAAACTAAATTTTATATCCATTCGATAAGGTTGTAATTATCTCACTTTATATAGTTCCAGAACTATCGTTTACATAACATATTTTATAAATGATCCCAGAAGAGATTACTCAAAACCGATATTTTCCCAGAGCACAGTAATCGATTTAAACTACAGATTAATGAACTGCTCTTCACAGGATAATTTTCATAAATTTTAATCGTCTCATGATTAATATTATCTTAGTTCTAATGGGAGAACGAAAATCATTGTTCCTTTACTCATATTCTTCCATTACCATGGAGAAAAATTACACGAATATCGAATTGACGATCGAAGATATGACGATATAATAAAATTAAATCATTTTTATAAAAATCTTTATGTTAATCAATGCTATAAAAATTTTAATCGCAGCCAAATTTTACTGGTTATATAAATTTGCCAGTTCATTTCCAAATGTTGTTTATATTATGATGATTTTTTATACTAGTTTTAGTAAAATGGTAGTTCTGGTGCATGTTGAAAATAAGATTACTTTTATTACAAACAAATATAGTTGGGCTCAGGGCTCAAAAAATCGATTTTTTTAGTATCTACTTTGACAATTCAATTAATTCTGAACACAGTGAAAAAACCGCATAAAAATGTTTGCATTTTTAACGGAGTTATAAGTATTTATGTAACAATCGCTTTCGAAGCCAATTTAATTGCAACTTTATGTCGCGTTTTCTTAAAACTTGATTTTTACGACTCTTCGTAAGATTTAAAAAAAAAAAAAAAAAAAAAACTATTTGATAAAATGGCTTAGTTTTTTTTTTTTGCATGCAAATAACATCATTATCTATAGAATGAATTCATATATTTTACATAGTTTAATATTTTGTTTATTTGTAATGAAAAAAAAAATGTATTTTTTAGAGTTTTTTAAATTTTGAACTTTGAGAGTTTATTAATAAGGTTTACTTTGATAGATACTTATATCCTTAGTTCATTCTATAAAGTAAAGTTTCCGGATCATTTTAAAGCAAAATTTAGGTTCTTATGTCAATTCTTATGTCCAATTAAGATATCTTACGGATGGTGATATGACACCTAATTTTTTTCCCGAAAATTGTGTTACATAAATTTTGTTATATTTTTTATTTTATTACATTGAAGTTCTTCATTTTATGATTTTATAAGACTACAAATACACCTTAAAGATATCATAAAGTTTAAATTAGTTACATTGAATACTTCTGTTTTTATGCGTACTCGAAGCGAGAGCTCTGTTTACATGTTTTTCGGTATCGATACAGCCCTGAGTACCCATAAAGAAAACCACTACAGAAAACACATACATTTTAGAGGCATTACGTGCATATATAAATAAAGATAATTGTTCTGATGTATACCATAATTTGTATTCTGATAAATCCCGCAAAGACTTGACTGAATGAAAATGTTACCAAATAGTTTTCCTTACTTACTTTGAACACGTGTGGTAAAAATGTTGAAATCTGTCTACTTATCGTTTAAAAGCCTTATTGCAATCCTTAACTCTTCATTTAAATAAGTTTTGAGGAATTTTATCTGTAATATTCTGGATATTCTACTATTGAAGTAATACACTGAGTTTTATGATGATATATTTTGAACCCTGGTCCTATACCACCACATTAGTCAACAGATTTCTAATGAACTATCACGACGCCACTGTTTGAAACGGTAAAATAATGTATCTGACTAATAAAAATAAGTCTTCTCACACGTGACAACATATTTCTTAGAAAATAATTCTCTATGTAACAAGTTATCTCAGCTAAAATATCCATTCATAATATTCATAAAAGGAGAAATTATTTTTCCTGTTTAATAATATGTAGCGTTTAGATATTTCATTTCAAAATCAATGTTTTCATCTAGGGCACTAATAATGTAAAAAAAAAAAAAAAAAAAAATGAAAATTCATCGAAAAGTTACTATTATAAAATTTAAAAATTTAAAATTTTTTTTATAAAGGAAATTTAAGTTGTTAATTCATTTCCAAGATTTAAACAAAATACGCTGTTTATTTGTAAAAATTCTCCATCACAGTCTAAAATTCATTTAAAATGCTACAATTTAAAAATGTAAATATTTATGAATTACATATTTTTGCTCGAAATTATATGTTTCCTAAGCAATGAAATCATTGCTTTTAAAGTAAATTTAGTAAAATCTTGCAATTTGTATAATTCTTCTTATTTTAATTTTGAGAAATGACATAAACGATAAAAATGGCTTATTTTAAAGTCGAATTTAAAAAAGTAAATCGTGTGGGATCCCGCTCTGATGGATCCCGTGTGTGGGATCTAATGGTGTCAGCAAGAAAACCCACGGGATTGGAAACTGTGTGGGGAGGTAGCCGTCCCTATTCAAATATTACTCAGCATTTATTATATCTTCATTTTAGTTGTGGAATCACCACCGAATAAGTTTTCTGTTATTCGAATACTGTTCTAATTTAACTTGTGCACCACATTTTTAGGTATGCAGCGTCATACACTGGTGATATTTTGAAAAAAAACAAAGAAATGTAATAAAGAAATTCCCGACTCACTGTTGCCAGATTGGGGACTTTTTTAATTCAGATTATTTGACTGTCACTACTTAAAAAAAAAATAGTATAATTCGACCTAGTTTTCAGAATCTTAAAATAGGACGAATATTTCTATTTCTAAAAAGCGGTGACAATCAACGATCTGGGGTTAAAAACGTCTCCAATCTGGCAACATTGTCCCGACTTCACACATTAATCTCTTGAAAAACTAATCTCAAGTGTTACTTTTATTGAATTTTAAGAACATTTAGCCTATTTTTTTTTTTTTTTTATCCTGCATGCATCACAAACATATTATGTATACAAATTATTCATATCTTGAATGTTTTAGTTAAAAAATATCTCACAAGATTCAATGTTTTAAAATATTATTTAGAGAGTAATTTTATAATAGCAATATCTCATGTAATTAATTTCGGGGAATGGGATAATTTTGGCACTAAGTATAAATCGATTTCTTCATTAAGGTGTTTTAATTTATTTCTTTATTAAGGTATTTTTAAGGAGGACAAAAACGCAACCTTATGCTATTTTGCGCCTTTTATAGTAGAGGTGGAAATGTACCAGTCGATAGGGAATAATATCTACTATTATTTGATTTGTATGAATTTAATTTGGAGGATATCTGCATATTAAAATTTGAACCAACATTTATTTTTTTCCTATAGAAATTGATATCTAAAACTTTAAATATACTAATTTAAAATTACAGCTCATTCCGCCGCGTAAAGTTATTATGCTGTTAATAATACTGTCAGGTATTTGAGTTATGTTTTAAAACTACCAGTATTGCAATCTGTTTTGCATTAATTAAAAATTATTTTAAAACTAGGAGTTGCAAACTTTAATCATTCGTAATTCTAAACTACTCCGCCGAATGAATTCTAGTGTCGTATCAGAAAGTAAAATTAACCTAAACGTCCAAATAGGATGTCAAAATTAACTGTTAGTATTGGAAATTTTAAAGTTTGTAAAAATTTCAATATATAAGCCATCTCCAGAGCATTAATTAGGGTAATAATAATGGTACAATAGTTATGGTAATAATGTTAATAATAATTAAATTGAGTTTTGTAATACTGATGAAACTAACATATTAATTAATCATGTATTAATATTTCAAAAGGATTTTTCTCAAAACTTATTTTCAGAAATCTGTACTTTTGTGGCGATGAAAACACACAATTGTTCTTGTAATGGAGTTTTTTCAACGTAAAAACAGATTTAGCTACAAAGACTACAACATATAGCTTCACTGCTGTAGCTAACTATACAAATCATGTAAAACATGGCACAGCTGCTGCACCTGTTGCACAATATACACCAAACCGTAATCAGCATTAATGTTTCTCATAGTCCGATTAAATATGAAATTTCATTAATTTCGATGAATTAATTCTTGAGATACAACAGCAGCAAAATTTGTGTAACACAGATACTTAGCACACAGTAACACAGATTATTAGCATATTTAAGGACCAAAAACATGTATCTTTCCGTTTTTAGTTAAATTCACCTCTATTTAGTTCACTAGGCATTGAGATTATATAAATGGAATAAAGCTACAATAAGATTTTAATAATATCCAAAGATCGGAATATAACTATTTTTCACGTTATCTCAAATTTCCAAAATATATTCCTTTAATTTAATTTTAAAGTAAATCGACAAATTAGACTATATTTTCACAATAACGCCCCGTTGAGTTTTTACTCTCAGCTGTCATTTTATATAGCTAAAACTTTCAAAATTAATTAAATTCAAAGGTGCATTTCCATATTTAATGTATGATCTCCAGTTAATTTTACTTATAAACCAGCTTATGAGTTGAGCATATGCTAATGCACGATATTCGTCATTCAAAGTTTATGTCGACCTACGAGAATATAGCAAAGTAATAACTTAGACGAGTGACGTCCACAACGTTCTTATGATACACTTGTGCAACTAAACTTAATAAAGTGCTTCATTTTAATTCACATTCATTAATAAGGAAAGGCATATTCTGACTATAATTAAATTCTAATTTATCAGTACTGTAATCTATTTATAAATTTCCTAATAAATTGAACATACCCACTTATCAGAATTTCTCTAACGATAATTTGTATAATTTATGGTGATCAAGAATTTGTCTGGTTAATCAGAAAAATTTCTACCTTTACAAATTCAGATAGAATTAAATCACTTTTTTTCAACATTCGACTGATCCTTATTTTATTATTTTTAATAAAAGTTTTATTTTAAAATATAAAATTAATTTTATAAACGTCATTTACTCAATGAATTTTAGAGCTTTTAAATATTAATCACAGTAAAAATATAGCGCATTTTTTTTATAATTTTATTGGCAGTTTCGATGTTTTCGTTAATGATTTTTCAATTAAACTTTTCCCTTTCTCAAAAACAATAATTTGTATAAAATCATCTTGAAAATATTGCTTAGCATTTTTTAATGCAAAAAATTTGTTTGGAATTCTTTTATTATGAAATTCATTTTTCTTCAGAAATGAAGAATAACAGCTGTGTTTTTCCCCGACTGCCAAGAAGAGTTATGCGTTTCGCGCGTATCTGGGTATGTGGATTTTTTTATACCCTCGAAACATCCCAAAGATTGGATGAATTTTAATGAATGAGGTCTCTATCGATTTGTCTTAACCGCCCGATGGTTATAGGCTAGGTTTTGTTTTTATAAATTCAAAATGGCGGCCGTAAAATACAAAATAGCGGTCGGGGTGAAAAAAATTTACACGCGACATTGAATGGCATATCATTTTATAGGTCTTTCAAAATGAAGACGATGTTTCATTGACTATTTTACAGTCAGAAGCTCCGTTTAAATATTAAACAATCTGGAAGTTGTGTAGGTAGGATCTCTAGCTTTTCTGCAACTCTAACCTTCATAGACATCCATAGGCCTCACCAAAACAGTGTTTTTAGATAGGAACTAACAATTAAAGACATCTTAAACGTCATCAATACAAGTAAATAAAAAAATAGGTAAGTAATATAAAAAATAGTTTTACAAATAGTTGATGAGAAATAATTAATTAGTTTGCTTTTTACGCAGTCGGGTTTTTTGATTTCTAAATTTAATTTTTACTGTTCATTGTTAGTAATCTGCCGGAAAACATAATTTACAAAACTCATTTTATCTAACCGACATGTACTAAGAAGATAAAAAAAAAGATTTTTATTAAAATGAAAGACAATCAAATCAATAAATGTTTTCTTCACATATATAATTATAAAATATCTTATTAAGAATATACCGGATGTCCCAAAAATGACCAAGGATTTTAAATTCAATAACTTACAAAGGGTGACAAATATTTAAAAAAAATCATGCAGGAGGGTTATATATGTTGTAAGGAGTACTTTTACTGAGATTCTTTATTTTATTTCGAATTTCAAACAATAGATGGCACTGATAGGAATAGGTGCTCAGTCCAGACCCGATTTTTGGTACTTTGGGATCCATTCAATTCATTTTAATCTCTTTTTTTCGCATGAAAGAAGAGAGATGCCGAAAAATCGAGCCAGGATTTAGCGGTTATTGCTTGCAGCGCCGTCTATCAATGCTATTTTTAACTAAAACTGAGAATTTCAACATACAATCTCCTGACATCTTACATAACACTCCAAGAAGAATTTTTTAATATCTGTAACCGTTTACAAGTTATTGAATTTTAAAATCATTCGTCAATTTTGGGACACTCAGTACTTTGAAGTATTTGGAAATTTAACTGTTTAATTTATAATTTTAACAAAAAAAAATAGTTGATAGTAATTGTGTGGGCTAAGTATTAAAGGATAAAATTTGTTAAATTGCGTGTAAATTTTGCATCGAAAGTTTTTATCGTTTGTGACGTAAATGGCGAAGTTTGCTGTTTATACGTTTTAATTAACATAATAGTTGTGGTGCAAAAAAAAAAAAAAAAAAAAAAAAAAATCGTTTAAATTAATAAGGAAAATCTGCTATTGTTACATGTATAAATATATATGTTTATATACAGGGTGTTTCAGAGCTTCATGTACAGATTTAGTGTAGATGTAGAGAACATCGTTAGGAACCACAATTACATAGGAAAGCATGATAGGAAATCGACAGGTAGCCCTGTATGCGAGCTCTCACGATCGGCTGCCCCAATGTGGACGCCCGCCGATTCTATGAAATCAACATGAATCGCACGGACAACAACCCAAACGGAACCCGGCCACGAGTCGCACAACAACGCTTCATTGTTAATGTGTGGACAGGTGTCTTTGCGGACAGTTAAAGGACGTTCGTAAATATCTCATTTTTATTCTGGAGGTTCTTCTTGAAATGCACATGTTTGACGCGGAAAGTGTTTTTAACATGATTTCAACATTAGGATAGGATATTTGAAATATTTGAATGGGCGTGGCGGTCCCGTCGCTTGCCCCTCCTGATCACCTGATTTATCTACTCATGATTATTTTCTCTGGGGTGCCATGAAGAGTAATCTGTACGACACGCTCGTAAATTATGAAATGGGTCTGGAGTCACGAATCTCCATCGCTGCGGCTACTATCAACGCAACAACAGGATTCTTGGAAATGTTCGCAAATCAATGTCGCATATATATGCCACACATGCATCCATGCCATTGGACGCAATTTTGGACAGCTCTAGTGATGATTGTAAGTCATACATTGTACACTTTTCTGTGCCTTAAAGCGTTTTACACTGAATTCTGCATTGTGACCTGACTCTGTCTTTGTGTTTCTTTATCACGTGAGGCTGATGTTTACGACCATGCTTTCCTATGTAATTATGATTCCTAATGATGTCCCTCCCCTCCAAGTTTATTTCGAAGTTCGGTATCCTCTGTATATTAAAATGCATGGAAACATATTAATAGATTAAGCAAGATAGTTATTTTTAACAGTTCAATTTTCCCGTTTTATGCTGCAGTACTGCAAAATAATATCAAGGAGATATAATCGGTGTCATTTCAGGTGTCTCATTCTAACATGTATAGAATGAGACTCATATTAGTTTAAAAAATTACTCCGTAAGAAGAATTTAAGATACTTAATCTTGCACAAGTTCTTTATTGAAATAAAGGGTTAAATGAGATTTTTGCACTATTTTTAAAGAAATTATTAAAGTTAAAATTATAGCATTTTACTAATATTTCCTACATACTTTACTGCTTCTGCCTTTAACAGACTATTACCCGAAGTTTTTAATCCCCCAAATACTAAACAATGAAACATTATACACAACTTGTTTATGGTTTCGTGGAAAACAGAAAATGTCCGAGAAGGTATTTCCATGCAATGTGTATGTCGACAAGAATAAATAGGAATATTAAATGAAAAATGTATAGAAAAATTTAAAATGCTTTAAAAAAATGTAATTGTCTACAGTCAGGGAAGTGGGACACGAAGAAGTTAGTGACATAAGTTAAATCTGAAATCTATAAAGATCATTTGAGAGATAATTTTCTACCAATTCACTTCCCTACTTCAGTCGGCATGAAATATGCAGGTCAACTTATTTCTAGACGTATTTGGAAAGAGGAGATTGAGAAGTGTATTGTTGTTTTTAGAAACGAATTTATACGTTTTCTTTGAATAAATTTGATTTTCTTATGGAGGTTTAATACATTGAAATTCTCTTTCTTGTATTAAGATAAACAATCAATTTGTTCTATTTTTCTTCTATTGGAATAAGATGTGTTTTTAAATAAAGTCAGACATCAATTGAAATAATATTACTTAGAGAAAGCATTAAAAAGTGTATGAATTTTATTCATATATTTGTACATGGTGATCATGAAAGGTATTAAAGTTAAAACACCCCAACATCGTAATTACTCATTTTATTAATATCGTCAGATAAATTCAAGAAATGTGGGAAAATAATAGAAATTGAAATGAAAACTGCAATATTGCTCAGACCAACATGAAGACACGGGATTGGAAATATAACATTATGCAACATATATTTATATAGATAACTTATTTAATTGTTAATAGCTTTTTTCAATTCATCTATTGTGTTAGGGCCGGACCGAAGGACTGGGTGAGGGACAAATTTCAACGTTAAAGTAAAAGTTATAGGGTAGTCCTTCCTAATATCCTCCCTAAAGAACCTTGCAATGTTCGAAGCGATAATATTGCTCTAAAATATGTCCTTTAGCCAGAAAAATACATCAAAAAATTTACAAGCACGTGCACCGTGTTGTATGAACCTGTAGGTATTGAAATGACCAATCGGTGATGTTGCCTTCGAATTCCTAAACTCTCGCCCAGTAAGTAAGCTGCCAGTAACTTACACCTGAAGCAAATCCGTTTATGAATACGGATTTGATAACGCGTTTTTCATTCAATGTACACCACACCGTCACAGGTTCCATATATAGAGCTGCTAACTCCTGATCGTTTAGGTCTTCAATACTGCAATACTACTAATACTATATCCAAATATAGTAGTACGTGCAATATTGTGTGCGCTATCTTGGCACTAATCGACAGATATTTGATACAACCCCTCATCTCTTTGCTTCTTTTTGGGTACAACGGATTTCGAGTTTATTCTATCGACGATAATTTTCAGAATTTTTAAGCTTTGATTTTGAGACTTTCAAAAAGTTGCTCTATGTACTATCGAATACATTATTCGCAGTATATTTTGATTGCATTCGCGCATGCGCATTGAAACATTCTTTAGTAAACCTCCTCATTTTTCATCCCATTTTTATTATTTTTTAATTTTCATTGTAGAGCATTGTGTGCAATGTTGTTTCTCATATTTTCTGAAAAGAACTTTTTTTTATATTAAGAACTCTGCAAATTATAAGCAAAAAACTTGGCGAAATTTGGGACTGTTTTTATAAAAAAACATATCTCTACGAGTATACATGATATCCTCATAAAAATGAACACAGTATATTATAATAACCCACTTACTAAGAATCTCGAGAATGAACGCTTTTGCTACAATAGTATTTACAGGGTTATCCAAAAGATATTCGTTCTTTTTCAATCTGTTGGCGATCCCTTATGGGGTTTCGGGAAAAAAAATCTTCACGGAAATGTATAACTTATACTATACTGTTCACACACCTGCAGTTTCAGGTTAATTTCTCATGTATGTTTCAAGATATTTAATAAAACGTCTAAAATTGCAAGTGACCGGTCACCTTTGGCCATATTGTATATATATATATACACTATATGGCCATTAATGACCGGACACTTTCAATTTTAGACATTTTGTCAAATATTTAGAAATATGCTTGTCAGATTCTTATGGAATTTCAGGATTAAAACGAACAGGTATGATCTCATATTTATCAACGTGTATTTGGTAAAGAGGGCAATTAGGGGGCCAACAAAAAATCAAAGAAAAAATAATACTTAGGATCACCCTGTAAAATAAAGTGCGCGAAATTATCTATCGCTGCAGAATATAAATAAACAGACATTGTGCGATATGTGTATTCATTTTTGTAAGAATGGCACGTATATTAATAGAGATATAGCGATTTTTTTAATTAAAAAATTCTTGCTTGTTTTTTGCTTATAACATGCAGGGCTTTCCTCCAAATTTAACGCCGGTTTCAGAAAAACTGACAAAATATAGTAGAAACAATATAGTGCAATTGGAATATAAATATATTAAATATATTAGGAAATATGAGCAGTTGTATGAAATAATTTTTATATGCGCATGCGCGAACGATAATTTTATAGAATTTAATAGTCAATCCTATGGACAACTTATTAAAAAAAATCAGTCAAATATCATAAAAATTCCGAAAAATATCTGCATTAGAATGAACTGATTTTTAATTGATCGCTAAAACTAGCTGAATTGTAAGTGATTGTCCACAAATTCTCTATTATAATTTTAATGTTTTTTAAATTTAAATTTATTATTTATGCTTTAGTTCTTCTTGGATAAACAGCAGAACGAGCCTATACCATGATAAAAAGAAGTACTAGTATGTTGTGGCCATCACAAAACTTTCTTCTGTATAAATCACGTCAATTAAATCATTTAAATAGTACAAGAAATTACATCAATTTAGTAACAATTAATATGAAAGTATATCTGAATTTGAAGTTTGATGAAAATTCGTATTTTAGTTCTAGAGATAGTGCTATAGCGGAAATACTGAAAAATGTAGCATAGCAGAGCCATCTGTTGAGCGATTTACATCAAAACTTAAATAACACTAATTAATATCAAGGTATACCTGAAAACGAAGTTTGATGAAAATTCGTGCATTAGTTATCGAGATAAAGCTATGGTTGAAATTCTGAAAAATGCAGCATAGCAGCGCCACCTGTTGAGCCATTTGCACCAAAATATAAACAGCACTAATTCATATCAAGGGCCTACCTGAATCTGACGTTTGTTGAAAATCCCAGCATTAGCTCTTGAGATAGAGCTATTGCGAAAATTGCAAAAAATGCATCCTAGCAGCGCCACCTGCTGAGCGATTTACACCAAAACTAAACAGCACTAATTCATATCCAGGTATACCTGAATCTGAGGTTTGTTGAAAATCCAAGAATTAGTTCTTGAGATAGAGGTATTTCAGTAGTTACAAAAAATGCAGCATAGCAGTTCCACCTGCTGAGCGATTTACACCAAAATGTTTAAAACATCAAGTCATGTCAAGGACTAACTGTATCTGAAGTTTGATAAAAATCCGTGCATTAGTTCTGGAGATTGAGCTATTGTGGAAATCGTGAAAAATTTTGCATAGCAGCGCCACCTGTTGAGCGATTTACATCAAGGACTAATCAGCACCAATGTATATCAGGGTCTAACTGAATATAAATTTTTATTAAATTCCGTGCATTAGTTCTTGAGATAGAGCCCCCACAAAATTTGTGTCACAGACATACAGACAGACAGACTCACAGAATCACATCCTTTTGACATTTTGTAAAAACATGTTTTTCGGAATCTCTGACCCCTAAAACGTGTAAATCCACCGAAAGCCGAAAGTTGAAAATTTTCACGAAACCAATACTTTCTTCTTGTAAAGATAGAAGAAAGTAATAAAAATCAAAGCATTTTTTCCGAATCTACTTGTTGATAGTCACTAAATACTAACTTTTTTTTCTGAAAGTCAGTTAATAAAAAATGACAATTTGTGAAAATCCCTTATCATTCAGAAAATTTTAGAGAACAATTAAAAATTAGCTCACTCTAACGCCGATATCTTTCGGAATTTTTGCGGTAGTTGACTGGATTTTTTTAATACGTTGCTCCATTGAGCTCACTATTAAATTATGTAAGAAGATCCTTGTTATCGTTCGCGTATGCTCAAAAAAATATTTAATACAACTGCTCATAATTCCTAACATATTTAATATATTTATATTCGAAAATAGTAATTATATCTTTTTGTTGCCATTTTCCCATAGCTAATGAAAAAAAAAATAATTAAAGTACGTGCTATTTTTTAAAAAATATAAATGAATGATTTCTGATTAAACATGGAGCTGTTATAAACAATATTTAATTTAATTACCTATATTATAAACAAATGAAGGCATATAAATCATTAGATAGCTGCCGATTTTTTTTGTCGAGTTATTTGAGTGACATTTGTTTATTATTATTATTATTAGTATTATTAGTATTATTATTCAGCGATAGTGACGTCATATTAAAATTTTACTGCAGATGTTGCTTAAGACTCGATCGTAAATGAGGAATTCTTCAGTGGATGCGAATGACGTCATTTTATATAAGATAAAAGCGTGTGTTTTAAGACTTAAAACTAAAGTTTGTTTTGTATTATCTATATTTATATACATATATATTTTTAATTTCATCGGGGACGACACTAAATTCTGAAAAGCATAATTACTGTTTTCTAGTTTATCTTTTTTCCCCCTCTAGCTTCAGTTAAAAAAATAATAAAGAGCCTGATAAAATTCTTTTTAATATTTTGAAGATTTTCATTAAGAATTTCTATTTAACTGCAATAAATAGCTCCTTCTTTTTTTTATTGTTGTTGTGCTGGATATAATTTGAAATTATACAGAAACTCGGCAAATAGCTTAATATTGGTTATTTATCAATTATCTAATTTTTATTTAAATGATTTGTAATTTTTGCACTTTATCACTACCGAAATATCAGACGAAACTGTCGAAGGCACACGTCTCCACACAGGACTGCATTAAATATTCATTGATGAAAACTATAGAATTTTTTAAATGGCCATTCAATAAAGCAAATCTTTATTATTGAAACGACTTTTGTACCTCAAATTTGGAATTTTTATGTAAATATTGTAAATACAAGGGTATTGAAAAGTAGAAAGCCAATGTTTAAAAATACACAAATAATACGAGAAAAGCAGCAAACAGATTTTTCGAATCTACTAACGAGATTCTTCTTCAGTGCAAGATAGAGCAAGACACAGCGTGCTAGAGAAAGCAAAGCTGAGCATGCTCAGCTTTATCTTAACATGCTCATGTCTAACATGTCCTAACATGCTCAGCTTTGCTTTCTCTTGCACGCTGTGTCTTGCTCTATCTTGCACTAAAGAAGAATGTGGCAAGTAGATTCGAAACAACTGTTTGCTGCTTTTCACGTATTATTTGTGCATTTTCAAACGTTGGTTTTCTGTTTTTTAGCATTCCTGCACAAAGGCTTTAATTGCTATTTTAATAAGGGTATTGGTTCAAAACTTTTAAAGAAAAATATTGCAGAATTAATTAGGAACGACCTTTCTACCCTGTTAGCGCATTTTATAGCATAGTATACACTGATACGTTTAGTGCACTGTTTTAAATTATACTTTATTCTTTTCATCGAAACCGCGAATTTACCGTTTAATGCGGGTTTTCATTAACCACACGTTCCGGTTTCTTAGATTTTATTTTTTTAAATAAAAATAAAATATATTTTATTTATTCCTAACTTGCTAAAAACATCCATGCATTTGTAACATTGCGCTATAATAATAGTTATAAACTACATAGCTAAATATAATAACACAAATAATAATACATAAGCAAATCGAACAAGAGAAATCGAAAAATATAAGCATAGCAAAGCAGAAAAAATATCACACGGAGAAATCAGGCAAAAGACATTCCTCGAATTTTCCTGTCCGCGGCAACTTTGCAAATTATTTGTGAAACTTTACCGGATATAAGATTTCAAGTTAAAGTAGCAATTAGCAGCATGAAATAATTTCGTCTTTCCCATCGATAGTCTATAAAATACTTCTTAAAATTCATCTCTGAAATATCTTCTCAAAATCTTAAACTGGATGTTAGTTATTTTTTATTTACTACCAATTAATTATACAAACTTCAAAAGTAATTCCAGTATTTTTCATCCACTACTAATATAGTTGCGTGTTATAAAATTAAAATATCCCAAATAATGCAAAAATCACATGTATTCTACCTAACATATCAAAAGTAAAACTGTTAAAATATTTTTTCTAAAAAACCGTTTTTTCGAAAAATAAATTTTTAGTATCTGCTTGCATTGCAGAAATAAATAATAATAAAAGAAACATCTATAGTGTTCTTCTCGCCGGAAAAAAATACATTTTAAATGTTGTTTTGCTTTTATGCTAATAAAACAATTCCTCTAATAAAACAGCAATAACAGATGAATGCCGAAACAATGCGTTAAAAAATAAAATTGCCGAAAGCACTCTGTTATTTTACGCTGTTTACCAAGTTAGCCTTATTTATTTTTATTATTTATTTATTATATGGATATCTAAGCATATTAATTACAACATTAATTTATTTGAATACTGCGTACAATTACATTGCACCAAATTCTACACTGTTAAAAATTTGCAGCATTCTGGCAGGTAATTTGACCGTTTTATCCGAAAACGGTTACACAACCGTAATTTAACACTATTCTGACCATATTATTGGTCATTTTATGGTCAGAATATAGTTAAATTATGGTTACGAAACCGTTTTTTCAAAAAACGGTCGAATGACCTGCCAGAATGCTGCAAAATTTTTAACAGTGTATGTAACTAGAAATATATTTAAATTTTTGTTTGCTCATTGATCTCCCTTCTTTTTTTTTTCGTCTTATAGAGCCTTTTTTTATATTATTTTCTCTTGTCAGAGCCCCATTCATAAATATATCCATATTCTCCCAATAACTGGCTTATTCCTGCATCTCATGTTTTCGAAACTTTTTTTTTTCCTGAGAGAAAAGTCTTATAGCAGTTCTTCGTTGAGCTAGTCAATACTATTATATTATATTTGAATATTTTTCAAGCCAGTTTAAATATAACTTGATTTCAGGAGCGTCCGACAGTGATTCAGGAGACCAGCTGTACATACAAAAATATTATTTAATATTAAAAATATTTTTTATAAATTTTCTGGTGCCGTATAAAAGATAAATATATGATACATTGTTATGCTTAATATACTTGTAAAAATGCGACTTTTCACGCATAGTTGTTGTAATGGGTCTATGTCATTTAGCAGACAACCAAATAGCCGACAAGACATTTAGCAGACAGCAATTAGACGACAGGACATTTAGCCGACAAGTACATTTAGTCGACACGTACATTTAGTCGACAGGACAATTAGCCGACAGCGACAGTTAGCCGACAAGACAGATACCCGACAGAGACAATTAGCCGACAGGACAATTAGCCGATAGGACAGTTAGTCGACATGGACAATTAGCCGACAGGACGTTTAGCAGACAGGATGATTAGCCGACAAGACAATTAGCCGACAGGACAATTAGCCGACAAGACAATTAGCCGACAAGACATTTAGCCGACAAGACATTTAGCCGACAGGACAATTAGCCGACAGGACAATTAGCCGACAAGACAATTAGCCGACAAGACATTTAGCCGACAGGACATTTAGCCGACAGGACATTTAGCCGACAAGACAATTAGCCGACAGGTCAATTTGCCGTCAGGACATTTAGCCGATAGGACAATTAGACGACAGGATAAGCCGAGAGGACGATTAACACAGTTAGGTTTTGGTTTGGATACTGTTAGGTTTCGGATAGGTTACAGTCAGAATACAGTTAGGTTATAATTAGTTTACGGTTACGTTAAACTTGAGTTACAGTTAGGTTACGGTTAGGTTACAGATAGATTACGGTTACGTCACAATTAGATTAAATTTAGGTAACAATTAGGTTACGTTTAAGTTACAAATAGGTTAAGGTTAGATTACGGATAGGTTACAGTTAGATTAGGGTTAAGTTAAGGATAGGTTACAATTAGGCTACGGATAGGTTACAGTTAGATTACGTTTATGCTACGATTAGATTACAGATAGGATACAGTTACGTTACAGTTTGGTTACAATTAAGATTACGGATAGGTTACAGTTAGATTACGGTTAGGTTACGGATAGGTTACAGTATGTTACGGATAGGTTCCAATTAGGTTACGGTTAGGTTACCGACAGGCTACAGTTAGGTTACGGTTAGGTTACCGCCAGGCTACAGTTAGGTTACGGTTAGGTTACAGTTAGATTACGGTTTCGTCACAGTTAGATTAAATTTAGGTAACAATTAGGTTACGTTTAAGTTACAAATAGGTTAAGGTTAGGTTACGGATAGGTTACAGTTAGATTACGTTTATGCTACGATTAGGTTACAGATAGGATACAGTTACGTTACAGTTTGGTTACAATTAAGATTACGGATAGGTTACAGTTAGATTACGGTTAGGTTACGGATAGGTTACAGTATGTTACGGATAGGTTCCAATTAGGTTACGGTTAGGTTACCGCCAGGCTACAATTAGGTTACGGTTAGGTTACCGCCAGGCTACAGTTAGGTTACATTTACGTTACAGTTAGGTTATAGTTACATCACAGTTAGGATACGGCTAGGTTATAATTAGTTTACGGTTAGCGTACCGTCATGATGCGTTTATTTTACAGTTAGATTACTGTTACGTCACAGTTAGATTAAATTTAGGTAACAATTAGGTTACGTTTAAGTTACAAATAGGTTAAGGTTAGGTTACGGATGGGTTACAGTTAGATTAGGGTTAAGTTACGGATAGGTTACAGTTAGATTACGTTTAGGCCACGATTAGGTTACAGATAGGATACAGTTACGTTACAGTTTGATTACAATTAAGATTACGGATAGGTTACAGTAAGATTACGGTTAGGTTACGGATAGGTTACATTACGTTACTTATAGGTTACAATTAGGTTACGGTTAGGTTACCGCCAGCTACAGTTAGGTTACATTTAAGTTACAGTTAGGTTATAGTTACATCACAGTTAGGATGCGGTTAGGTTATAATTAGTTTACGGTTAGCGTACCGTCATGATGCGTTTATTTTACAGATAGATTACGGTTAGCTTACAGTTATGTTACAGTTAGGTTAGGGTTAGGTTACAGTTATGTTCCATTTCCGTTACAGATAGATTACGGTTAGCTTATGGTTATATTCCATTTCCGTTAAAAATGGGTTACGGCTAGGTTACGGTTATGTTCCATTTCCGTTACAGATAGTTTACGGTTGGGTTATGGATAGGTTACAGGTAGGTTACAGTCACGTTACATTTAGCTTATAATTAGTTTACGTTACGGTTAAGTTACCGATAGTTTATAGTTACGTTACAGTTAGGTTACGGTTATGTTATAATTAGATTAAGGTTAGGTTGCAATTAGGTTACAGTTAGGTTACGGTTAGGTGATAATTTGTTTATAGTTAGGTTGAAGGTATGTTACTGTTAGGTTACCGTTAGGTTACGGTTAGGTAACAAGTTACAGCTAGGGTACAGTTAGGTAATGTTTATGGTACAGTTAGATTAAGGTTACGTTACAATTAGATTACTGCGCCCAGGGCTTAAATTCTAACAAAAAAAGTTCCGGAGCCCTAATCAGCGCTACCGGTACAACAACTGTACCGTTCCACCCCTCCCCCCTGCCCCTGTAATCTGCATATTTATATTTGGTACATTAATTGCAAAATTTAAAGCATTTTGTTTTTCTTTAGCAAAATAAAAATTTTAAATATATCTATCAGCATGTACTTAGCTGTCAACTATTCCACTTTTTAGTTATCACTTCTTCTGAATAGTAAAAATCCGTGCCTATTTTTTATGTTAATTAATTGCAGAATTCTGCGATTAAATAGGGTAAAGATTATGATTAGGAAATGGTGTTAACACAGAAAAGGGATAGTTCGCAGCTATACATTTTTAAGAAAAAATGAATGAAATTTACAGAAATGAATATTTATATGCTGAAGAATGGAACATTGTTTTACAATTTCCTGAAGAATGTGCATATCTTAAACTATAATCATTTCCTTCCGCATAACAATCTTTTGCGGTGAGTCCCTGAAAATCAAATAAAATTAAAAATTTGACAAAGTTATCGGAAAGAATCTATGCTTTTATAGAAAAAGGGGAAACACTGCTCGATTGCTTTCTATCCGAATAACAATACATGGTAATTATATCTATTTACAAAGGAAAGTGACTTCGTATAGGTGCAGAGAGCCTTAGCGTGGGTACCGTTCATGATACAAAATAAATAGAAAAATCTCTAACGTGATTTTTATACTCGTACGCAATAGAAGACAAAAAACCTCGAACAAACAAACATCAAGCTGATGCTTGTTGGATAAAACAGAAAATATTCTTTTCAGGTTAGATATCGAAATAATAAAAAGAAAACCCAGCCAATAAAAAATTATCCTACTGTCACAAAAGAAAATCGAACTGAAAGCAAATTTATTGTTCAGTCTATTGAGTGGTGCCGTATTAACACGTCGCCGATATAAATTTGAAATAGTAAAACGCGATTTCTGTTTCCCCTTCATTCTGATCATAATAGCATTAAAATGATTTGAAGTAATATAATAAGTAATTTTAAAAGATGATTTTTTTTTCAATACATGAATAAATAAAATTTTAAATGTAATACAGATTGAGCTCGAGTCAGTCTAAGCCTAAAAACTGATATAAAAATTGAGACCGTTTTATCTCCATCTCCTACGTGTGTGACACATTACGTCACATATAAGTGTTTTGTTAAAAAGAATGCAAAAGCTTGGAGATGGGAAGGAAAGGAAAAGGTAATTTAAGCTTCGGTTTTTCGGAAGCGCTATTGCACTGGGCTCAGGAACCCTGTATTTATACAGTGTAATTTTATATCACATTAGCTGACCCACCCGGCGTTGTCCAGGCCCATCATAATAACCTTAAATAAAACTCAAGTTTGTATGATTTTATATCCTTTGAAAATCTTTTAAATGAACCTAGTTTCGGAAGTCCCATTACCTTCCACAGCCTCTCGTGTGTTCCCAACAAATCTCTTTCCGAACGAACCTGTGAAATGGGTCCCCGCTACCTAAAGCAGTATGTACCGGAAGTGCTCCGCACGTGCCGCTAATAATCGAAAACCAAGTCGAGTGAGCCAAACTTCGTTGTAATCAAGCCCATAGAACCCGAAAAACGAATGCATCATTAATGTTCGAAAATGTTGGTAACTGAAGTCTAAGATAAACTTTCATAATACAGAAAGTAGCTGAATTGTAATCTGACTTAAATGAACCAATTCCCGTTGAAATTGGTCCCCTAGAACCCGAGGAACGAATACACCACTAAGCGGTGGAAGGTTGCCCCCCCCCCCCTCTGTAAATTTCACGGATTACTTTTAAAATTAACGCAATATTATTTAATAAACGGATGAAATCCCGGGCGGCAAACAACGTAGCTACGCTACTGCACCTAACGAAAATTTTCATACGGATTCGACATTCGTTTTATTCGATGTTAGCATAAATTAGAGGCCCGATGTAATTATGACCGCGCTAGAGTGCGAAGCCAGCTAGTTTAATAAAATGTTATTATTATTACTCTTATATGTTAAAGCCTCGATAACTCGACATCCTCATAAATAAGTGTATTTAGTTAATATTATTATTTATACCTTTGCTCTAAAAACTGGATAACTTGAAGAATCATTAATCCGTTTTATTTTCTATCGAATACAAGTTATACGGTTAAACCTTGATGAATCTTCAAGCTTATAAATCTATGTTTTTATTTAAACAATTATCATTGGTCATTGCGGTTAAAACCTTGATAACTCTGTATCCCTATAAAGCAGGGCTTCTATGCAATAGAATATAATTAATTTTCTTTACATCCGCAATAAAATTAAAATAACAAGTTATCCCCAAACGATCTCTCTAAACGCAAAAACCTAGTTACTTCGCCATCTCTTTAAATTTATATTTTAATCAGTTTGATATAAATTTTGTATGATTTCCAAAAAACCTCGAAAAGTCGTCATCCTTAATCATCTGTGATTTTATTAAGTCGAATGTCATTAATGAATTATATATATCCAATCTTGATAACTTGACATTCTCACAAATTCGTCTTTTTGCGCATCGAATTTATTTAATTTATATATTAAAAGATCAGTGATTCGCCAGCCTTAATAAACCTTTGTTTTTGCTGAAAGAAGTAGTATTTATTTGTTACTGATATGGGGCACTATAATATCGATAGCTCATCAATTTCATAAATCAGTGCTTTTACTCAATCATCATTAATATTTTATACATAAGCATTAAAACCTCAATAACTCAACTGTCAGCTACTAAAAGTGTGTTTGTATTTAACTGTAGAATAAGTTTTCAGCGAGATCGCATTTAACGACAACCCAGTTTTTAGCGAGGAAAATTGAATAAAACGTATACCAATAAAAGAAAGTTTCGCTCTGTCTGTGTGTATGTGAGTGTTTGAGTGTCTGTGTGTCTGCGTTTGATGACTAGCAAAATCTACCGCACGTAGAAGTCTGAACATTTAGGTGAGAACAGTCCAAGACATGTCCTGATGCGCCTGACAATCAGATTTTTCTTTTTTAGGGTTCCGTACTTAAAAAGTAAAAAGGGAAACCATTATAAGATCACTCTTGTGTCTGTCTGTCTGTCACAGCCATTTTACTCGTAAACTATGGAACGTGGAAAGTTCAAATTCGGGGAAATAATAAAGACAATTGACCCACATATTTTCATATTAATAAACATTCATAAATATATTTAGTAAAAAAGTAGAGGGGCTAATTATGCTACTTGAAAAAAAAATCTTTTCATTGTATATCATGTGGGGTATCCTGTGAAAGCTCTTGTAACGCTGAACTCAAAAATACATTCCTTTTAATTTTAGGTATTATATTTTCAAAGATATTGTTGAAAATGTAGCGCAAAAATATGTCCCCCTCCCCGCATCTAATTCCGAATCTACTGAAACTAAAATTATGAAAAAATTAGAGGTAGTAGGCATTAATATAAACCTTGCCGGAAAATTATAGCGATTACCCTAGGTCACATAGTTTTTGAGTAATTAGCGTTTTTCTGTTATACACAAATTTCGATTTACGGGCATTCAGAAAAATTGTTGAGCATCGCTGAATATACCTATCGTTGCAGAAGAATAAAAGCATTGTATATAATGATTTTCGAAAAAAATCATCAGTAATTAGCCGAGATATTAACCCTTAAAGGTACGGTCAGTTTAGACATACACAAGCAGGGATTTAGTGGAGGGTATACGGGGGTACACTCCATATACCCTCTGGATGTTTTTAAGGAACACCGTATACCCTCTGTTTCTCAAGAAAACTATAGTATATATACACTAGAGTATACCCTCTGCCTTGAGCGTATACCCTCTGCTTAGAACGTATACCTTCTGTTTTTTTTACGACTACACCACTGTACACAAGGACAGGGGCGGCGTACTCTATGCCTAGTTAACAACTTTTAATGATATATATGTGTAATGTAATGTCCAGTAACAGTATAAAAGCAATAAACGTCAAATTGTTAAAACATACTAATTTAAGGGGTCTCGGGACTCTAAAAAGTGGAAACAAAAGACCATTTTCAACATTTAATGTCGTAAAATGTATATGATTTTAAAACACAATTTTAATTGGAATGAAAGATATAAGTATGTTCTTTCGTTTCATGTATTTAAAAAATTGCAAGATACAGAATTAGTATTTATAGGGGGCTCGAAACTGTTAGACATTTGCCGAACAAAAAATTGGCATAACAGTTTACGCGCAGGATTACAAAATAAATATTGCAACTAGAATGAAAATTTTGGTGCTTACTTATACTTCAGATTGCTACACTTATACTTCAGATTGTAATAGCCTCTTTCAGTTTTTATGCTCTAAATTGTTAATAACTTACCCCCTTTATATCCGATCTTCTTCGTTCTTGGGGCCAATTCTCCATTTAGTTATTCCCTCATTTCTACATTCCAGTTAAGACCCTGGCAGCCTGGGACCCGGTACAGCACCCCTTGAAGTTTTTGCGCCCTAAATTGTTAATAAATTGCTTCCTTTTAATCCGATCTTTATTTAGGTATCCTTTTTTCATTTAGTTATTCTCCCATTTCTACATCCCAGTTAAGACCCTTGCTCCATTCTCCCCCCTAGGGTTCCGTAGTTCCCTTGAATTTTTTGTGCGCCATGCATTTTTCACCCTCTAATTTTCTCACCTTCTCAGTGCATAATTTTAAAACTGAGTATTGGACTCTTTTCCCAGGATCAACACCCTCATATTTTATTTGGGCCCTAGGACAATCAGCTATCCAGTCCTAGGACAGCATTTGCCCAATTTTTGGCGCATTTCTTTAAATTATTATTCTAAGAAATACTAATTCACAACTCTATGGTTAATTTTGAATAATTGAAGATCTAAGACCTTTTAACATATTTTCATGTTAGGGCCCTGCTCTTAACTATCAGTTGGCCTTTTTTGGGCCCTTTATTGTAGCTCCCTTAAAAATGACCCGATTCATTAGCTTTTTTTTTCTAACAACTTCTTAAGTCTTCTACCAAATCCATGAACGACAAAAAAATTTCTCACTTCAGCTACCACCAATTTTTAATATTAATCTCCTTCTTGGGGCCTTTGTTGCAGCTTCTTTAAAAACGATCTTACTCTATTACAATTTTCTACTTCATAGTTCTTGCGTCCTACAGCTACTTTAAAACTATTAAAATTTTTTCCTTTGCCCAACTACATTCCAGTTAATATCCTGCCCCCTGGACCCGGTCCTTCTTTATACCCAAGCTACCACCTTTTTTGAATATTAATCTCCTTTTTCGGCAACAACTTACGTTTACTCACTACATCCTTAAATTAAAAATAAAAATCGCGTTACGTTAACCCTTAAATGCGCGATTTTTTATTTTGCTTCGAAAAAATTATATATGATTCACTGAAAAGTTTATTACACAGGAAAAATAATGAAAAAAAAATTCAGAGATACATTTTTCATATAATATGGCAATCTTTTCTTCTGTTGCGCATCTGCAATACAAATAATAACTACTGTTGTGTGGCTGTTTTACGCTAAAATTTTGCAAATCAGTAAATAGCCGTTTATTAAATAATATCGTGTTAATTTTAAAAGTAGACCGTGAAATTTATAGAGGAGGAGGGAGGCAACTTCCACCGCGTAAGGATAAATTGTTTCGTCGGGTTATAAGGGCCCAATTTCAACGGGAATTGGTTTATTTAACTTAGATTACAATTCAGTTACTTTCTGTGAAAATACTACTTTCTGTGATTATGAAAGTTTATCTTAGACTTCAGTTAACGACATTTTCGAACATTAATGATGCATTCGTTTTTCCGGTTCTATGGGCTTGATTACTACGAAGTTTGGCTCACTAGGCTTGGTTTTCGATTGTCTACGATACGTGCGGAGCACTTCCGGCACATGCTGCGTTAGGTAGCGGGGACCCAGATTACAGGTTCGTTCGGAAAGACGTTTGTTGGAAACGCACGAGACGCTGTGGAATGCAATGGAACAACCGAAACTAGGTTCATTTAAAAGATTTTCAAAGAATATAAAATCATACAAACTTGAGTTTTATTTAAGGTTATTATGATGGGCCAGGGCAACGCCAGGTGGGTCAGCTAGTGTGATATAAAATTGCATTGTATAAAATTTGGTTGTATCGTAGGGAACTAGAAAAAGCAAGCAAAAAATTCATACCGCACAGTTTGTTTTTTATTTTTAATTCGATATAGATTTCGTTATTCATATGTCTAACTGTTTTATACGTTTAATATAATATGTTGAAACATCACAAAGAGATTATTATTTGTTAAAAAACCTTGTTTGCGTGACTTACATTTTTCTACACAAACAAATTGCAGTAGTAATCCTTATCTCATTTCATAAAATATTTTTTTTATAATGGCAATTGCCCATATCCGTTTATTTTTCAAAAAAAATCACGAAAATTCAACAAACTGTCGTATCGGAACATTATTTGTACTATAAAATTTATCAAATAATGATAGTTTTGTGCAAAATGAAAAAAAAAATAGTTAAAATTCTCACCGATAAGCGAAGTTTTAGGAGCCTCATTATAAAACTGTATGACAAACAGGCAGATAAATAGTCTGACACTAAAAAATTGAATTTGATTGTTTAGTATCTGAATGAAAATAGCTGTACATTTTATGCTTGTAAGAAATAAAAATGGTTCTATATGAATGCGTTAGAAAATAGCCAATTTGGATTTGAGAAAATCATTTCAAAAAAAAAAAAAAAAAAAAAAAAAGAAAAGAAAAGAAAGAGAAAAAAATCACTCCCGGCTCGGCCTGCAGACACAGGTAGATTTGGAAGTTAAGTACTAATTTCACCAAAAAGGCTAAATCAAGATTAGAGATAAACACAGTTTGACAATTTTTTCTGGTCGCTTTTGACGAGTTTTTAATTTTATTTTTCTGAACTGGTTTTATCAGAATTAGTGATGGGCGATTCTGGAAAATTTGAGAATCGATTAAAATCGACATCGTATAAAACAGAATCGATCGCAATAAGAATCGATTCCCAAATTCTAGAATCGATACTTGAATCGATATTTCGATGTTCAGATTCACACAGATAAGCTGAAAAATAGTACTCCAAAACGTAGCGAATCAACAGGGCCGTAACGACTATCCCTCACCTCCATTAATGTTAGCGGCCCAGAAGTAAGCTACTACAGACCTTTGAGTCAAAAAATAAGGTTTTTAACTTTTAAAATTATTATTTTTAAGATGTAATTTTGACAATAATTTATATTATATTTAAATATATCTTTAAAAAAAGACCTCGGTCAGATAAAAAAAAGAAAGAAATGATTTTTTTTTTTTTTTCATCCGGAAAAGATGTACTTTCTACTCTAACTCTTATTTCCTTCAACCAAACAGATGGGGACTTTCTTCCTATAAACGTCATTCTTAAAAATGCGCAGATGAGCGAAATTTTGAAGGCTCTAAATTTATTTAAAAACTTAAATGGTTTTTCAGTCTTTTTAGGGTCTTCTATAAGTGTGGGGGAAATGCAAATATTGCAAATCTTCTTTTAAAATAGCTGGGATGAATGTAATTAACCAAGTATCACATACTAATTATCCCCCAATTAATAATCAAAATTCTCCTTTTAATAATATATTTAACTAAAATTTCTTTTCCTTTTTAAAATATATATCTTCTTATCTCATTTACAGTTTATAAATATCTTTCTTTTTAATGTTTATCAAATATTTAGCTGTTAAGAAAAAAAGAAATAAAAGTTCTCATCCTAGAGTCATTAAGAATGAAATAACATACTTTTCTCTGGTTAACAAATAAATAAAAGTACATTCCTTGATTATATATTTTTTTTTCTTTTTTTTTTCTTTTTTTCCCCAGCAGTAATCTAAAAACCATAAACAGTTATTGACTCATTCGCTGACATGCAGAGTGCACTCACTGAAACAATAATAAATAAAAAAGAAAAGTATCGAGTTAAACTGATGGCATTGAGCTCACAGTCTATTCATACTAATTGTATTTTATACTCTTACTTCAAAGAATGCCTTTCGAAAAATAAATTAAGGGGGAATCCCCCCCCTCCCCCGTCACATCTCTATACTTAAAGAATAAGCCTCCAAATCTCATCAGGGAAGCGCGTTATCAGAATAAACTAGTTACCGTGACTTATGAGAATGAACCTAGAAAAAAAATTGAAGCAAATCGGATATTTCTATCGAGATTTATCGCGTTATGTATGTACGTACATACATACATACAGAAACTGAGGGCACATTAGCTCTCAGGCTTTGATAGCCTGTGAGCTAAAAAGAAAAGTGCCCAGTTAAACTGATGGCATTGAGCTCACAGGCTATTCACACTAACTGTATATTATGCTCTTATTTCAAAGAATAATGCCCCTCGAAAAATAAACTAAGGGGAGGGGGGAATTGCCCCTCCCCGTTTCCCCTCTTTATATTTAACCAATGACCCTCCAAATGTCATCAGGGAAGCGCCTTATCGAAATAAATCGGTATACCAAATTTGAAGCAAATCGGATATAAAAACCCATTCATCTAAATTAAGGGGGTATTAGCCCCCGTTTTCCCTTTTATATTTAACCAATGAACTTCCAAATCTAATTAGGGAAGCGCCTTATCAGAATAAACTGGTATACCAAATTTGAAGTAAATCGGATAGCAAAACCCATCTATCTAAATTAAGGAGAGTATTATCCTCTCGTTCCCCCTCCCCCCCTTTAGACTATAACAATGAACCTTCAAATATAATCAGAGAAACTCGTTATCAAAATTAAACGGTATACCAAAATTTGAAGAAAATCTGATAATTCTGCATGAAAAACCCATTTATCTAAGTTAAGGGGGGTGGGGACTAGCCCCCGTTCCCCCTTTATACTTAACCAATGAACCCCCAAAACTAATCAGGTAAGCGCTTTAGCAGAATGAACATAGAAAAAAAATTGAAGCAAATCGGATATTTCTATCAAGAGTTATCGCGTTACGTACATACATACAATACCGACGGGAGCATTAAATCTCAGGCTTTGATAGCCTGTGAGCTAAAAAGTGCCAAGAGCGTGTAACTAGGGAGGGGGGGGGGGGAGGAAGGACATAAAATAAAAGAGGACGTTAAAAGCTTTCCAACAATATGTTACACGAGATGGTTTGGAAGAAACAATAAATATGCCCCCCGGGGTGCAGGTAAGTCTCAAACGGTGGGAGGACCGACCTCAAATGTATCTTTGGTCAAGGTTTCAAAATGTGGATTTATAATAAAATAGAACGAGAATTGAGCATTTAAAAAATAGCATGCATATTTTGAACGGCCCTGTAAATTAAAATTGGCGAGAAAGGGGGGGGGGGGCGGAAAGGATTAGAAGGGATGAACTTGAAAAATACAACATAATAAACTAGTAAACCGAATCACTAGGCTTCTAAACAAAAGTATAACGATTTAACCTACTATTGAATTCAGGGGGTGACCCGGGGGAACATTGGAATGTCCCTCCCGAAAGTTTTGAGATTTTATGCTTTTTAATGGAAAAATGTGAATCCCCCCTTACGGAACTCTAAAATTTCCTCCTCCCCCCCCCCCCCTCATTCCGACCGGAGCAGTCAAGAAATCAACCCGCCATTCAACACTGAACCTAGAAAGAAAGAAAAAAAAAAGGCTCTTATACAAAATTTTACAGCAATTCTGCCACTAAAACAGTAAAATTGGAGGAATTTATTCAACCCGAATCGTGGATCATACGCGATGCGATTTGAATTGAAGTAAATCAAAATATAACGATTTCAGCCGCATCTAAAAATCGGCATCGAATCTGAACTGAATCGCTTCGGCCGAATCTAAAAAATTGAAGTAAATCAAAATATTGCGATTCTGCCCGCATCTAAAGATCGACATCGGCATCGAATCTGAACTGAATCGATTCGCCATTTCTGATCTTAATTTACGGGCAGAATCGATGCGGTCATTTTTTCTTGCTTTCTTTTGTCTTTAGAAAAAGAAAGCGTTGGATTCGTGAAAAATTTCGACTTTCGGTTTTCGAAGGATTTATAGTTTTAGAAGATCTTGTCTGGAATACGATTTGACTATTTTTATACATTGTCTGTCTGTCAGCCTGTCTATTTGTTTGTCTCAGACAAAAAAAAATTGTGGGCGGTCTATTTCAAGAACTAATGCATGGAATCTGTTGAAACTTTAGATTCAATTAGACTTTCATATAAATTGGTGCTGATTACTTTTTGATGTAAATCTACCGACAGGTGGTGCTACTATGCTGAATTTTTCCGATTTTCGCAATAGCTCTATCTCAAGAACTAATGCACGGGTTTTCATCAAACTTCACATTCAGTTAGACGTTGGCATAAATTGTTGCATATTAGATTTCGGTGTAAATCGCCCAACAGGGGCGTTGTTATGCAGATTTTATCAGCAGTGTTGAATTCAGACAATTTTCTCCGGGAGAGATTTCTGCGGATCCAAAGAGGGACAGTTCAGAGAAAAAGGGGATTGGACTTTTGTACATTAAGCATAAGATCTCAAACCTTCTGGGGGGACATTTGAATGTTGCACAGGGGGGGGGGGGGGAGGCGCATGTCCCTCCGGACTACCTCCGGAATTCAACACGTTTTTCTGGATTTAAACGATTTTAGGGATCATATCTCAAGAACTAATGAACGGAATTTCATCAAACTTAATATTCTGTCATAAGTTGTTCATGATTAGGTTTTTGGGGTAAATGATATAACAGGTTGTGCTGCCATGCTGCTTTTCTTTAGCAGTGTTGAATTCAGACATTTTTCTCCGGGAGGGATTTCTATGGTTCTGGAGAGGGATATTCTAAAGTTTTTTTTTTTTTTTTTTTTTTTTTTTGGGGGGGGGGGTTGGACTTTTGTCCCTTAAGCATAAAATCTGAAATCTTCATGAGGGAAATTTCAATGTTCCGTGGGGTGGGGGGGGGGGTTGTCCACCAGTACCAACCCCTGAATTTAACACTGTTTTCAGAATTTACAAGATATTAGCGATAGTATCTCAAGAAGTAATGACCGGAATTTCATCAAACTTAATATTATGTGTCATTGACATAAGTTGTTCCTGAGTTTTTCGTGTTAATCATGTAACAGGCTGCGCTGCTATACTGTTTTTTTGCATGATATTCGTGATAGCCATATCTCAAACCTAATGCACGGAATTTAATCAAACTTCATATTCTGTTACACTTTCAGATAAATAGATCCTTATTCGGCTTGGGTGTATACTGCCCAACAGCTGTCACTTTTATGTTCTTTGAATTGGGATTTTCCGTTGCGGACATCTAGGCTAATATCAGACATGCTAGCGAAGGTGTAGGGATGGCGTAAGAGCGAAAAAAGCGTGCAAAAAGACGTTCGTCTGACATTAGCCTAAGAGGGTGTGAGCCGAAATTCAATGACTTGGTAGGAAAATGCAATGCTTATATTTTATTTTAAAAGGCATATACTTCAACGAACGTATGCTTTTTGAATCCTCATGATGCGCATATGTTATCATTTAAATTTGACACCGTGATAGCGAATTTTGAAGTTTTAACATTTATCAGGCAGATGAAAGTTTTGGGATTGGCACATCCAACTACTTTATCTTCAATTTTTGAAGGAAAATGAAAATGATATTACCTTATTTTGTCTTAGAGACATCGATTAAAAAATTCATAGTATCGATTAAATCGAGTTGGCCATAGTATCGATTAAATCGATTAAAAAAATCGAAATCGCCCATCACTAATCAGAATCATGTTAAGGCTGTGTTCTCAACTACACTGTTCAACAAGGTTGATATTTTCTGACACAATGACGTACAGATTTTTTAACGTAATTGTATAAAATTGGCAGACCTACTACAAGGGATTTTTCTCCCTTCGTTCAGTGTTTTTTCCCTTTTGTTGGGAAATTTGGTTCAAACTGTGACAATATTTTCTGAAACAACTATTGTGTTTACAAAAAAAAAAAAACGGAAAACGTCTTTCAGTTACATAGTTTCCGTATAACAACACTTTCCAATTTCATGCGTTTCCGAACAAAAAGGAATTCAAACTTATGTCATAAAGTTGCCCCTATGGATTTGAGAACAGCCTTAATACGATATTTTTTTCTTGAACCCCTTTTTTGTGTAAGAGTTGGTTTTATCAAAATCTTGCCAATATAAAAGTTGTAGATAATATCAAGAAGATTTATAATAAATTTAAACGGATTTGATATCTTGTGAATTGACGAAGTTATGATTTTTTTTTCTTTTTAACCCTCTCCCTTTTTTCTGTAAGAGTTGGTACTATCAAAAACTTGTCAATATAAAAGTTGTAGGTAAGATTAAGAAGATTTATAATAAATTTAAGTGGATTTTATATCTTGTGAATTGACGAAGTTATGAATTTTTTTCTTCTTAAAACTCTATTTTTATTGCCCCTTGAGCCCATTTTTAATGATATCAAAAACCTGTTATACACATTTTTTTTTTTTACCTTTTCCTAGAAGTAATAATAACTTTAAACTGATTTGATATGCATTATAATTAAGAAGTTTTTTTTCTGTTTTCACAAAATCCTTCCCTATTTCCATCCCCTTGGGTCGATTTTGCCCATTAACGAACTTTACCGAGATTTTCTGCCCCTTGATTGTATGGTATGGCCTTGATCAGTTTGGAAGAGGTTTGTGCAGAATTATGGAAGTTATCGTGTCCATAAAAAAGTGATATATATGGATAGATGGTCAGATAAAGTTTTGAACTGGGGTGGTTTGGTGTTCTATGGTTTCATGATCGGCGTAGATCTGCAAAAATGTTGGAAAAATGTAATATGTAGTATTTCTTATTACGAAATCTACCTAAAAATGTATTACCCTGATTTTATTCCTCTAAATATCTACAATATTCTGCTTAATACTGAAAATCGTCCGAAATTCGTTAGATCCCTAGCTGAGGCTGGATACATTCTACGACTACAAATGCAAACTTTATTAACAAGAATGAAAAAAATAACATTAAATAAGAACCAATTTTATTAATATAAAGGAGGACCTAGCTTCAAATTTAAAGAAAAATTCTATATGCTTACCATATATATCTAATTCGACAAATGCTTTTCTTAAATTTTGAATATCAAATTAAATTAGAATTATTTGAAAAAAATATTTTTAATTTTCTCAACATATATTTTTTAACTTTAGAGTATTATTGATTACAAAGAAACCGTTATTGAAAAATTAAGTTAATACAAACAGAGGAATGAGGATGAAACGTAAAAAGTTCTCAATAAACTTGAAAATTGGTGAAACAATTAAAATTATATATCACGTTTAAAACAAAATGTTATTAGCCTCCGGTACGGTATGCTATTTCTTTCTCCCAGCTTATTTTGTGTCCAAAAAATAACGTTACCTTACAGAGGCTAGCCGTAAAACAAAGCATTACGATTAAATACTGTTCAGAAATTTTTTAAACTTCTAAGCATCGCACATTTTCAATTTTTATACCGTCGTATTGGAGAAAAAAAGTTCTTTTAAATGCATTTTGTTTGAAAACTGTATCTCGATTTATTTTTGGAATATTAATTTTTTTGTAGTTTTTAGAGCCATTTGCTTAATATTGGCAACGGAAGAACTCGATTTCTGTAGAAAGTAAAGGAAGAATAGTTTTAAAATTGCAATTATATATTTTTGTTGCCATTTTCTCGCAACAACCGAAAGAAAATGTAATTAAAATACGTGCTATTTTGAAAAAAAAAAATATATAAACGAATGATTTCTGTTAAAACAATGGAGCCATTATATACTATATTTAATTGTAAGTATCTATGAATCATTAGATCGCCTTTTTTTTTCCTTGAAAGACGGAATATTTTTTTGCATTTGTGCATTATTTCGCGATAGTGATGTGCTATGCATGCTTTACTGCAGATGTTTAAGAGTAGATCGTAAATGTGGAATTCTTAAGCGGATGCGAATGACGTCATTTTACATAAAATAAAACGTGTGCTTTAAGTCTTAAAATTGAAATATGTTTTGTACTGCAGTAGAGTCCCGCTGAACAGAGTTATTTTCTTCTGATGGACTGGTGGCTTCTATTACTATGAAACAGCCATTATAAATGAAGTGTTAGGGAAAGATGAAAAAGCAGTCGTAAAAAAAAAAAAAAAAAAAAAAAATATATATATATATATATATATATATAGCCATTTTTTCCCCCCATTCCGACCAGAAAATCAGAGTTCAAACTTTTACGGCTGCTCTTTCATCTTCACCTAACACTTCATTTATAATGGCTGTTTCATAATAATAGAAGCCATCAGTCCATCAGAAGAAAATGAAGTAATGGAAATGCCGGGGGCGACACTAAATTCTGAAAAAACAGAATTCCTGTTCTTTAGTTTAATATTATTGTATTAAATTTTCAGTTCATTTGTAAACGTAGGTATATATGATCCAACAATGGCATTCATTATACAAATAATAGTTTCTCCAAAATAATTTTTTACATTACGTGTTTAAATGTTTAAATTTCTTAATTAAATCAGAAAGAGAAACAGTCCTAATATTTTTTTTTTAATCATTAACAGTGTTGAATTCATGGGGTGAACCGGGGGAGACATTCTCCCCAGAGAATAAATGTCCCCATGGAAGATTTGAGATTTTGTGTTTTCAATGGTCAAAAAGTCCAAATTCCAACCCCACCCCCATCCCGGAGATCACAGAAATCCCGCACGAAAAAAATGTGTCTAAATTCAACTTGATCAATAAGAGAAAATTAGGAATAATCCAGTTTAATGCCATAATATGCTTTATTTGTATAAAATAGATTTATTAGCATGGCTAAATTGGTATCAAATAATAGCTCTTTTTCGTTAATAACCGAAGAAAATGAAATGAATAAAGAAATGTCCAAACATGATTATTGATTTCTCCTTTCAACTGTTGCATCATGCTTCCGCCATATACGCATATGTTGGCGCAACACTGTCTGGAATAAATAATGTTAGGGTGGAATAAAAATAAACAGCTCTTAAATTTACGATTATCTAGTCAAAAATAAATAAAAAATAAATAAATTACTGATAAAAGGAAGTTAGATATAAAGGATTTTATTTTAATGTTTTTATGCATAAAAATGTCTCCATGAATATTTTTGAAAGTTTTTGAAACAGGGCCGCCATTTGAGGGGGGCTGCGGGGGGCAATACCCCCCCCCCCCAAGGAATTTGATTTTTCGGAAAATTTTCATCAATTGTCAGACTCAAACAAAAATTAAAAGATTGCTCAAACGCTATGATAATTTATCAGATTTGATTACAATAAAAACATATGCATTAAATAAATGATTTATGCATAGAAATTAATAATTATCCAAAACATTTCCTATTCGAACTTTCTTAAGGTGAGATATATATCGTACTTTGCCTAATTTTAAAAATACATGAGAGAAATTTTCTTTTATCAATTGCTTCTCAGCTGTGTACAACTTGCCCCTGATGGCTAGAAATTCAGGTGTAGAGTTTTTTAAGATAGTTTTTTTTAGGGGTGGAGGAGGGGCGAGTATAATTCAAGTTCTTAATTATCCGACTTTTTTACTTTTTTGGATTATTAGTGTCACATTATATTTACTGCAATCATTGCAATGTTATCAAATTATTTAATTATTTGCTTTATTAAACTATATTATATATGGTACACTCTAAATAATTTTCAACGCCTAGGAATAGAGTCTGCGAGCACCCAACGAAACAATTTCTTCAACACAAAACCGACAGACTTCCACCAAACCGCAAAGTAAAAGAAATTGCTCCATATTTTAACACGTTTATAATAAAGTGTTGTATAATTTTATCCCTTAAGTACAAAAATGAACACATGGGTATTACTATGAGCCACCATTAATAGTCAAATCTATAGTTTTTCATTTAAAAAATATTCAGGATTTCCTTGTTAAAAACCAGATCACACCGACTCCACCGAAAGATATAAAGCACAATCCGAAAAACCTAAAGTGTACAGTCGTGGGAAAAAAAATTAAACACCCCTACTAACTCTGAAAAAATTATCGTAGAAGAAAGTTACTGGCACCAAACGATTGGTAATAAAGTCTACTTTTAAATGATGTACATAAAATTTGCTTAGGGGGCCATCTAAATCTTAAAACGAACCATAACTTTGTTTTTTTCAATAGCAGTACACAATTCTGACAGCATAAATGAACTCTACACCCTTCAATTAGCCTAAAAACAAACTTCTATGATATTCGTACCACAAGTGTCCGATAAATTAAGGAGTGGGGTTGCCCCCTTTTCCCCCTTTATTCTTAACTAATGAACCTCCAAATCTAATCAAGGCTGCTCCTTAACATGATAAACCGGTATAGCAAATTTGGAGCAAATCGAATAACTCTACATGAAAAACCCATTTATCTGAATTAAGGGCTGGGGGGACTAGCTCCCCTATCCCCCTTTATTCTTAACTCATGAACCTCCAAATCTAATCAAGGCAGTTCCTTAACATAGTAAACCGGTATACCAAATTTGGAGCAAATCGAATAATTCTGCATGAGAAACCCATTTATCTAAATTAATAGGGGTTAGCCCCCTTTCCCCCTTTATTCTTAACTAATGAACTTCCAAATCTAATCAAGGCAGCTCCTTAACATGATAAACCGGTATAGCAAATTTTGAGCAAATCGAATAAGTCTGCATGAAAAACCCAATTATATAAATTAAGGGGGGGGGGTTACCTCCCCTATTCCCCCTTTATTCTTAACTAATGAACCTCCAAATGTAATCAGGGAAGCTCCTTAACATAATAAACCGGTATACCGAATTTGGAGCAAATCGAATAATTTTGAATGAAAAAACATTTATCTAAATTAAGGGGGGGTAGCCCTCTTTCCCTCTTTATACTTAACTAATGAACTTCCAAATCTAATCAGGGAAGCTCCTTAACATAATAAACCGGTATATCAGATTTAGAGCAAATCGAATAATTCTGCATGAAAAACCCATTTATCTAAATTAAGGGGAGGGACTAGCCCCCTTTTCCCCCTTTATCTTTAACCAATGAACCCCCAAAACTAATCAGGAAAGCACCTTTCCAGAATGAACCTAGAAAAAAAAATTGAAGCAAATCGGATGTTTCTATCAAGAGTTACCTCGTTACGTGAATATGTACGTACATACTTACATACATACAGAACGGCGGGCACATCAGCTCTCTGACTTTGATAGCCTGTGAGCTAAAAAGTTGAATTATGATGCTGACGAGTTATTGAGGTTGACATTGTTGGTATATCACCGACCCATATCAATGAGTCTTCTAAATTCTTTCGGCAAAATGTATGTTTTGGATAAATATCATGTCGGCTATTTGACCTGTCGGCTAATTTTCATGACTCCTAATTGTCCTGTCGGCTATTTGTCCTGTCGGGTAATTGTCAGGTCGGCTATTTGACCTGTCGTCTAAATGTCCTGTCGGTTATTTGACCTGTCGGTTAATTGTCCTGTCGGCTAATTGTCATGTCGGCTATTTGACCTGTCGGCTAATTGTCATGTCGACTAAATGTCGGCTAAATATCATGTTAGCTATTTGTCCTGTCGGCTAAATGTCTTGTCGGCTAAACGTCCTGTCGGCTATTTGACCTGTCGACTAAATGTCCTGTCGGGTAAATGTACGTTTCGGCTAAATGTACTTGTCGGCTAAACGTCCTGTCGGCTAATTGGTGTCTGCTAAATGTCTTGTCGGCTATTTGGTTTTCGGCTAAATGACATAGACCCCCGTAACCTAACTGTAACTTATCCATAATCTAACCGTAACCTATCTGTAACGGAAATGGAACATGACCGTAACCTAACTGTAACCTAATTGTAACCTAATCGTAACGTAACCGTAACCTACTTATAACCTAACTATAACCTAACTGTAACCTAACAGTAATCTATCTGTAAAATAAACGTAACATGACGGTACGCTAACCGTAACCTAATTATAACCTAACCGTATCCTAACTGTGATGTAACTATAACCTAACTGTAACCTAAATGTAACCTAACCGTAAGTTAACTGTAGCCTGGCGGTAACCTAACCGTAACCTAATTGTAATCTATCCGTAACCTACTCTAACCTATCCAGAACCTAACCGTAATTTAACTGTAACCTATCCGTAATCCTATTTGTAACCAAACTGTAACGTAACTGTATCCCATCCATAACCTAAGCGTAGCAGAAACGTAATCTAACTGTAACCTAACAGTAACTTAACCGTAATCTAACTTCATCCTAACCGTAACGTAACCGTAACCTACATATAACCTAACCATAACCTAACTGTAACATAACTGTAACCTAAAAGTAATCTATCTGTAAAATAAACGTAACATGACGGTACGCTAACCGTAACCTAATTATAACCTAACCGTATCCTAACTGTGATGTAACTATAACCTAACTGTAACCTAAATGTAACCTAACCGTAAGTTAACTGTAGCCTGGCGGTAACCTAACCATAACCGAATTGTAATCTATCCGTAACCTACTGTAACCTATCCGGAACCTAACCGTAATCTAACTGTAACCTATCCGTAATCCTATTTGTAACCAAACTGTAACGTAACTGTATCCTATCGGTAACCTAATCGTAGCAGAAACGTAATCAAACTGTAACCTATCCGTAACTTAACCGTAATCTAACTTCATTCTAACCGTAACGTAACCGTAACCTACTTATAACCTAACCATAACCTAACTGTAACATAACTGTAACCTAACAGTAATCTATCTGTAAAATAAACGTAACATGACGGTACGCTAACAGTAACCTAATTATAACCTAACCGTATCCTAACTGTGATGTAACTATAACCTAACTGTAACCTAAATGTAACCTAACCGTAACCTAACTGTAGCTTGGCGGTAACCTAACCTTAACCTACTGTAACCTATCCGTAATCCTATTTGTAACCAAACTGTAACGTAACTGTATCCTATCCGTAACCTAATCGTAGCAGAAACGTAATCTAACTGTAACCTATCCGTAACTTAACCGTAATCTAACTGTAACCTATCCGTAACTTAACCGTAATCTAACTGTAACCTATCCGTAATATAACCTTAACCTATCTGTAACTTAAACATAACCTAATTGTTACCTGAAAGTAATATAACTGTGACGTAACCGTAATCTAACTGTAACCTAACCGTAACGTAACTGTAACCAAAGTTTAACGTAACCGTAAACTAATTATAATCTATCCGTAACTTAAAAGTATCCTAACCATAACCTAACTAGGCTAATCGTCCTCTCAGCTAAATATCCTGTCGTTTAATTTTTCTTGTCGGCTAATCGTCCTGTCGGCTAAATGTCCTGTCGGCCAATCGTCCTGTCGGCTAAATGTCCTGTCGGCTAATTGTCTTGTCGGCTAATTGTCTTGTCGGCTAATTGTCTTGTTGGCTAAATGTCATGTCGGCTAATTGTCTTGTCGGCTAATTGTCTTGTCGGCTAATTGTCTTGTCGGCTAATTGTCATGTCGGCTAATTGTAGTGTCGGCTAATTGTCTTGTCGACTTATTGTCCTGTCGGCTAAATGTCCTGTTGGCTAATTGTCACGTTCGGCCAATTGCCTGTCGTCCAATTGTCTGTCTGCTAAATGTCCGTTTCGGCAAATTGTCCTGTATGCTATACGTACGTTTCGGCTACTTGTCCTGTCGGCTAAATGTACTTGTCGGCTACATGTCCTGTCTGCTAAATGTACGTGTCGACTAAATGTACTTGTCGGCTAAACGTCCTGTCGTCTAAGTGCTGTCTGCTAAATGTCTTGTCGGCTATTTGGTTTTCAGCTAATCGTCTGCGACCGTGTTGTAATATGCCAATTTTTATTTGTGTGCCTTTGAAATGGTTAGTTAATTAACAAATATTACATCAAGATTGTAATTTCGGATATTTTTAGAACATTTTACGCACATTGCACCACTTTTAAAATTTCTATTTTAAGAAACAATTCTTATCAAGTATTTGAATTTTAAAAATAATCGCCAAGTCTTTTCAGTATCCCAAAGATTGCTGCATATGACATGCATTTTCAGACATTAGCTTGTAAAATGCATATTCAAATACCGAAAATTTTCAGAAGTTTCTACTGAACTTGGACCGTTGATATGTATATATGTATACTCTACCGGTTCGAATTTTGTATTCGAATTTTAATTCACTTCCGATTATCCAATCAACCTGAAAATTTACATATCTATCATTATGATTACATCTGGTTTCGAGTTAAAAGAACACGACCGCCAAAAAATATACCGGGTGTCCCAAAAAGGACTGACTGATTTTAAAATTCAATAACTTGCAAACGGTGACAGATATTAAAAAAATTCTTGCAGGAGGATTATGCATAAGGTCAAAAGTTTTATTACAGTGATTTTCAATTTTAGTTCGATTTACAAACAATAGATGGCGCTGTAAGCAATAGTCGCTAAATACAGGCTCGATTTTTGGTCCTTTATCTTGTTCCATGCAGAAAAAGGAGATGGAAATGTATTATCCGGGCCACGAAGTACCAACAATTGAGCCTGAATTTAGCGTCTATTGATCGCAGCGCCATCTATTGTTTGTAATTCAAACTAAAATTGAAAATCACTGTAAAAAAACTTTTGACCTTATGCATAACCCTCCTACAAGAATTTTTTAAATATCTGTCACTGTTTACAAGTTACTGAATTTTAAAATCAATCAGTCCTTTTTAGGACACCCGGTACATACTGCAATAATGAAATATTGTGTTAGATAATATAATAATAAATATAATAATAAAATATAAATAAAGAGTGTAACTTATAATTTTTAAATGCTCTTTCATCATTTATTAGTTTAATTTAAAATTATTAGAAAAAAGGATAGATATGCTGATTTTTTAGTTTAAATGATGTCTTTTTTCTGTCTTGATTGAATATCTTAAAAAAGAAACAGGACAAAATTTTATTAAAAAAATTAATTTACTAGATTCTGCTTTTTATGAATCGCAAATCAAAGGGATGAATTTAAATAATTGGGGACAATGCCAAATAAATATATCACAAAATTTTATTAAAAAAAAATAATTTACTAGATTCCGCTTTTTATGAATCGCAAATCAAAGGGATGAATTTAAATAATTGGGGACAATGCCAAATAAATATATCACAAAATTAAAAAAAAAAAAAATAATTTACTAGATTCCGCTTTTTATGAATCGCAAATCAAAGGGATGAATTTAAATAATCGGGGACAATGCCAAATAAATATATCACAATGGGTTCTTTTTAATGTTTTTTTTGTCAAGTATATGGATTGCATCTTGAATTAGGCATGATTTTTAAGTAAATCGTAGAATGCTTATAATAGATGGATGTTCTTTGTAAAGTTTTATTACTTTTATTTAATGGTTTTTAATCATATTTTAAATATTTATATACACGAATATTTCTGTAATAACAGAACATTTTTAGCGATTATTTTATATTTTTATTATATCTGCCAGTTGATCAATACAATAAAAATTACTCTCGGAGATTCGTAAAATCTATCGGGAAGGTTACAGTTTAAAAATAACTGTGGAAATAATAATAATAATAATAATAATAATAATAATAATAATATTTGTTAATGGCACCTCTATACATGTTCATTAAATTACAATAGTGTTTATCATTTTCTTAACAGATGTTTCGGAATTTTACGCATTTTCTTTAATTCAAAGATTATTCCTAAACACCGTGTTTTACACCGTAAATATTCTATTATTTTATTTGGATTAATAAGTATTTTAAAAAATCCTTCTATTCGTGAAATAGCACATAAATAATAATATACAGTAAAATATTGAACCTTTAAACGACTTCATAATAAAATGGTCTTTAATTTCAACATTAAAAAGCAGAACAAGTGTGAGTAGTATTCGCATCCTGGCCTATCAATACTGTTATGTCATATTGTGTTATTGTAAAAGTTAGTAAATACTTTTTTAAAAATATACAAAAATAAGAAATTTCTATTTATGCCTAGACGCACGTTTAATGTCAGGACTACAAACATTTTCCACCAGAAAAATATGTTACAGTACGTTTATTTGGTGGCATTTGTGTGTTCCGTTGTGCCAAATTTCAAGATTCTAGTTCAACGGAAAATACTCGATAGATTTTTTGATTAAGTGGGTATGAAATAAAAATGTTGTTTAAGACAGTATCTTTATATTGAATTGTGTTAAAAGTGAGAAATTTTTTTAAAACAATGTGACAAAGAACTTTATTACGTGATATTAATTTTCAGTTTATACCTGCAGTCGTTCCTGAAAAAAAAAAAAAAAGATATAAGGGCAACAACGTGCTCCAGTAAGGATGCCGTTCCTTTCCTTTAAAGAACTTTGTTAATTGAGAAGAACTTTGTTAATTGAGAAAAAACTACTTATAATTTTTTAATGCATTCGAAGTGAGTTATTATGTAGTATTTAAGCCGTTACGCCTGCGAAATAAATCATCATTTTAGAAAAAAGTGAACTTTCCTAATAACAAAAAATATTCAAATTTTCCTAACGAGTATTTACATGCTCCATTTATAAAAATCTACACTACATTAAAGAGAAGCTCTAAAGTTTACTGCCTCATTGGCTACATGGACAAAAACAATTCTCATCGAAGGATGATTAACTATTTCATTCGCTGTAAACATTGAAATCCGAATTTCAAATTTCGTTGACCGATTTATAAAAGGATCGATAAATGAAAGTTAGAGAGACAGAAGCCCTACACCCCCACCTCCGAAAAAAGTAGCTACTAAGAGGGCCCTAGAATATCCAGAAAAACAATAACGCAGCAGCATAATACTTCCAGGATGTACATAAAATCTGGAAAACTAGAAAGGACTTTATTGATAGTAATATTTATTTAATTTAATACATATTTTCAGCACTTAAATAAGCCGACGACTTTTATTAGGAAATACCAGTATTCAACATCAAAAAAGGAAACACCTTGTGCTTCAGTAATCCAATGAAGAAGAGCATATTTATTGTTACATATGTTTTAACTTATCAAAGCAAACTTTACGGAGGTCGATACTTGTCATCTTCTTGTGGTGGCATCAGTACAAAAGTTGTGTTGCTTGTAAATTATATTAGAACGAAAGACTATCTCAGAAAGTTCTAAAGAATCGACCATATCACAATTGATGCATCATTCGCAAGACAATGTTGTGTGTAATTTTATTAATTAACATTAAACAGGTCGATCTGCCCGAACGAAATAATCCCATAACTAATGTACCGGGTGTCCCAAAAAGGACTGACTGATTTTAAAATTCAATGACTTGTAAACGGTGACAGATATTTAAAAAAATTCTTGCAGGAGGGTTGCGCATAAGGTCAAAAGTTTTTTTCCAGTGATTTTCAATTTTAGTTCGAATTACAAATAGATGGCGTGTGCGATCAATAGACACTAAATTCAGGCTCGATTTTTGGTACTTCGTGGCCGGGATAATACATTTTCATCTCCTTTTTCCGCATGGAACAAGATAAAGGACCAAAAATCGAGCCTGTATTTAGCGACTATTGCTTACAGCGCCATCTATTGTTTGTAATTCGAACTAAAATTGAAAATCACTGTAAAAAAAACTTTTGATTTTATGCATAACCCTCCTGCAAGAATTTTTTAAATATCTGTCACCGTTTACAATTTATTGAATTTTAAAATCAGTCAGTTATTTTTGGGACACCCGGTATATAGATACATTGATAGAACAATTGATATAAATGAAAAGTGAACAGTTAAACGTATGGCAATGAGCTCACAAGCTATTCACACTAATTGTATATGATATTCTTATTTCAAAGAATAATGCCCTCAAAAAATAAATGAGGGGGGATTAGCCCCCGTTTCCCCCCTTTATACTTAACCTATGAAACTCCAAATCTAATCAGGGAAGCTCCTTAACACAATAAACAGTTATAACAAATCTCAAGCAAATCAGATAATTCTGTATGAAAAACCATATCGCTAAATTAAGGGGAGATGATGTATAACCCCCTTACCCCCCTTTATACTTAACTAATGAACCTTCAAATCTAATCAGGAAAGATCCTTATCAGAATGAACATAGAAAAAAAATTAAAGTAAATTGGATAATTCTTGAAAATTCATGAAAATCAATTTATCTAAATTAAGGGGAGGAGACTTTCCCCCTTTCCTTCTTTTATACTTAACCAATGAACCACCAAATCCAATAAAGGGAGCGCCATATCAGAATAAACCAGTATATCAAATTTGAAGCAAATCGAATAATTCTGCATGAAAAACGCATTTATTTAAATTAAAGGGGGACTAGCGCCTGCCCCTCCCTTTATACTTAACCGATAAACCTCCAAATTTAATGAAAGAAGGTCCTTAACATACTAAACCGATATACCAAATTTGGAGCAAATCGAATAATTCTGCATGAAATCTCATTTATCTAAATTAATGGGGGGAGGTCTACCCCCCCCTTTCCCTCTTTAAACTTAGCTACTGAACGTCCAAATTTAATCAAGGCAGCTTCTTAACATAATAAGCCGGTATACCAAATTTGGAGCAAATCGAATAACTCTGCATGAAAAACCCATTTATCTAAATTAAGGGGGGGTAACCCCCTTTCCCCCCTTTAAACTTAACTAATGAACCTCCAAATTTAATCAGGGAAGCTGCTTATTTTAATAAACCGGTATACCAAATTTGGAGCAAATCGTATAATTCTGCATGAAAAACCCATTTATCTAAATTAAGGAGGGTGACATACCCATTCCCCCCTTTATACTTAACCAATGAGCCTCCAAAATTAATCAGGGAAGCGCATTATCAGAATGAACCTAGAAAAAAAATTAAAGAAAATCGGATGTTTCTATCAAGAGTTATCGCATTACTTACATACATACGTACAATGTACATACATAGAGAACCGGCGTGCACATTATTAGCTCTCAGGCTTTGATAGCCTCCGAGCTAAAAGTGATTTAAAAAATATGTTGCATCTCTATTTCAAAGATAACTTTTTTCAAATAGACATTAACATGTATCTTGTATAAAAATAATTCCAAAACATTATTTTATTCAATGAAATACTAATACAGATAAAATTTCGAAAAAGCACTTTAAAAACTCAGATACATTTCTAAGAGATAATGATATTGATATTTTAAAAAATATATATTTATTACAGATAATATTTAATTATCGCAAAGTTATAATTAACTCATTATATAGCTAATACAACGGAACACATCTATGGGAAAGTTTAGGCCTATCGAATGAATGTAATTTTTATTTTTATTGTACGGGTCACCTTTTTTTATATTTTTTATGATAGAACACTTTAGGACCAAATGCTCCATGTATTTCCACAGTTATACAGCAGAGTCAGGGAGTTATGGAATTTGGGCACTCAATGTATCTTTCAGGGTTACAAGATCGCAAATAAAATGACAGTTTTTAGAAAATGGAGTGTAAAATACACATTAATCTCTCTTATCTGTCTAGTAGAATTCAAATTGCTTTGGTTACATTTCTGATCCTATTGCGAATTTTTAAATGCATGTTTTTTCTTCGATTTTAAACATATAAGAGCCATTAATACATAATAAAAAATGTTAATAAATACAACAACTTAAGTTGAGGTATGTTAAAGTAAAATTTAAAAATGCAACGACGTGCAATTGAATAAAAGAAAAAGAAAATAACATTTAATTTCCAAGATTCATTATTTCACAGATCCATGTATGGATATTGATATGTAAGATAACATATTTTATTGATTTGAGAAATTTAATTTCTAAATCATGTAGACATAAGAGAACACACCTATTGATTCATTGTGCAACTTAAAGTATGTTCGATAAACAATAAAAAGATTCAACAGCGTTCCATATCGGGAATTTGCCTTAGATGTATTTTAAATACTTTGTGATTCCGGGAAAGATGTTACAGTGAACAATTCCCAGCTAGGAAGATAAACCGTGTAATATAATAAGCAAATAATTTAAGGGAGCTAATTTCGAATGTGTTGACAAGCAAAAAGTAAGCTCTGGATATAAATAAAAGGAAATTTTTCGATAAACAAGGGAAGACAGAGGCACGCATTTTATGCATATTAAAGCAGTAAATTAAAATATTTGCAAATTAATATGTTTTATATTTCTGACATATGGTTTTAACACTTCCAGGGCACAGTGATTCTGTTGAGAAAATGTTGAAATAATTAAATGACACCAGGATTAGCAAACAAATGTCTTTAAAGAATGTAAAAATATTTATTCACGTGCATTATATAAGCAAAACTTTTTCTAGCATTCTGGTGCCATCATGGCATTTGGGAATAAAAATTAGGCGGGATATGTAATATTCCCAATACCCTTCAAAACGCTAAGGACAAAATTCTGTAATTTTAAAAAGAACTGGGAGCGAAAAAATTGTAGACTAATTTACTATTAAGTTAAAAGTAATTTAAATTTTGCTATTAATAATAAATTGATTATGTTTTAAATAATAATATAAGAAACAAAGCACACGCGGAAACTTAGATTTTAAAAATGAAACATTAAATGTGTTTTATAGGAACGTTTTAATGAAAAGAATTTCATGCATTCGCTTATAGTGTAGTGTATTATCGCATACTTTTAAATTAGTTGAAATGCATAGTTCTATATTCATCAAAATTAGAAAAAATATATATAATCTAAAAGTAAACTATTTTAAGAACTGGAATGTTTTATCTAACTAAAATGAAATTAATGAAATAAAATTCAATGTGTTGAGGATTTCATGTTTGGCATAGAATCACAAATAAAGGAACTAAACAATGACTACTTAACTTGTAAAATTGAATATCAAAAGAGCTAGAATTGGATTAAGATATTTACTCTGAATGTCAGATGGTTACAAATTGAGAATTATTTGGAATATTTTGAGGGTATCCTTGGAATTAAGTATAGTAACATATACCTTATTATCTACTTAGACCACTCACCTGATACTTTATAAACTAGCATGTTATGTACTATATGTACTATGTATTTTAATTAGTTGTATTGTGTTGCTACATAGTTACTAGACACCTCTAGCAATCAGTTTGTCCTCCCTTAAATGTACTCTAAGCATTGCAATATATTATTTTTAATCATAATTCAATTTACATCCGATTGACAAAAGATTAATTTCGCCAAATCGGAAAAGTCTGACAGAGAAATCAAGAACTCTTTGCGGTCACGACATATTTGGAATATTTTTTGTTGTTATGTAATTCATCTTTCCTATAAAGCTTTTTTAAAACTGCTTCACTCACATATTTAGCTATTGAAGTTCTGTGACCTTTTGTTCATCAGTTGCAATACTTTCACTTATGCGGAGCTTTTTAAACTTATTAATTAATATTTTGTAATTGAGTCCACTGACAATTGGACTATTTAACTAATATGTTTTGGTGTAATGACGTATATTCTGTAAAAAAAACCTTTAATGGCACCCACGTTTACATTAAACCATATTGTTGCTAATATATTTTTCCTTTTATGCTGATCTTGGCTGTAGACAGGATTACGGAAGTTTGGAAAATCTATCACTATTTCTATTTAATCTTCTTGTGTAATTTACCATTATCTGACTAAATACTGCAAACCGTATTTTAGCGAGTATAGTTTGCTAAGACCTAGAACTTTTGGAAGTCATTTTATTATAAATACATTCCTTTTAAAAATATTTGCTGCTTGTAGCATTCACTTTTAACCCATATTTCTTCTTTTGCGTACAATTTGGTTAAAACAACGTTTGAAACATTTTCGCATTTGTAACTTTGTCATTAAAATTAACGGTTTAATAATTACCTGTGGGTCCACGATAAGGCGAGGCATTACGTCCGTATACTTGCAGATGTACTTCTTTAATGTCTGTAATCAGATTTGTTTTTTATATAAATAACACATTAGTTCATCTATTTTGTTTTCATAGGTATTTACATAAAATTGTAAGATTAATCACTTTCTTAAGTCCAAACTGCGTCGGTGCAATTAAAAAATATATCCAAAGCCTCTCTGAAAAGGAAGTAGACAATTTAACGGCGTGGTTTCCATTTTTGGTGGAGGGAGGGGGGGGGGGGGTGGATTATACCTACACATGTATCTTTCAAATCACATGTTCCCTTCTGGTGTGTTATTCTTATTACTTAAAGAGTAAATATGTTTACGTCTAGAATGTTTAAATTGTCATTAACCCTTAACCGGAAACGTGCCGTTGGTGAGATGGTTGCGTCTACATATCTACCCTTTACACAAAAATGAACGCGTCCCCAATCTTATCACACAATCTAATCCTAACGCTATCGGTCCTCTGCCTCCCCCCACTCATTTGCAACACCTGAGCATTTTTAGTTATTGAAAGAAAAATGATTTTATTTTCAACGCAGTTTGTGAGACTTCATGTTTCCGTTTATGTAATTTTTTGCTCTGGGGTATTGATACGGAGGAGCCGTCAAAGCGGGTACGCTACAGTTTTAAAAAAGACTGATGAAACTAATTTGAGATTGTTTGATGAAGTAGTAAGTGACATAAGCCATATTGAAAGTATTTCAGATGATGAATACATAAATTCTGAACACGAAAGTGACTCAACATTGTCAAAAATTCATAAAACATGCAGATATTTAGAACATGCTGCAATATTTCCTATTAAATGTTTTGTTAATTTTACTGCGTAATATTTTTTTTTTTAAATTCATATCGTACCGAAATATATAAAAATATTAGCATTTATTTAATTATCATGACGAAAATTTTATATTTTGAACAATAATGTGTAATTTCATAATATTTTCTGTCTCCGACATTCAAAACTTATTTTTATGCTGTCTTATTAAAAAATTGGTCCTGTTAATGCATTACTATGAAATATTAAGTGTTTAAGTTCACTATTAGGTAAATTATTAAGCGTTATTTTCCTTTTAAAATTTTATAGCAATTTTTTTTAATTTAGCAGTCTCATAGACGGAACGTTCCCGTTTATGCACGGGATTTTTAATGTTTTCGGTTAAGGGTTAACTTTGTCTAAATAATGCAGTATCCCTAAAAGAAAAAAATAATTCAGAATCCTCCTTAGGTGCCGACTGCACAGGGGAGATATAGGCAATCAGGCATACTTCTGCAACTAATTTTTATTTATTTTTTGTCCTACTGAACAAGTAAACACTTGATGCGTTGAGAGGATACCCAGCTGCAATGTAAATCCACACCCGTGGATAAGTATTTGTGTATCACATCTTAGAGCAGCAATAAAAATTAAACTTAACTGTAGTACTATAGAGATACTAAAATAAAAATATATAAAGATAAAACTAAAAATATAAGGAAAGGTCTTTATCTCAAAAAGGTAGAAGACGAAGAGATTAGGAGTATTCAAAATGTCCATAGATTCGGATTTTTGTACTACCGTGTTTTATTTTGGCAAAAATAACATTTTAGATTTAATGGTATGAGTTTGCCTTTGTCGCTCCCGTTAAGTAAGCCATATTTTAATACGACTAAAACTTATTTAAACCTTTCTGAATTTTCATCCTTTTCGAAAAGTCAAAAATATGTTTTTTTTCTTTTTTGGTATCAGAAAACGTTAAAATACCATGACACTTAAAAAAGCATAGCACGTACAGTTTTAATCCTAGACGAATGGAAATTTCTACTGTTTTAGCTGTTATAGAACGGAGAAAGTTTTCTAAATATAACTTATAGGACACATGGAAGATACAAAAATTTAAACTTCATAACTTTTTAAAAAATGATTTATGACGACATACATCGATTTTAATATGATGAAGACCAACATTTAAACCCGTTTTCGAAATTGCAACTATACGTCTAAATGTATAGGTTTAGGTATTGGCTACTGTAAGATGGCACACACTGAACAATAACGTGTTGGCTGTAGTGTATTATGCAATATAACATTAATCTACTGTTGGAAAAAAAAATAATTTCGCATTAAAGCGAACAATAGGGAAGAAGAAAAAATAATCTAAAGTTTGTATGAAAAGTCGTTAGACGTTTATTGTGTAAGGAGAAGATCTCATGCCGTCTTTTGAAAAGGAAGTGATTGACTTCCCCTTCAAACCATTACAAAAGATATGCAAATGAATTAGTACCCAATTTACGGCTCTTTGAAAAACTTAAAGTTGTATATGAAAAAGTTTTTTTTTTCTTTTAAGGAAATTACGTTTTTCAAAACTTTCCACAATTCGCTTTATTTTCTATGTGATGTTGTTTTCGCTGAATATTCGATTTATTGGAACTCAAGAGATAATGTTGGAGAGATTTTACTCCAACTAAGCATTTCCTCTTTACGATAATCAAACGGAATTGAGACATTTCACATTTCAATTTTTTTATAACATGTATTCTTTTAGAAAAAAAGTAGATCCCTTTAGCTATGTGTTTATCTCTGTACTGTTAACACATATTATGTCTGTAATGATTTGAAAAGTGACTTTTGATGTATTGAATTTTACAAAGTTGACAGTGGTACGAAACTTTTACTAATTTTGTAGTCAAATATAACTTATGGTCAAATATTCTCAAACCAATATTTAAGAATATGTGGTATAATGTGTTTCTTTAAATTTAACATGCAGTAAAAAAATATAAGGGGATAGAAATAATAGCACAACGGCACTCCCTGTGGCGAGTACCAAAAAAAAAAAAAAAGACAAATTTATCTACATCTACGAAGGAATCATATAACCGCAAAATACTTTTTATTCTATTATATACGATATAATATAAAGTAAAGTCTTCTGAATGTCCCATGATAAAAAAACAACAACAACAACAACAAAAAAAAAACAATATACTTTCGAGGATTAAATAACCATTCATAAAAGCAAAGTTACATTTGCTGCCACTGATTTTCAGAAAAAGTTTCCGAGACGTTTTTATAGTGAATTAATCAGTTTTCTGAACCTGGAATATATGTTTTTAAGATAGTATTAGTTCTGAAGTTCTTATGTTATATGATATCAAAATAACTTCACAGGTCATCCAAAAACTAAACAAGTCGGAAACTGAATGTGAAACGTGACAAATGAGGTGCGTTTGTACTATAACTACTTTTATAAATATTCAGATAGTGGTTTAGCCGTTGCTCTCTTATGCAAAACTGCATGAATACGAAAAATATAGCGATTATATATATTAAATTCAGTAATAAGGAGATAATATGACTCCATCTTAAATACGACATAATCACCATGACAATCTAGAATAGTTTCTTATCACGGGACATCATTGAATTAATTATGCATCACAGGATTTGATATAATGAAGAAAACATATATTAATATATTTTTAAGTTTTTATTTGAATTTCATAAAATTTGAAATGACTCGTAAAAATTCTGCAACGTTTATATTTATATATAATGTTATGTTATGGGATGTCAAAATAACTTCATAGGGCATCCAAAAACCATACGAAAATAGTCAGTCATATATCATTATTTCAAACCATTTGTTTGTTTACTTTTTGCGCTGTTATATGCGGGCAGACAACTAGATGGACGGACCAGACAACGACTATAGGTGCTACGTATTTATGTAATTACGAACGCACCTGAAAATAAAATAATTTCAATCTTTAGAGATTGAAATGTTCATCTACAAAATGCAATGCTTAATATACAATGACCTGACTCCACAAGCGTAATTACGTGTAAAATCGAGCGATATCATATATACAAGGCGTTGCCGAATCTGACTGACAAAGTCAGAATAGTGATAGTAGGCATTAGAGAATGAAAAATTACCATAGAACATGAGTTCGCAAACCATTTATTTAATCACAAATACCGTGTGTTTCAACCTAACTGAATTCTGGTTGACGGTAATTATTTTAATAAAAATAAAAATACTCCAATGAAAATTTAACGAAGTGCTCGGTATGAAATGTGATAACATCCCATAATATTCTGGATAAACGGGGTGCTTATGCAATCGATGATAAAGTATAGACTAGCAATCACACTCCAAAATGTGAAGCATTAACCCCTTGGGGACGAGTGACACGTATACGTGCGGCATAAAGCGTTCAGAATCCTTGTTTTCCTTCACCAGTAAAATTTTACTGTAAAATTTGCCTTATTTAATCAGCGCATTTTCTCGATTCAACAAGACACAAATTTCTATTTTTAAAAAAACGGTGACAAAAGATTAAAAATTTCGTAAAAGGCTCCCGTCCCGAAGGGGTTAAGTGCACACTGCTGGCTCATATACTAGAAACTTTTACCGCTCATTTTTATATTACCGCATTTAGAACGAAAGTGAGCATGCCGATTAAATGTTTCATTATAATGTATTCTATGGGGGCATCCATTACTAAAAATGGAAAAAAGGTAATAACTACTCCATTGATTTATAGTGTTCAAAGTTTAATTATGGTAATTTTATCATTTTCTAATTAATCTACGAAAATACATGAAATTAAAAAAATAAGTTCTCCTATTAATTGAATGAGACACAATAATATTGCTTCCATGATTACCATCAAAAACAGTTCTTAAGGTGCATGGTTAATTAAAGAAATATAATCAAAGGCGTAGTTTAGAAAATAAATGTCACAAATTAAATTATATTAAATTAGTTTCGTACTACAATCGAGAGAGAAATAAATTAGTATTAAGCGCTCTTCTTGCAAATTTAAATAATGGTATGCAAACTGAAATGAGTAATAACCAACGATGCCACTTTAATTGTATAATTATGTGTGAAAACAGATTATATGAGAATATTGCATGTAATATCTATAAATATAATGGAGTTATTAATTTTATCTTTTTTTTTAATGCGGTAAGGAAATTGCTATTTAAATTTAAATACTTTAATAAGCTAATTTCATCAATTTCTTGTTAATGACCGATGACCAGTTAAAAAAAATAAAAGTTAGAATAAAAATAGAAAACGAAATTGGAAAACTGATTTGGCATACTAATTAAATGATGTTATGTAACACTGCTATCAATGAAAAATTCTTAATATGTATAAATTAAATAAAAATTCATGGGAAAATGGATGATATAGGAACACAATGAACAATATATATAAATATAAAGGATTACGATATTATATAACTATTATCATCACATAAATTGTAAATGAAAATCGCCCTATTGCATTTAATCGTAATTAAAATTTGAAGACCCATGGAAATAAAACTTGAAAAATACTTTAATTTCTTTTAATTTTATATAGCATTACAGTCATAATTTCACTTAATGTATTAATTAAATGAGTTCATATTAATTCCATGCTAAACTAACAATATTAAAAAATACATACGTGATTAAGGAAATATCAAAAACCGATTATTACCGATAACCGATCCTATTTAATTTAGGGAGGAAATATAAAAAATACCATAGCATTATAATTTTTCTGTTGGACAGAAAAAATAAAAGCAAAAATATATAAAACAAAGATCCAATTAATTGAGGACTAAAAGGGGAAATCGGTAAAAATATCAAAAAATCTAAAATCTTTTTTTTTTTTTTTTTTTTTTTTTTTTTTTTACGAAAAGATTTCTTAAATGCTAATCTTAACAAACATGAGGACCCGATCCTAGTATCCTAGTAGTAATAGATCAAAACGAGTAGAAAATGTCGCTGGTTGAATGTGCTACATGAAGTGAAGTGGACAACGCTGATTGTGCCACATTAAGGGAAGTGGAGACGCTGGAATTGCCATTGATAAGATGCGCGGCGACTGGTGGCCATTGCAGAACTTGATCATGTAATTATTGTTTTCATCAACGGAATATTTTTAAGAAATGATAAAAATATTAAATTAATTAATAAAAGAAATTTTTACAAATTATACTATTAGTTATTTAAACCCTAAACGAAAGGAATATATGTACATTTTAAAGAGTTGAACTAAGAGTCCAAAAGGAGTGAAGTGGAAAATGCTGTAAGTACCAGAAGTATGAGTTTTTCTTTTTTCGTTTTCTTGAAAATGTTCCTCTTTTGGACTTTCAGCATTTTCTATTTTTAGTCCTCAATTCATTTTATCTCAAATATCTTAGCTGGAAATGCCTAACTGTTGTTATTTGTTTTGTAAAGCTAAAAGCAACCAAATTCGATAAAACTGACTTTCAAATGCTTATTTTTTAAGTAAAAGATGTCAGTCACATTTAATGCAACAAAGAACAACATAAATACAAAAAATACTGTTTTTTAGGGTTCCGTACTTAAAAAGTAAAAACGGAACCATTATAAGATCACTCCTGTGTCTGTCTGTCTGCCTGTCTGTCACAGCCATTTTACTCGTAAACTATGGAGCGTGGAAAGTTCAAATTCGGGGAAGTAATAAAGACCATTGACCCACATATTTTCAGATTAATAAACATTCATAAATATATTTAGTAAAAATATAGAGGGGATAATTATGCTACTTGAAATAAAAAAATTCTTTGCATATCATGTAGGATATCCAATGAAAGCTTTCGTAACGCTGAACTCAAAAATACATTCCTTTTAATTTTAGGTATTATATTTTCAAAGATATTGTCGAAAATGTAGCGCAAAAATATGCCCCCCCCCTCCCCCCATCTAATCCGAATCTACTGAAACTAAAATTATGAAAAAATTAGAGGTAGTACATGTTAATATAAGCCTTGCCGGAAAATTATAGCGATTAACCTAGGTCATATAGTTTTTGAAAAATTAGCATTTTTCTGTTATACACGAATTTCGATTTACGGGCATTCAGAAAAATTGTTGAGCATCGGTGGATATACCTATCGTTGCAGAGGTATAAAAGCGTTGTTGATAATGATTTTCGAAAAAAAAATCATGGGTAATTAGCCGAGATATTTACTCTATGCCTAACTAACAACTTTTAATGATATATACGTGTAATGTAATGTCCAGTAACAGTATAAAAGTAATAAACGTCAAATTGCTGAAAACATACTAATTTAAGGGGTCTCGGGGACCTAAAAAATGGAAAAAATGAAAAAAGAAACATTTTCAACATTTAATATTTTAAAATGTATATCATTTTAAAACACAATTTTAATTGGGATGAAAGATGTAAGTATGTTCTTTCATTTCACGTATTTAAAAAATTGCAGGATACGGAATTAGTATTTAAAGGGGGCTCGAAACTGTTAGACATTTGTCGAACAATTTGGCATAACAGATTACGCTCAGGATTGAAAAATAAATATTGCAACTAGAATGAAAATGTTGCTGCTTACTTATACTTCAGATTGTAACAATTTCCATGAACTTAAATAAATTTGTATTTAAAGTATTTTTATATTTTTAATGCAATGTTGCATTTAGCTAATACAAAATTTTGAAAATTCCAACAGTAAAATCATCTAAAAAAATATTTTTTTGAACAATAAAAAGGAAATTTTAGGTTCAATTTATACACACTAACATGAAATATATGTTTTGAAAATTTCATGAAAAAAATATTCAGAAGTTTTTGAGGTATCCTGCGCGTTATGCCCCTAAAACGCCATTTTGAGAAAAATGACTTCAAAGTTTCGGAAACGCCCCTTCAGTTATTGAGCGGGTATAATTCTAAAAGCCATAACTTTTATTCTAATGGGAGTTTCAAGGAAAAAATTATAACAAAATATTCATAAAAGATAGGAGCTTAACATCTAAAAAAATTAAAATTTCTTAAATTTTGAAGCTTTAAGTGTCCTACGACCATTAAATCTTTTTTTTCGCGGAGTAATTCTATTTATAAACTTATGAAATAATGAATTGACACAAGAATTTATGAACGAATTTATTAGAAAATGCAAACTTGCTTATTTTCACGTACATGATAAAAGGAAAATTTTAATTAAATATTCTTGGTGCCGTTTGTCTGTTTTGGAATTAAAATTAGGTGTCCTTTTTTTAAGGGCACTGCCCTCGAAAGGTTTAATTACAATGAATCGCATAAATACTGTGGGATTCGCGATAGTTTGCATTGAGTGTATCTCTCAATACGCCTCGAGTGACTTTAAAATTTAATTAAAAACTTATCTGGAAAAAACGTGGCACTGACCAACACGGCGTTGCAATTTTGAGACCTCCTTTGGAAGCACGCTTTAGATTGCGCTTAGCACAATGCCAAATTTAAACTTTGAACGAAGGTTTTGTTTTAGCTACACTGTAGAAATAAAGGTTATTACTACGCTGAATTTAGTTTTATGAAATGCTAAATGAATTTTAACTATGCACTTCTTTTATTGTCAATACCGAATTAAGTTCATCATAAACAGATTAGGATAATATTAAAAAAGAGTTATACGAATAGCTATATTTTATATTATTTAGGTTCCATATCTCTTTGAACTTCCATGGTATAATATTTACACTTTTCTAATATGTACAGTTATACCCAACTCTACTTTGTATAGTTTTTTACAAAGTCTTAGTATTCTTTTGACAACGGTTTTTTTTATAATACAATTACAAATTCATATATTTATTCTACGGAACCCTCTGTGCGCGAGTAATACTCGCACTTGACTGTTTATACTTATTTTATGTTTACTCTCCTATATTTAAGCATTTCTTTTCATATTTACTTCAACAAAAAACAACAAAAATATTTTTCACCATACTTACAGATAGACTGCCTCCCAATTTCCTCTCCTATATGTTAGCAAGTTTTGACATATTGAAAATAATCTTTAATATTATTTATTCAATAACACATTTCCCGAAAGAAACTGAAAATTATACTTAAAAAGTGCAATACTTTCGTCTTTGGATTGTGAAAAAAAAATACGCAAAAGTGAATTTAAATGAGTAAAATATTCGACTACGTTTTACCATTAATATTTACTGCAGATTTTCTGTTTCGTCATTTGCATACTCTGTTTTAAAGGGACCAGAAATGTTTGCGATTAAGAAAATTGGCTGAAATTTGACCGTGGATTACGAAGCTTGTCATTAATTTAGACTATTATTTCTGTTTGAATTTCTTTATTAATGTTTTATACAAACAAAATTGTAAAATTATATACATACTAGGGGGCTCTGCCCCCTACGAGCTACGCTTGTCAATCCCCGTCCAGACACCGCAGACTCTAAATGCACGCTAATTTGATCGGCTTTAAAAAGATTTCGAAAGATTGAATTATAATTTAAAAAACAGTGGCGATCTCCCTATTCTATCTCCCGGATTCCTATTCATTTCTCTTTGATTCGGGAATTTTATCGCCAAATCCGCTGCGTTACTACTTGATTATCCCGTCGACCAATTGCGACAAATTATATAAATCGCCAAAACACTCGCCAAATTATACAAATTGACATATTTTTTTTATTTTAAATAACGAAAGAACAAATAAATTAGTACAACATTAATAAAAATACAAATAAAACGTCAAACTAAAAATAACTTGATGACGTAGACACGTGTAACTTGCTTAAAGTCAAGTTAATGTGACATTTACGATCAATCATTATTGGCATTTAATCTTATAGTTTAGCGAATGATAGAATTTTTGTCGACGAGATAACTAAGTAGTACCAAAGATACAATCGCTATTTTCGTCTTTGATTAAGTAAAATAAGTTAAACATTTCAAAATAAGATAATATAAAAGGAATTAAGTAAACAGAGTCTTTGTCTCCTGGTATTTTTTTAATAAAGCGAAAAGAAAGTTCTTTTAAATGAGACATTTTAAATTAATCGTTTTTAATCTGATGTAATTTTGACCAAGCTATTCTTTCTCTTTTAAATATTCGCGTGAAAATACTTTTGTTAGAAATGAAATATTATTTGCGCTTTCCTAACAAAAATAGTTGAAAAGATAATGTAAAAAATATCTCTAGAAATGCTGAAAATTTGAATTTAAAATAGAAATAAAACCTCAAAAAATGAGTCAAATTAAAAAAAGAAATACAATCTGCACACCGGGAACTTCAAACGTATAAATTGATCTAAAAATGATTAAATTCCCATGAATAGTTTTTGCTCCTATAAAACTTTTTTAGTGGAATGATTTTGTCCAACTTTAGCATTAAATATCTCGTAAAATAATTCTTCGATTTGAAAACTGTCTGCATCAGCGTATTTATCAAACATTTCTGTATAATACCACCGATTTTCATATTTTTGATTACATTATTTTTCTTAATACTAACGAAGAAAGACCTCCGGTCACAAAAAATTCAAAACCGGCTGCGGTGACAGCGTTAGTTACTTTTTTTTTAGAATAGAGAGATATAAAAGCAGTTTTGACATTATATGACAAAATTTATCTTTCCATGATTTTGATGTCCTAGTAATAGATTTTTGAGTCATTGTTCATTTTTTATATTGTTTATTACGTTATCTCTCAATTATACCGGTAACAAAAAAAAACTTAAAAATAAATCATGAAACAGTATAAAATAATTCAGAATCTACTCAAATGTATTATTTTTTTGTTACACTGTAAAAAGAAAAAAATCTTTAATTCTACAGATGTAAAGTTACATAAATCTGTATTTTTATTCAAATTGTATCTGTACACTGTACAAAAAAAAAGATGTACATCTACAAAAAAAGTTTTTGTAAAGGTACAGAAAACTTTAGCTTTAAAAAAGAATCTACTAAAATTATAGTAATCTTACTAAAATTTTATCTGTAACTCCAGTTGCAATTACATAAAAAGTACTAGTCGTCCCTGTCTCCGAAAAAAATTTTAATAACCTTACAGATTTTTTTATTTCGGGTGCAAAAGTTTATCTGTTACACGAATTATTGTTGTTGTCGTAAAATTTCTAGGAATCCCAGTTTCCTAGAAAATTATAGTAACATTATAGTTTTTCTTTTACGGTGTAGAACGTGAAAACAATAATTATGTTTGTTTGCTACAACCAAAAAACATATATATTTACACCCGGAAAAAAATACAGTAAATTTCATTTAATAGTTTTATTAATAATTTACTTTGCAGCTTTGAATTGACGGGATTTAATTCGTGTAAAAAACTTATTTTGATAAGTGGTTTTGGATATAAAAAAATTAGTATGTAACAATTCCATGAATCTTATCCGAAATTTCTGTTACTCGAAATTCACATAAATACTAATTCACCAGATCATAATAAAAATAATTAATGCTAACTGCATTACTTAACCTCATAAATTCTGCATAGTATTCGAAATTATGGTACTTAGTAGTAAAGATCTTATGCATATTCTTACTATAAGAGACGTATACGTGACGTTTATACCAAATGAGATAATACAATGAAAATCTCAGAAAAGTACGAATAATAGTTCAATTTAAAGATTTTCGTGTTTTAGCAATCCGAAAAAGGGAAGAAAACAATTAATTAATTAAAGGGAACATGATATTCTTTAGCGTACGGAAAGGATTTAATCCACTGCAATTATAAAATCGAATAAATAATTTTACTTTTTTATTATTAATTAGACGTAGCTATTATTCTGGAACAAACCAATTTTACTAGTTACTGGTATTCTTTAGACATTTTCAGAATGAATAAAGTCAAAGCGATTTCTAGTTTTCTTGAATAAGTTAAGTGTTAATCTACTATAAACGAAGTTAATAAAGATATTTTTGCTGTATATCGTATATAAAGATTTAAAAGATAAAATGAATCACTTAGAATCACAATTGGGCGTTGTCTTGTATATTGTGATTATTTTTTTCTGTATAAATGATAGGTTTTAAATCCTGTGGAATTGTGGTAGTTTCACCTGAGACAAATCTAAGATTTTCTATCAAGTAACTGATCCCATTTTAGATATTCTATACCTGAAATGAAATTAAGGAAAAAAAAACAATTAACGAATAACATTTTCTTGTGTTAAATAGCTTAATTCATTTCACTAAATTTAAAATAGAAACAAATTTAATTAAATACTTGTAACTATAAACAAGTAAATCATTCATTGTAAAACTGTTTTATTTGAGCCATGTAATTACGAAATATGATGTTCTTCTATTTAGAAAGATTTTACTTTATTTTACGTATCATTGTATCATTTTATTTATCATTAATTCATTAGATTAACATAAGAACTTTTCTCCTTTTGGATGAACATGCGTAAAAGGTTTTCTAGCATTTGAAATGTGTAAAGTTGAGAATACTTAATACATAATCATCGTTTCTAAAAATCATTGCACATTCACTCTCGGACAAATTTTACGTATTCTATTATTATTATATATTTTAAGAAATTGTGTAGTTGCGAAGGATACACATATTATGACAATTATAAACTCCATTACTTCACATAGTTTACTTAATAATTCTGTATTTTTACTTTGTTCCATTGTTTTTTCTATTTTTCCTTCTGTCTCTGTAAATCCTTTCTCGAAATCTTGTAAACTATTAAAGAAAGAAATATATAGTATTTATTTTCAAACCAGTTGCAACATTTGCCGAATTATAAAAATTTTGAAATATATGTTGAAGATTTCATATTAAAAGAATTAGAAAATATTCTTAAGCTTCCTTATCCAGGAGCTAAGCCTAACAGGAAGAAGAGTTCCCGAAACACAACTTATTATTTGGCTTTTGAAATTATAAAAATCTTGATTAAACTGCGAAAATTTGAATAAAAGAAATAGGAATATCAGACTGTTGCTAATTCAGCGTACTATATTTTTTTAGATATTACAGTATATACATAATTCAGTTGTGTAAATAAAAAGAGCTTGTCATTTTATAAGAAGGTCGTCAACATGTTATATTATGTTATTAAAATTGTAATTATATTTTGTTGAATGTTCATACTTAGTAGGCAAAGCATAAAATATTTCTTTAATGCGATATTTTGTTTTTGCAGTATTACGTATAAATACGAGAATGAATATAGCGATTTGTATGTAATTGAAAAAAAAAAGTTGTGGTTATCTGATATTTCAATTTAGCCATGCTTGGACTACTCATGTTCTTTTCATTGTTTAGATTTACGTTGTAGAAGCCCTCGATTTTGAAGTGATGGATATTGGAATGGAATTATATTTTGTGATTAAGTGTTGTTCTTTTACATCGTGCAAAATACTTCATGAATAATAAAAAAAATTCTTCATGGAGTAACAAATATGTATATGCATTGATATTCTATTTCTTTCCCGCTATACACGAAAAGAGTCAGATAGCATGAAATTTAGGAGCTAAAAATACATCTAACAGTTCGTGAAATGTTTAATTATTTAAATATAAATATTTCTTATTTTTATTCCGGTAACAGAAAATATATTATTGAAATGTTTACTAAATTTATTGTATATGGTCGATTTTGAAAATTTTCAAATTTAAAGTGACAAATGTAATTATTTTACGACAAAAACGTAAATGAATCACGTATTATTGTTAAATTAGAATACCTGTTTTAATGTCAATATTTCATGCTATTCACAAAGCATTTTTTGTTATATTTTAATTTCACTTCTAGATGCTTTTTAAAATGATTTTCTGTTTTGTTGGGAAATGGAATTCTAGAAAAAAAATTCTATGCATTTTGATAAAAAAATTTCATTATAACAATATCAAATTTAAATTATATACTAAATTTATAGGATATTAGTTTAAAATTTGAAAAGTATATCATTCATATGAAAATATAAAATGACACATACATTGTTGGTGTATGAAAAAAGACATGTCTCGTTACGCATTCACCCCAGAAGCAATGGTAAATGGAAGCAATTATTTCAAGCTATGTTTTCCCGCATTTCATAGTTTTAAGTCTATTCAAACATATTTCATAATATAATAATTCTGAGGCCTTTTCAAGAGGGTGAGCAAATACATTAAAAATGACCAAAACCTTTAAAACGTAACAATTGTTCTGTTATGTGAGTCTTTTTAGGAGATTTTTTAAAGAAATATTAAGTTTTTATAAGCATATATTGACACTAATTGACTAAACATATGCTAAAGTAGAAAATATTATTTTAATTGATAGATTAAATAAAAGCGATTTCTCAGCTTATAGGAGGAAACGTTTCCAAAAAAGAGGGAGAAACTGTTGACACGATAACTAATCCTTGGCTTAACCTACAACTATGAGGGAAAAAAAGTTTTTTGAGTACAAATGTTGCTTTTCGTGTCTCACTAGTACTATCCGAGTTTTACTGTGTTTAGAATTTATTAGCACTGCAAAAACTCGCGACATTAATGTGACCTACTTTTCTTTTTTTATTCATGAGATGGATAGTTCAAGGAAAATCGCTTTATGATCAAGTGTTGTTCTCTAAATTATAAGGCTGTAAACAGAAAAATATATTAAAATTTTCATACATGAAATAGGACCTCTGTGCGTTTCTTGCGCCAACCTCCGGTAATTTCTAATCTCTTCCTAATTCATCCATTGGTGGAAAAAGATTGAAATATATCATAATACGAACTAAAGTTTCTTTTATTTAGACCATCTAAGTAATTTAAAATGTGTAAGGATGGACCGACTGGCAGAGAGCTTAATTGTAATACTTGGCGTTTATGCGTGTTATGTTTCAACTTAGATGGCAGTTTTGTACCAGTAATATGTTGCTAATTCCTATTCATTTCGAAAATCATAATTTCAAATTATGCTTGCATTATAAAATGAGTTTTAATTCAAAGTGATCACAGTAACAGACTTCATGAAATAAAATATAAAAATATAATTTTATTTACATATAGGTAACTAATATACAGCGACTGGTTTCTAAAAATGCAAAAGAAAGATCTGGTAATTCTGTAATGCCTATTTTTATATTGAATATGATTGCTATGCATTGAAACATTCAAAAGGAAACACTTTAATTTAGACTTGTTCAATATATTTCTTGCTAGAGGGCAAAGGGCTTATCCACGTATAGAATATTAAGTTCGAATAACCCTATATAATTTTAAAGTGAAGTACGGCTGCCAAAAAAAAAAAAAAAAAAAAAAAAAAAAAAAATCCAGTTTAAAATTTCACATCACAGGTGCTACAGCAAAACCTACAATATAAACCTACAATAAAACCTACAATAAAACCTACAATATAAAACTTTTTGTCTAAGCACAAAATTAACACTGCAAAAGCTTATAATAGAGATTTATTATATATATATATATATATATATATATGTGTGTATATATTATTTGACTCAAGCCATTTTCGGCCAGGGAACGATATCAAAGCAAAAGATAATTGTGTTGAATCCGTATTAGCTAACATTAATTCGGAGTGGGATTTCCATGTGAGAAAAAAAAAAGAAAAAGAAATTGAACTTTTAGCTATGCAATTTTCCTCCAGAGGCAATACCAGAATAAGAAAGTATACCACGGGAATTTTTTATAAAACATGAATCAGTGTAGAAGCTTATTTTAAATATTTCTTTAAAAAATAAACATAATCACTTTTATTTAAATTCCATTATTCTATTTTCTCACAGTGGCCACAATAAACGCAAAAGAACTATTGTATATGTATTACACAATTTTAACTTTGAGTATATTTGTTATATGGCAAAACATTAAAAATGTAACTTTGGTGGGAAATTAAAAGCAATTTCCTGCGTTACCAGAATATATATATGTATATATATATATATAAAAACATCATATGAAAATATTTATCAAAATACAAAAAATCAATTTTACTGAAATTATGTTACCTTAATTCCTTCCAGACGGTGCTATAAGCGCACAGTTAAATTTTGCTGAATCAGTTTGTCCTCTTTTTATCGTGAATACTGACATCAGTAAAAAAAAAAAAAAAAAAAAAAAAAATTCCATTTTAAAATTTTAGTAATACAGTTTCCAAATAAGCATATAGTTCGACCTAAATAAGCATATATTTCGTATAGGAATGTGGATGCGGAAGTGCAGCGTTCAGGCAGTAGAGGGCGCTGTTAAGTTAGGCGGATGAAAGCGCTTCGCTGACTTGAATAATCATTTCCCACACGAATTTCGAGCAACATGCGGAGCTTGCCGACTTGTATTTCAGAACGGGATTGCACAAGGAATTGGTTATTTCCCAACGCACGATCAACAGCTCTCGAACTTGTTAAGGGATTATTCTCCACTGTGTGTAATACTGCTATTTCCTCTGCATGGATTCTGCGATATCTTTCAGTGTCCGTATCTTGCCTCGAATCATAAAATGATCCACTCTCGCACAGCTCCTGGTGAAGACGCTCAAATGTTTGGAGATCCAGCAGATTCCTACCCTAGAATCGTTCCATGTACATCATTTGAGCAATTGCTCCATTTCCTTGTGCAACCTCGTATACATAAATGTATGCCGACAAGCTCCGATTTGGTATAACGACGCATGCCGCTCAAAATCCGATCAGGGAATGCCGATGAAGAGAGAATGAGATTCAGATCCAGCGAAGTGTTTTTATCCACTGAACTCAACAGTGCCCTCTACTGCTTCGACACTTCATTTCCGCATCCACATTCCTGTACGAAAATCTGCTTACTTAGGTCTCCTATATCTGCGTTTACATTGCTGATATGTTATTTTGAAACACCTGGTATATATATATTTGGCAATATTGGAGGCTTTTTCTGAAGATTTGCTAGAAATTCGTTTATGGTAAGTGAGCTAAAAATGTGTTCGAAAAGTGAGTGATTTACTGATTCTAGATGGCAAAAAGTCGAACTTCATCCTAGCATGTTATTTTTTTGCCTGTTGTAGATCAATAGTTAGGACGTTGTACCCTGCTATTGCTTTTGATATAAATATATTTATATGGTCCATAGACTATCGCAAAGTTGGTGCTTGTTTGGTTGGGAGGGAATCAATCAGTTTGAGTACAGTTATTTAATCTGTTACTTGGAGCAGAACAAAATATACTGCTTGATTATGGACGCTTCCAAACAAAATACGGACTTTATTTTATTGTATTTATGTGCATAAATTTTGCACATATCAGATGTTATTTCATATTTAATGTAAAAAATAAACTATTTTTTTTTTCCATTTTTCAGTTTTTGTATAGAAAAAGTTATATGATAAAGCACAATTAAGCTCAATTTTTGATATGAATAAATAGCTTAGATTATTACATTTCATTCCAATTTAATTTCTCTGCCATTAGGTGCCTCTCCAGTTTTTAGAATTGCATTTAGCTTATTAAGTTTAAATAATTTTTTTTTTTTAATTTAATTTTTAGGTCAAACACCATTTTTTTATCAAAGACAGCAGAATTTAAGTTAATCACATAAATAAACTTTTGCAACATTATGAAATAGCAACAAGATTTAAAATAAAACGAGAATGTGAATTTGGTTGAAATTTTTTTGTTTATGGAGGAAAATTACAATGAAGTCGCATGAAGTTATGCAAGCGCGAAAAATTTTAATTTATGACCAAATTTTGACAAAGGTAGCTAGTTGTATGTAGATATCTCAGGATAATATGATGTAAAATATATTACTTGGTTGCAAATTTCCAGTAGTTACAAAATTGATCCAGACAAATTCTCCAAATTCAGATTTGATACAATGCAAAAAATCATGCAGAGACTTTCTCATGATATCTTATGATTCACTTTCTTTGGATATAAGGTTACATAATTCTTTGCATAATAAGGTTCCTCTGTGCAGAGATAAATATAAATATACATCAGAATATAATACACAGCAATTGTCATTAAAGCTGGCGAATGTTTGCCCCGTACCTTAAATTTTAGAAAAAGAAATTTGCGTGTGCCATTCCGATTATGAAACATTTTTCAATGCATTCGGACTACTATAATAAAACTACATAGCTTAATAACGTGAAAAACGGTGTCTAAGTAATAATTTGTAAAACATATAATACGTTTGAAAATACAATTTTAACCAAAGTCAAAAGAATAACTGAAAATTTTGTAGATCCCTGTATATGAAGTATAGATTTATCATATTATTCAAAATATGCTAAATTTACAACAGTTTGTGAACGCATAGAACAGTTGAAAATTCCTCGTCAGCAATTTCCTTCAATAAACGTAAATGTACTCCAGCTGTTTTGTGAAGCTCTGTATATGATTTATAGAATATATACACACTAAATAGTATGCAATTTTTATAATTTAAAAAAGTGTTCCACAACTGAAAATGCACTTCTGTCAATTATTGATAGAGAGAGAAATATAACTGATTTATTTTGTTTGAATTTGTATATGAAAGATTGATGCTATGCACATCATATTCAATAGTAAGCATCTTATAGTGCACCTATGAGATATATATCAATTTAAATACTTTTAAAATAGTGTAACATAAACAAAATACACCACAAACAATTTTTCTCCTCAGACCGTAATGTAATTTAATTATTTTTAGTGACTCTGTAAATGATCGATAAATGCAATGAATACCATATTCTATAGCAATGATCTTGTAGTGCCACTTCATAGATATGTATATAAATTTCAAAGTCTATGAAATTATGAAAAATCATTAAAAACCTCCACAAGCGATTTTTCCCCATAGGCCGTAATGTAATGAAATTCTTTTGAAAGTTCCTGTAATGAAATTATCACTGCTACACGCTACATTCCGCAACACCTATCATTCAATAGTGAGTATCAATAACGTTTTTCAATTTCATGGCGATGCGGCTATATTGACGCTAAAAATAATTGTGGCCAGCTAGAATTGGAAAATCACCCACCGTGCGTTGTTTGACCATCAGGAATATTAGCTTAGTATGATCAATATTTAATTTGCATTCAATCTGCTGTAAGTTTAAAAAAAAATAACGTGTTAAAAATTTAGCCTATTTTACTACCTGAGACTGAATGACTTGTGATTAATTTTGTATCACACCAATTCACTTTTAACGCCTTGGGGACGAGCGGCATGTATACGTGCCGCATGAAGCGCTCAGAATCCTTGTTTTTCCTCACCAGTAAAATTTTACTGTAAAATTTGCCTTATTTAATCAGCGCATTTTCTCGATTCAAGAAGACACAAATTTCTGTTTATAAAAAACGGTGACAAAAGATTAAAAATTTCGTAAAAGGCTCCCGTCCCGAAGGGGTTAAAAGTTACTTGTTTAACCCGTTCGGGACCATGGGTATATATATGCACCCTCAAAAAGAGCATACAGAATTTCTTGTAGGCACCAGCAAAAAAGAAAAGTAATATTTAGTTTCTATAATTAGACAATGGAACCACGTGATCGGTTTTCGGACCGCCTACTTTCGTGGTAACTTTACATCCAGTTGAGAGATGATCGTGTTGCAAGGACATTAGGGAGCCTTAAAAAAGTATGTTTAGACATGGCTGGTAGCCAGAATAAGAAAATTACTATAAAAGGTTAAGAAAAGTGTAACTATATACAAAGCACATAAGTACTTAAAGCATAACAATATAAGAGTAAGGGAAAAAAAGCAAATTTTGAAAAATTAAGAAAAAAAAAATTCCATTAGTTCCAAAAAAAGGACAGGTGAAAAAGCTACCGGTATACTCCTTCATAAAAAAAAGACTCTTTTCAGAGACCATACATAAGTTAAGCTGGTAAAAAGGCTATATTTATAGCAGAAATGCAAGTCAATAATTAGAGTATTTTCTTGATTATTTAAGTAAAGGTAACTTTTATTTTTTTAAACGTGGTTCCAACCGGATAAAATTTGTGTAAAAGATACCGGCCCCGAAGCAGTTAACATGTAGTTCAATCTGTTGTAAGTTAAAAGAAAATAATAATAACAAAATAATGTGTTAAAAATTCAACCTATTTTTCTACCTGAGACTGAATGACTTGTGATTAATTTTGTATCACACCAATTCACTTTTAAAAGTTTCTTGTTTAACACGTTCGGGACCATTGGTATATATATGCACCATCAAAAAGATCATACAGAATTTCTTGTAGGCACCAGCAAAAAAGAAAAGTAATATTTAGTTTCTATAATTAGACAATGGAACCACGTGATCGGTTTTTGGACCTCCTACTTTCGTGGCAACTTTACATCCAGTTGATCGTGTTGCAAGGTCATTAGGGAGCCTTAAAAAATATGTTTAGACATGGCTGGTAGCCACAATAAGAAAATTACTATAAACGTTTAAGAAAAGAGTAACTATATACAAAGCACATAAGTACTTAAGGCATAACAGTATAAGAGTAAGGAAAAAAAAGTAAATTTTGAAAAAATAAGAAAAAAAAATCCATTAGTTCCAAAAAAAGGACAGGCGAAAAAGCTACCGGTATACTCCTTCATAAAAAAAAGACTCTTTTCAGAGACCATACATAAGTTAAGCTGGTAAAAAGGCTGTATTTATAGCAGAAATGCAAGTCAATAATTAGAGTATTTCCTTGATTGTTTAAGTAAAGGTAACTTTTTTTTTTTTTTTTTAAACGCGGTTCCAACCGGATAAAATTTGTGTAAAAGCTACCTGCCCCGAAGAAGTTAACATGTAGTGCTTAATTATTGGTGTAAAATTCTTTTGAATAAGTAAGCTGTATCTTGTACCGTATCTAATCAAACCGTTTTGAATAAACAAACTGTATTTTTCCATATCAATCAAATTGGTTTGAATAGAGGAATTGTATTTTGTGTCCTATCTATCAAACTGCATTGAATAGCGAAACTGCATTTTGTGTCATTTATGTCGCAAACCATTATTTTTGTATCACTGTATCCATGTAAATTTTCTTTAATTATGAAATAATGATTTTTTTCGTAGTAGCAGAAAAAAAGCATGCTGTAAAAAGTTAAAATGTCGTGTACATCAACATATAAAAAAATGATAGAATATAAGGAATGTTTCGTATTCTACTTTGTTTCACTTTATTTTAATCCTCTGATATATTTCAAATAAAATAAATATGTAACACTTTTGTGGAGCGTTGTTTGTTACTAAGCCTTTCTACGCATTTCTAATCATCTTTAGTAATATCCGTGTTGACAAAGGTCTTGAAATACTCTTCTCTTCATCTGGCAAAACATCGTTATCTCTTTTACTAAGAAAAATTTGATAAATAATAAAAAAAAGCGAAAACGATGTTTCATTCTCAAAATAGTTTTAACAGTTATCTGGTAGAAAAGCGTAATCAGTCCCATGTAATTAAATTTATTATTTTTTTAAATAAAACATTTTTGTAATATGTAGCATAAAAATAATTTTAATTCTTGGTCAATTTATCGGTTACCAAATTATAATAATTTAAAACTTTAGTTTAAAAAAAATAATTATTCCGTTTAAAGGACGAGGTAGTGTTTTTAATGTTATTTTAAAATCCCTAAATAATGGACACGTTGGAACCTCGAAATTCGTTTCCTAATCAGAAGTAAATGTATACAAATATATAGGTAGGTTTTAGTGGCTGAAAAAGCGCTTGCTAAATAAATGTTACCACTGTTCAGGAATGGCCGCTTTGAAGGCTTTACTGTATTCGACTATGCAATTTAGTTGAATCACTTAGCAATATTGATTTATTTAAAGGTAATAAAAAAGTTATTTTTTTATTTTAATAGATCCGTAGGTAAAGAGAGCGTTAAACACATATTGCTATTAATAACTAAAAAGGCGTAGTTAATTGCCAAGGAAGAAGAAAATTACAGAATAAATTGTGACAGAATCTTTCCAACATCAAAAATTTAAACCTGCAGTTTTTCTATAGTACTCTTTGATTAGTTCATGGAAAGAAATTATGCCTGTTATTTTCCTTTATTAAAAAGTTTTTATTGAAAAATTAGTTGATTGCAGATTTTGTAGATACTAGAAGTGGGCATTATCTAACATAACTGTTAAGAAAACACTGTTATTGCTTTAAAGTTTGTTTTTAGTAACAGAATATCAGAAACTCCCTATTAATTTTATAACTATTTATCAATTTCCCTTGCGAAAAACTGAAAATAAGACAAAAGAAAAATATTTTAGCTTTATTTTAATTTGCAATGAAAATAAAATCGCAAAATCTTTTTTCCTAGCTCTTAATAATCTTCTAAGAAAAAGCGAAAAAAAAAAATCCACTATTACAAAAGGTCAAGTAAATCCTACTTTAGCTTAAAAAACAAAACCCATAAAAGTTCAACCACGTCCTATGTATGAAAAAAAAAAAAAAAGAAACGCCAACACCTATTGTTGAACCGCGTCCTATGTATGTAAAAGAAAAGCCAAGTATATTTTCATTTCATTCATTACTCAATCACTTTTCACCCCCGCTAACAATAATAGAGACGTCCTAGCTGAAACCATCTGCTGTGAATCTTACAACAAACTTTTCTCTTCATTCTGTTGTTAAGAATAAAAACTATCTATCAGTTGTAATTATCTATTAGCATCAAATATTCTATACCAATTATTAAATGTTCAAATATTATGTTCGCTTCAGCATGAGATATATATTTCTATCAGTGTGGAATGCGTAAAAAAATTTAATCACCTCTCAGTTGTTACTTTTAATACATAGCTATGAAGCAGTTATATTATTCAAAAAGTATATTATTGCTTTGAATATATTGTTTATCTAGACTGGTAATATTAGAATCTGAGAATTTTACGTTATCGAGAGGGGAGGAAAAGATTTTATAAGTTTGTAAGTTAGATTCGCATATTTTGAGGTAATTTGTAAGTTATTATCGCACTTGCTTTGGTCCTTGGGGATTGAGGTAAAGTATTTTTTCGATTGCGGTGTTGAAGGATATGTCTGTTGATCTTGATGCTGCGGGTGATGTACGGGTGCGCTAAAGATATTTATTTATTTATTTATTGTACTTTTTGTCATAACTATGACTACTAGAAAACATTTTACTTGTAATTAATTTTACTAAAGTAATAAGATTCTTATTTTACAGGAACATTTGTAAAAATTTTAAAAATCCTTTAACCCGGGAGAACTCGCTGCATGAGATTTTCTCTCACAGTCGTACTTTTTTAAGACTCTTATTTAAAACATTTTTCATTTTAATTAAAATTTCAAAATGTTTTTCAATTATTTTACCTATTTTGTGAATAAAAGTACTAAGCCAACCAAAAAAAGTTGATATTATATGAATGTAAAGTAAAAGAAAAGCAATTGGGCATTCTCACTAGCGAATTCTCCCGGGTTAATCAATTTGGAAAAAAATAATAATCACTGTTGTCAAATATGAAAGCGACCATATTTTAAAAGCTATTTGTTCATATAAGTGGAAATATCATGATAGTGGTATATTTTAATTAACAAATTTTGCCTTAAACCTAATTAGGTTTAAAAGATTTTATTAAATTATTTTAAATTATTTTTTATATCCCATAATGTCATTGGATGTTGTTAACGGATAGGTCAAAATACACAGTTGTTCGCATAGCGCCATTATTCGATAAATGGCACATATGTAAAAGTGAAGTGTTTCAGAAAAAACAAAAAAAAGCAGCTTGGGAATACTAGAGTAAACATTCATTTTAGTATGAGCAATTTTGTTAATTTAATATATCGCTCACCCGCAACAAAAGTGACACATCTCGACAAAAGTAAATTTCACAGGAGAGGCAAAAGGGAGAGAAATTTATATGATTTTACTGTAACATGAAATTATAGCACTTAGCTCTGCATGCTAGAATGAAAACTTGCATAAAAGTATAAAACCCTTAAAAATGAAGAGGTAGGGTGAGGTTTGGAGGGATGGGTAATTTTACCTCCCCACACAATACTCCTCTCTTCTGTGGTCATAAATGGACATATAGCGTAATAAAGTCATTTTCCGCATAGGTACACTTATGAAACTGTTTGTGTAGCAAGATGCACTTATAACAGGCCTGTTAGTGGAAAAAAAACGCAAAATGAATATGTGCAAGACGTGTCTCTTTTCTTGCGGGTGAGAGATATGTAAACATTGAGACCAAATAATATTGTAAGCAATATATATATATATATATATATATATATATATAATTACTCTAATATGGTCTTTGTATAGATATTTAAACATCCTTTTTTAATATCAAATGGGGGTATGTTTGTAACCACTCATATTAAAGAACACTCAAAATATATATACAGAGAGAGGGAGAGTTGTGCATTTTAGGAACAAGTGTGAGATTTCTATCGAATAATCTAATTATTAGGCAGATGAATTTATAATAGTGATAAATTTACTTGAATATATAAATTTTCACCTTAAAAATTTGAGAATTATTCTAGACATTGAATGACATTTGAATTGGGGACATCTTAAATGCTAGAGAGTTTTGAATGCTAGAAACTATTAAAAAAGAAGATTTTTTGTACTATTCCTTTATGTACATATATCTTCAGACTTAGGTTGGGTGGGAATAAGAAAGTAGGATGCTGTAATTATAAAAGAAGAATCATGTTGGATAGAGACTCTAATGTTAAACTTTTAAAATAAATATATAATTATATTTAGTGTGTCTTTATGTCCACTGCTAAAGTTCGAAACCTTGTTTTGAATTTTTGTAAATTTTAACTCTACGTATTAAAAGTGAGCTTAGATCTTTTTTTAGGCATTAATATTTCAAACTAAAGTCCAAAAAATATTTTTTACCTACAAATACTTAACCAAAATCTATAAAAATGACCTAAATTTAAAAAAAAGGTCCCTAAAAGTGCAGATTTCAACAAATGTTTAGCCTCTGATAAGGTATTAAAAAATTATTAGGTTACTGTAACATGTTACCAAGCTAGTGGTGTAATGATGGAACCTGTTAACAAAAAGTAACTGTTTTACCCATCCCAAGTAGAAACATAAATTATTTCTTGAAATTTTTCTCTTTACAATTGTTTTTAACACTTTCCAACATAGTTTAAAAAGTTTACGAATTCGGTTTGTCTGTCTGTCTATCTGTCTTACCGTGCTGTAACTCGTTTAAATATAGTCCTATAGAAATTACTGAAAAGAAATTTTCAACTGTTCTAAACGATTAACTGAACTAAATTTAACATACTATGTAGTGTATATATATATATATTACATATCCATAGACCGTATACAGGGCTGCACAAAAATCGTACACTTTCTCGACTATTCATGACTGGAATTGGGTTTTCAAACACGTTATGGCTATTCGTTTTCCAAATTGATCATTTAAGCATCATCTTTAACATTAATAAACTGAAGTGTTGTTAGAGTATTGTACATGCGTTGGAAAGTGTTTCATAATCTATGCTGTACGCATGATTTTTCGTTCCTGTTCAACTTTGCTTTTGATAAAATGTGTCCTCAAAAGTAACTTTTAAGGGAACCACAAAGGTTTGAGATGATGAAAATTGCCAGTTTGAAAGTTTTATCGTGAATTACGAGACCCGTAATAAATTACACTGTTACTTCGTTTTGCACAGGGCTGTAGCTAGAAGTGAATAATAGAGGGGGCTCAAGGAAATGCAGGGGAGGCTCATGTTTTTTCTCTCTCTCTGACACATGCATGCGCACATATATGATCAAAGTATTATATAGAAAGATAAATTAGTGTATATTCATATTGTAGGCACTATGTTTCTTGTTAAACTGTTTATAATAACTTCATTTTATGCTAAGAAAAGAAAAGGCTACATAATGAAAATTTTCAGTGTACTCGTATATATAGTATATAATTATACTGGTGAAATAATAAGGGATGATGTCAACAAGTAAATAAAAAGCTTACAGTTCACTTGTTTCCAAAGAGTTACAACCTTTAATTTTTCTCCGAATAATCACTGCCCTTAAAGCTTCTAAAGTTGTGTTTTTATATGATAAAAACATTAACAAAATCAAAGAAGCATTTTGCATTTTCAAATTATTATTGTGTCTATTCGATTTCTAAAAATATTTGCATTTAAATTGTCTATTGGCATTTTTCATTAATATCATTTATAAATCAAGAATCCTAAATATAGAATTTTTCTTTTTTTAACTAGAATGACTCAAATACGAAACAAACTGTTTATCACAAGCATCATATTTACTATCAAACTCATTACAATAACTTTGTTTTGTGCTAATGACAGAAAACACTGCAGAATGAAAATTTTTAGTATATATAACTAATGCTGGTAAGTAATAAATTATATCTCAAAAACTGTAGTTTTTATACAAATACTACAATTTAGTATTTGTGCAAAATTGTAAAAGGACCCCAAAACTAAGTTCAATTTTTGAACAGAGTTTCATTTGGTGACCTTGCAATCTTTCTCAGGGGGGGGGGGGGGGGCTTAAAAATGTTTAGGGGGGGCTGAGCCTCCCCTGGCACCCCCCTAGCTACGGCCCTGGTTTTGCATTATTTTATTTCTGTTTTTTAGAAGTAAAAAAAAAATCGTTAAATTGTAGACAATAACTAAAGTTTTAATATTGTATAGCATAACCGATCCGGCAGAACTAGCTTTTTCACTTCTCTTAATTCTGATTCCACTTTTTTGAATTCTCATTTCTCCGTTATGCTGTTTATTACGTTGTCTGACAATTATGTATAACAAAATGTAAAAAAGACAAATTAATAACCAAGGTCGGAATCCATAAAAATGGAGATATATTTTTGTGTTATTACATTAAAATAAATGTTTCTTTTTTTGTAGGCATAGTTTGTATATAATTTAATTTCCTTTATTTTTTATAAGAAAAGAAACATTTTAAATCCGTCCACTTTTTCAACAGTTATCGTGGCAGAAACGCTGTTTCGAAATAAGTGAAGTGTTGCTCTTCGCAAGAATCGTCGATTCACTGCTCAACGTTTTCGTCTTTTACATCCGGTAATTTTAGGATTTTTACTACCTGACCAACTGTACGAAATCTTTAAAGGTTTATATATTATAAAAAATATTTTTTCGTTATTTCGAATTTTTCTGATCCTTTTAAGGATCACTTACTCTATGTGTTTGCCGCATCAATTTCTGTAAATTCTATTCGCACAAATATATTTAAAGAAAATAAATGGGCACTTTTCGGTAGTGTATGAAATTCCAAGAACGCTTATTCTATTTCTCATCGTCTCTCCGACATATACGTGTTGGCACAACTCTTTAAATACATCTCGGTCTTTCTTTAATGAAATGTGATGATATTTTCTGTTTTGCGTGTCAAAAACTTTCTAAAATATGTAGTAAATGGTGTTCAAAATATTTCATTGAAAAAAGTGTCGCCTGTTTCATTTCCTTAGATAAGAAAACTGTATTATCGCATACAAAATGAATTAAACGGAATTTACAAGCAGAGCGTTGCTACTTTTATTTATTGATTCTATTTGATTCAGAAAATATTGAAAATAAATCATAATTAATTATTTATTTTTAAGAATTGTTACTTTAACACGTACACGCCGTCGTTGATATTCATGTTTTTCGCTGTATGACGGCGCTCCAATTCACATTTCGCATCATCTGGCGGCGCGGTACTGTCGATTATTCAGACACTGTATGTACTGACCCGCCTTTCTCATATTTAATTCAAATGAACTCCAATATAACACGCAGTGTTGATTGCGCATGTCTGAAATTTCGTAAGGAGTAGGCAAATTACTTAGAGACATGATTTTATTGACTGCATATGTAGGAATTTAAAATAAACTGTCTTACAATCTAAAGAAATAAGGACAATATGATATAAATGCATTTCTGTAAGGCACAAGCCACGCCCTTAGTCAATATTATTTTTTGAATGAGAATCAGAATTCTTGTTTCCCGTCATGAATTTATTAAGTTTATAATGATGACTTGTTTTGACTTCTGCATTTTCTATTATTCAAGTGTGACCGACCTGTAGTGCATGCCGTGTATAGCATAGTCGAGTGTGACCCACCTGTAATCCATGCCTTTATGGAACAGTCGAGCGTCACCCACCGGTGATGCACGTCGGCGTGAACGTGTTAAATTCATAAATGAAAAATTTAAGTAATGGGTTATCATAGAATTCTTTATTATGACACATGCACATTTCACTTAACCTTTATTATTACGATTACATTATTTAGTTACATTATTACCATCTTGTACTAATACTCCATTTCTTAATGTAAACTATCCGTTAATTAAAAAGTTAGATGAGGTTTTGCATTGCATCCACAGAACACGTAAAAAACCGTTTTAATAGCACGAAAAAGATCAACTAATTTACAGTAAGAAAAATTCTATGTGTTTTCAATGGAAATATTGGGTAGCTGGTTGTCAAAAACTAAAGAAATCTGAATCTTTTCTGATCAGAGCTGTGAATATTCGAACTACCTACATTTTTTTTTTTTTTTTTTTTTTTTTTTTTTTTTTTTTTTAATAGTCTAAAAAAAATTTCCTTGAGAAGTTTTTAATAACTTGTATAACCCTTTCTAAAAACATTAGATTTTGATTTTTTCTTTATTACTATAAAAGAAGTGGTTGAATTTTTGCTTAGCAGTAAATGAATTAATTAATTTGTTACTAACTGCTAAGAATTTAAACTGGTGGCATTTAGTTTTAGTTAGTCTTTTACGATAATTGGTATACTCATTCATATTTTTAATTTTTTTTAACTTAAGAACTAAATTCTGTACTGACATCTTTACATTTATACTATTTTAAAGTTATATTATATTGTAAAATATACATGGGGAACTTTAAGAGCATATTACTCTTAATGTAAATAGTAGATAACTAACTAATAGTAGAAAGAGTAAAATCACAGTATTAACCTGTGACCGATAAGGTATAAACTTTGGCGGTACTTTAAAGCAGAATTGAAAAGAATTGTTATAAAATTCATTTAATACATTGATTGTCAATACTAAAATTTTGGATGAGCTACCGGTATTTTACTTAATCATGTTTCATAAGCGTTATTTGTTGTGCAAAATAAATTAATTTTAAATAGATTATTTTCTCCCATAACTATTCAGCATTCACGAAGCTGAAAAACATGAAGTAGAGAGTTTCAGTCTTTTATATAGCAAAGTCATTATATTTTATCTATTTCTGATTCTGTAAAATACTAAAAACAGTACTTTCAAAATATATTAGAATATGTTTATAAATTTTCCAAAAAACCGGTATAAATACTTATTTAATATAATAAATATAACGGACAAAATCTTTATAAAGTTTTTTTAGATATTGTACAATCGTTCAACGTTACAATCATTTTACAAATTATGGAAAAATTCCTTGGAAGATGAAATTTTGATTAATTTATTTTCGAACATTCGAAGTTAAAGGTAAAATCTGTCGGACATCCTACTTTTAATTTGCTACCTTATTCTTCAAATTTTTATTACATTTTAATTAAAACAGATAAAAGAGTGTTTATTTTTATTCTATTTATTTGAAAACCTTCTGGCAGGATATTAAGTGATCTTAAGTATTCTTTAGTGATCTTAAAATCAAAACATACGTTTAATTTATAAATTGGCATGTCCTTTAGTTTAAACAGCTATGAATAATAATATATTTTGAAATTAATATATATATGTATGTATATATATATATATATATTTAAACTCATGTATTCATAAATACCTTAGACCCTTTATAGAAGAGGTAGTACTTTAATCACTAGAAAAAAAAAATTGGAATTCACATTTGAACATTTTTTTATTAATAACGCGCCACGTGTTTATTTACTTTTTTTCATTTGTCCTGTTTTATGTAATTTCATAATAAAAAAACAAAAATTAGAACTTATATTATTTTTATGTTCTGCTCTTTTAAAAGTCTTAAGCAGTTTAGATTGGGGAAATATTTTAAGATCCTCGTCTCAGAGATGTGGTAGATATAGGGGATCAGGCAGCTTAAGACTATTCCATCCAAATGAAAGCCATTTTTGTGTTTTAGTCACTTGAAGTTGTTTCTTATTTTCTGTCTTTAATGTTTGATAACTCAGTTCTGAAACACATGATTGTGTATAAAAAGCTTTAAAAATGTCGATTATAGGGCGACTCAGCCAGTGGTTGATCAAATAAAATTAGTGCTACTGGGCTTTTATTATATTTCCTACCTTTTAAGTTTTAAAAATAAATTAATTGATTCCTACAACCTTTAATTAATCTTCCATAATGGACTAAAATAAAATCTGCTGAAGTTAAATATCAACAAAATTATAAATAAATGGTTTTTTAATTGCCAGAGATTGATCAGGCGAAAGAAGTCAATCGAAAATCTAAAATTAACCTTTAAAATATAATCCTTGGGCTGTGATTAACAATAATTCGTATTAAAATATTATTTCAAATAAGCAACATAAAATTTGATTATTTTAACCTACCGTAATTGTCTCCAATTAATCAAAAACTGAATGCTTACACTTTCTAATAAGAAAAAAAAACATAAAATGGGTTATCTTAAAGCACACAGTTGATAACAAAGTGACAGCATATGCACTAACATTCAAACAAAAATATTATGTCTAGTGCTACCTATGAAAATCATTTCTGTCTGAAATGAATTTCAAAAATTGAATCAACTGCTGGAAGTGTATAAACTTCTGACGGGGTCACGCTATATCTAAATACTAAATCCTCAGATGAGTTGCCTGGTTATCAGCAATACGAATCGCAGTTTTTTTTTATTGATTTCATTTACTTTTTGAAAGTTTCAATTAATAATTTAGTTTATGATATGTCCTAACAAGATTTTAAAGTAGTCTTCAGAGAGTTTTATTCCAGTAGATCTTCTAGGAACTGCGATTATTAGACGCGTTGACACTTTAAGAATTGTTTATTTTCTGTGGTAACATTTTACTATATCACGGGTTTCTCTTTCCCCAGTCAAAATAAAACTCATAATTTAATTTGTTCAAATCTTTAACATCGCAACTTTTTAGCAAATTTCAATACATTAAATCCTCTAGCTAAAATAATTGAACGTTTTTATAATAGCCTTAATAATAAGTTTTAACAATTAATCTGTCTCGTAAGTATTTTATTAACTATTGATAATCCGAAGTGTGCAATTTAATTGAAAATGCTTGTTTGATTCCCCCTCATAGTTCTTAAATTCATCCGCCACTTTTTCGTCTTTAAATAATTTTTTTCTTCTTTGACTCTGCTGCAAAACATGATGTCCTTCAACAGACAACGATTAGTTAACGGGTTTTGTTTTTTACACCCCATGTTTTAAGTTCCCTCTTACATATATTTTGGGCGAAAATAAGTATTTTTTACACAATGTATCATGTTTGCAGAAGTTTTCTTATCTCCTTAGCGTAACATTCATATTGACACAACTCTTGGAATAAACTTCTCTCTTTCCCGTCACATAACTACGTTCTCTTATTTGCTTGTTTTAAGAGAAGTATAACACAAATCTCATCGTAAGGACATCTTATATTTATTTCATTTTTTGTTTGATATATAAACTGATTTTACCTTCTATTAAAAAACTTTTAAGCGTAATATACTAGGAAAATATATCCAATCTTATTACATTAATAGTTCTAATAAATCATCTACAGTAACCTTATTTAATTTGCAATGTACGACTGTATGTGTTATATAGAATGCACGAAAACGTTGAATTTGGAAACCAGTGTTTTTGAACAGTTTGTTTTGACTTATCTTATAGATATTAAGTGATTAAGGGGACAGTTTGCCTCAAAATTGATCAAAAGTTCGATTTTTAACTTTTAATATATTAAATAAAAGCCTGCTTAATTGTGAATATTTTGACGCCTCATTTTTACCATATGGCATTTATATCGCAAGTTATCCTAAATTTTGTTAATACATCCAGCGCAATTACCCACACAAACTAAAACATTAAATTGCTTTTTCAACTTGTCATATTTACTTTACTTTATGTTTTAAAAATGCTAAGGCTTTTTTGTATTTCAAAATTTTAAGCGATTTAAGAATTTTCAGCGATTTAAACTTTTTTATACTTGTGTAACAGGATGACACACTGTCACAGAAATTGAAGAGATTTCTTGTAAGCACAAACAACTTTTATTTCTTAACACCACGAACATATATATAACCAGAGACGACACGACACCAGTACACAATCAGAAATTTCACATATTTAAATATCACTAACATCACGGTTGGGTGTATTCAATTTTCCGGTCAACGGATGTGACCCGGTATCCACTTGGCTAGCTCATAACTGCGTATTATAAAATTATTCCGTGAGCAAGGAACCACGACTTCAGCGCCCTGTGGCCATGCGGAGAAGCTGCCAAAAAGATACGTTACAATGTCCTCCTCTGGTTCTGAAAACGTCCAGATGAGGAACCAGAAAGTTTTTGTGGTCTACCACGCTTCCGTAGCGGTTGCACGGGCAGCTCCTCAGCACCTCGATATGGACTGAGTGCGGATGAGTGGTAAGTACCTGTGAAATGTTGGGATTACTCAGATGAGCTACGTCATAAGTTGTTAATGATTTTTGATTTAGAATGGTATACGGACCATCTCTGCGCGGCATGTATTTAGCACTATTTTTATGCTTAGACATACTAACTGGATGTAAGGTCACCCGCACCTGATCTCCAGGACTATAATTTGGACCTGGTCGACGTTTTTTGTGTGTATAGGATTTACGCTTATCTTGCTTCTCTTCGACTAGATCGTGTACCCTAGATGGAAATTTTGAGAAATTTTTATGGCACGGGGTAATCTCATGAACGAAATTATCGTTATATATCACAGTTCTTAAATCATGCTTAACATCGTTGACTGTACGCATCTCACGTGCGAACTGCAAATACGTGGAAGTTTGACTTGTAATCTCACACTTTTCTAAATTAATTGCAAACCTAACAGCGGATAAAAGTTCTTCCCAGGAGCAATGGCTATCTCCTACTAAAATAGCAAGTCGAGGTTTTAAATCGCGATTTTTACGGTCAACAGGGTTCGCTTGAGGATGATAAGCGGGTATTAAACTTTGTTTAATGTCCAATAGATGACATAACTGTTCAATGACATCACTCAGAAATTGGGGTCCATTATCACTAATTAATCTTCTAGGTAACCCGTAACGTAACAATATTTCATTATGAAGTGTTAATGCACATTCACTAGCTGTAGCTTGTGATAATGCGAACAGCTCCACCCACCGTGTTGCACAATCCTCAACAATGGAAATCCATCGTTTTTCAATTTTACTTTCGAGAAGAGGTCCTAACAAATCTGCAGAAAGAGTTTCCAATCTTTAAGCATAAATTAGAGTTTGTAGCAGTCCAGCTGGTTTTTGATTTGAGGCTTTATATCTGTTACAATCAGGACACAATTTAACATATTCTGATAAAAATTTCCTCGTACCTGTCCAGTAATATCTTTTTATAATCCGACGAAAATTTCCTTCGGCGCCATAATGTCCAGCGGTTGGGGCATCATGATATTCTTTTAGGATCCGTTCACGGTCCTTAGTTGGAACTACCAACTGAGCTTCTTCGACTTCAGAGTCAGGGTCATATCGGTACAGTACACCATGATTTGATTCATTAAATAACCTCTATCGGTCCAGTTAACTAAATCCGTAGAAGGGGCGGCTACTCTCAAAACAATCAATAATTTTCTTCAACTCTGTGTCTTTCAACTTTTCTTCTCGAATGACTTTAGATCTTTCAGCGTGAAAGTCCACTATAACAGCATTCACCTCACATGAATCTTGTGAATACTCTGGGTGGAATAACATATCCGCAACCACGTTTGCTTTACATGATTCTTTCTTCATAAGTGACATTCTATAGCGTGGTACAGGTACTGGTGAATGGTCCCCTGTAGGAATATGATCTTCTATAAAGGGAGTGGGCCCTCCCCCTGGTTTGAACACATCTTCATATTCTCGTATCAATTCGCGGAATTTTCCTCTTTGGTCTTCACGTAGATGATTCCCTTCCTATTTACTTAATACACGTGAATTGAACACTTTCTGCAGGTTCTGCGAAAGCAATGGGTCATTATCAGGGGGAAAAATCAAAAACTTGACGAGGACTGTCATGAAAATACCACTGCCGGTTCAAGGACAATACCCGCCTTTTGCAGAAAGTCTATACCTAAAAAAGTACGATTACCTTTAGCTTTGGGTAAAGCAAGTAATTCTAGTTTTAAAATTTTTCTTTTTACTTTGATAGCTACAGTATATAAAACAACTTCACCATATAACTGTACTTCCATTTGCTAATGTCATGGTAATTACTTTGGGCTTAAAAGCAACTCCTTGATTTTTTAAGAAGTTATATAAGTCCTCTCCCGCTGTGGAATTACTTGGTCCTGTATCATTTCATGCTGTACCATAAAATCCATTTATGTAGAGATCTAGAATGGCAAGGTGGGCAGAGTCTGATACACGCGTATAAAAGACTACGCTATTAAATTCTGTAGATCCTGTTTTGAGAGGAGACTTTTTTTTATATTTGGGACATTTCGAACGAATGAACCCATGGTTGCCACACCCATAACACGTTAAAGGAGGTCTATGATCTTCCGAATGCATTCTATTTTTATCTGATTTTTTCATTTTTCGTGTTAAAAGCTTTAAACCTTTCATGCTTTTCGTAACTCTTATCCTTAACTAGGTATTTCTTTTTAGGGATATTGCTATATGTTTCTTTTCCAGAATCTTTTCGAATACTATCGTAACTATCCAACTTCTCTTCAAGTTCCTCTGGAGATGTTATATCACCCCATTCGTCCAAAAATGATCCCTAGAGTCTTGAGGAGCACTATTTTTGATCTGATCAGCTATCATGACCCTCATAGCATGCATGGTCACAGTGACGTCATGGTGACGTCACTCTAAGTCACTGTGGTCACGTCACAACTGTGACCAAAATGCCACCATTAAGCGATGTCACATTGTGACTGATATGTGAACTTCTTAGAAAACTTTTAAAAATTACAAAAATTCTTCAAAACATGTTATTTACTGTAAAAGATAAATTTGGGCAATTAAAAAAAATTGTGACGTCACTGTTATGTCACTACATGTAACGTACGTCTCATATGACAAAAATACGCTACAATATTGTAAACTCGCAGTGGAACAAAACATATGTTAAGATTAAAACTTTCCACATCAAACAATAAAAATAATTCAGTGTTTGTTTCCGGCTAATATTTCACAAAAAAATTAAAAACTTCATCAAAAAATGTACATAAATAAAACTCAAAAATTTAATAGACATGTAATCGAATTTCTCGCTTCGACTACTAAAACTTTTTGAATTAAAAAAACTGTTGTAGGTAGTAAAATAAAAATAGAGATCACATAATGTGTAAAATAAAACCTGTGGCTTTACGATGTATTAAGGATCCGGGTTTACACACCCAACCCTGTTCTCTTGACCGTGGGCCCTGAAGTGCTATACAGCATATGTCCCGATCAAGCGGTCAGAAAAACAAGCAAACCTAATAGTACGAGATCCGGTATAAGAAATATATACCCCCATTTGTTATTTAATGATAATAAATAATATATGCTAGATAATGTATACGTTCATACATCGCAAATAGGTTGCCTAGCTAAATAACGTGCCGATAATGTTAAACAATAAAGTGTTTAAATAAATTTTTTTGATAAACTTCCTTGATAAGTTATTTATGAAAGTCGAGAATCAGCTGAGAGAATATACCCCAAGGCAATTCAAAAAAAAAGGGTTGCCTACTCTCGACTCTGCCCAACTACGGGGTTGCCAGGTATAAACTGGCAAGTAAGCGTCATTAATATACCCTCATAAGTTATTTAATCGAATTACACATCAAATGAAAGCTTATTTTATTCTCATTCCAACCGTAATAGGTTGCCTTAGCAAAAAGTTTCCTGAATCCATGGTTGCCTAGATTTAAGATGTTCAGTTATCTGCGTGTGCGTTGAGAGTGACAGAGAAGTGTTGCGCGCGCAATTCCATTTGAAAGATAAAGATGCAACGAGGCATAGATTAACATACAAGATATGACAGTTCCATGGAGCATAATGGTAATGCAATTGCGATTGCAGCGCCTTCACACTCAGATGGCATTCTTTAAATTTATTGGTAAATATATAGACTGCAGTGGATTAGTAGACGTTCAAGCAAAGGTCTTAGCAGGGGGCTCAACCAATAGCTTTTTATACAGGAAGCGTTTTAATCGCTGCAAGCATCATCATCCATTTGCTTCCGCTGCACTACAAATTCTTCACTTCGAGCAGTATTTGTCTAAGCATGAATCAGATCCTGAGATGCTTGACAAACTTTTACAGATTTTGAAGGATCAAATTGTAAATATCGTTGGGTACCAAACTGACTTACCTCAAGTACTGAGGAAAATCATAGATGGCTACAAAGAATATTGCAAAGAAACTTTGCTTGTTGAGCATGGGAAGACGGCTCAATACTATCTCCAGTACTGTGAGTTCATTAATTTGTTTCTTCGGTTTTCATGAAGGATCCGGTGTAGTGATTTTGAGCTGTATATAGACTCCATTTACCACATGTCCGATTTGTTCTTTTCATTGAACCAGCCAAATTATGCCAGGTGGTCCATTATGCACGTCAAGAATCTTATGAAGGCACATAACAGCAATTCGCGTGTGGTATCTGAATTTAGACGAGGAGCATTTGGTATCCGACGTACCAAATCTGAATTCTCCCGATCACCCGTTGACTTGACTTTAGAACAGACCATTAATGCTGATGTCTCAAATCAATTAACATATAATCTTGCAGCAGAGTCTATATCAGCGCGAGAAAGATGGGCACTTAGTCATAGCATAAGGACTAAAATTGTATCCATCGTTAAAGAAAATGTCGGTCTATCTACACCTGCAATGCCCTGCAGAAGAGTCGAATCAAAAAGGATAAAGAAAGTCTTCAGAGTGTCGATAAGACTATAAGAAATACGCTAAATCCTTCCGTTGAGAGTATAGATAAAATATTCTGTTCAATATTTCAACAGGTAAGGCAGCATCTACTGAAGTTTGCGATTTTCTAATCAATGTTAAGTCGGTTGGAAATCAACAAAAATTGACATTTATTTCAGAATGCAATTCCACTCCCGGAAGGTTCGAAAGACCAAAAAAGTGTAACAAAATCCAGAATTTCGTTTCACAGTCTGCCGTCAAAGCTCAAACCAGCAGAGATAAAACTCAAAAGGCCGTTCTTAAAATGGAACGAGACATCTTTGGCCGATTACTTGCGATTAGTATTGAGAAAGACATCAACATAGAGTTTTGCTTAACGTTTCCATTAGCGCCTGTGCCGCCTGCTCTTTTCTCGTGTACTGGTGACTTGCTAAAAACTGACAAATCCAAACTAGCCCAAATATTAAAGTCTAACGTCGAAGCAGCCGAGCATACTGGTATCAATAATGAAATAATAGACGGTTTTTATTGCCTGTATATTATCGGATCATCTATGCCGCAGACATTTGACAAGATTGCTGAATCGATCTTGATAAAATTGTGCTCAAATAATGCCCCTGACATACATGTAATTTTTGATAGACACATTACGCCCTCTATCAAAGACTGTGAACGGCAAAGTCGACTGGAGTTCGATAGACCGTATGTCATCCAAGGACCTCTTCAACCAAGACCTAGCGATTTTCTCAGAAATCTCAAAAATTACCTTTTCAAAGAAGCCCTGGTACAATTATTGGCTAATTACTGGGAAAATGATAATCTACTTTCAATAATCCAAAACAAAAAAAATTTTATAACAGTTGGAGAACACTGTTTTTCTTACCATACTGTCGGAATACACGTCGTGAAACGTGAAGAAGAAGATTATTTATGTCAACATGAAGAGACAGATATGCGGATAATGTTTCATATATCAAAAGCGCCAACTTATTCGAAAATATTGGTCAAAGCAAATGATACCGATGTCTTGTTAATTTTACTGGCCACTATCCACAAAATTCCGCAGACTCAAATTTGGTTGGCGGGTTCATCATCAAAGAAAAGCAATAAGAAAGATCTTGATGGCATTAACTGTAGTGAGCTTGCAATGAAATTGGGCTCTACTTTATGCCTGGGTCTGCCGATTTTCCACGCATTTACGGGCTGTGATTAAACAACGGCTTTTTATAATAAAAGGAAAGTCAAGCCTTTTAAAATATTTTCAAGACGAACGGATTTCAAGAAAATATTCGCATCATTGACGGATCCAGTAGATGTACTCCTACAAGATCAAATTCAACCTGTTCAGTAGTTTACTGCCCTTCTTTATGGGATCAAGCAATGTTATAATATCAATGACGCTAGATATCAGCTGTTCCAAAAACATATTCAGTGAACAAAGATAAAGTACAGTTCATGAAGAAGATTAAAGGCATCGACTCCAATATGATACCACCGTGCTGCATCTCACTGAAACAGAAAATTTTGCGCACAATATATGTTAATTCTATGTGGCTTCATACAACTGATGCATGCTGCGTTAAAATCAATCCTGAAGATTGTGGTTAGTTTTTGGATGTTTATTTGAATCCTACGTGATTTAAAGGGGACCCAACACCCTTACAAGTTAACGACCTATTAAGAGAATCGAGAAACAGAGAAAACGATGAAGAATTAGAATTAGATTGTGACATCGGCACTTCTGACGATTCTGAATCTGAATAAGTGTTTTATATAAAAACTTTGTATTTTGCTATTGATAAATTTATGTATTAAAATAAAAATATTTATATCATTATTTGATATTTTATTTAGCTTTTATCAGTATTTAATCTGCGTTTTAACGATCGAAAAAATTTCCTTTTGAAAAACTGACATTTTGAACGGAAAAACTTATTAATTCATAATTATGTATTGATTAATGATTGATAAATGAATGTGTGAGTGAAAAAATATTTGATATCCTCGTTAATATTTACACTATGAGAGAACTCTTAAATAGAATTCACTGCATCTTTGTCTATCAAATGGATTTGCGCGTGCAACGCTTCTCTGTCACTCTCAACGCTCACGCAGAAAATTGAACATCTTAAATCTAGGCAACCATTGATTCAGGAAACTTTTTGATAAGGCACCCTACTACGGTTGGAATGGGAATAGAATAAGCTTTCATTTGATGTGTAATTCGATTAAATAACTTATGAGGGTATATTAATATCGCTTACTTACCAGTTTATACCTCGCAACCCCATAGTTGGGCAGAGTCGAGAGTAAGCAACCCTTATTTTTTGAATTCCTTGGGGTATATTCTATCAGATGATTATCGACTTTCATAAATAACTTATCGAGGAAGTTGATCAAAAAATTTTAATTAAACACTTTATTGTTTAATATTATCGGCACGTGATTTCGCTAGGCAACCTATTTGCGATGTATCAGTGTATACATTATCTAGCATATATTATTTATTATCATTAAATAACAAATGAGGGTATATATTCCATAGACCGGATCTTAGACTATAAGTGTTTAGTTTTCAAGTAAGCTTGGTACTCATTTTATCGACCCGAAAGGGATGAAATGCTAAGCGAAGCTTGTCCAGCCCAAAGTCGAATTTTGGACCTGTTATTTGGCACTCTGATCCCCACGCCGCACAGTGGTTTAAATCGCGATTTTGTGGCCAAAAATCAGAAAATCGAAGTTTCGTATTTCGAAATGAAATAAATTCTACAATATTTAGAAAAATCTGAAGATTTATATTCTTTAATATTTTGGTTTTATAGGCTCATATGAATTCGCATTGCTTATGTGAAGTTAGGAGTATTTAGCGTTTTCGGCTGTTGCGTGAATTTCAGGCAAATTCGCTGCTTTCACACTATAACTAAGACCTTTTCAGATAGTTTGTCGTTTTTTTTTTATTTGCACTTCTCTGAAACAACATTAAATTACATATTTAATTTGATTTTTCCATTTCAAAAATCTCAAAAATTAATAAAAGAGGAATTTTAAAAAAATACATAGTTTTAAGAATTTTTGTACATAAAAACTGATATATAAAAAAAGTCCTTCCGATTTCCTCGGACTTTTATAGTACAAAATGTAGAATGAACCTTCTAAAATCATATCTCAAGAGATTTATTGCGACTATTTGTGACTTTGTGAGAAACAGCGGTTTGAAGTTGGACATTGGATATTGCTTGTATTAGTCCAAAATGGTTTAAAGTCAATCTAATTTTCCCACTTACCCAAAATTGTCAGTGTTTATATAATGCAACATTTTAATTAACATAACATTGTCAATTTCATTTTCTTAATTCGCGGAGGTAGGGAAGGGGGCTTAAGAGTTAGGGATATTTTATATATATATGTATTTTTTGTTTACAATTTTCCCTTGCTTTTTTCGTTTATATGAAAAATAATATTAAAACTTGACCTTATATTAAAAATTACATATTTAAAGTCTAGTTTATATATATATATATACATATATGTTACCGACCAAACCCGATTTTAGGCCAAACTAGATTGACCAAGGCCAAACTAGTTTATCCTAACGCGCATCGGATAAACTAGTTTTTCCTAGGCCAAACTAGTTTATCCTAACGATCATAGGATAAACTAGTTTTTCCTAGACCAAACAAGTTTATCCTAACGCCCATAGAATAAACTAGTTTTTCCTAGGCCAAACTAGTTTAACCAAGCGCCCATACGATAAACTAGTTTTTCCTAATCCAAATTAGTTTGGCCTAACGCTCATAGGATAAACTAGTTTAGCCTGCTATTCATTGGTCTGAACTAATTTATCCTAGGCCAATTCAATTTGGCGTGCTTTTATTGATCCCAAAGACCGCTTCTGCGCCAACCTTCTAGTTTATCCTAGGACAATTCAATTTCAAGAAAACTTAAAAACAGTTTCATTAATTTTAAATGAAATTATAAAGTTGTACTGTTTTGTAATTAGTATGTTTTCTCACGAGATAATAATTATGAAAATGTCATTCTTTCTTGGCCAAACTATCTTGTAGTCATTTTATAAACACAGATAAAAATAACATTTATTTTATGAGAAAATGAACTGCGATGATTCCACTTGTTCGTTTTCTTTAAAAGCAAAAAACATTTATCTATAGAGAAGTGAAAGACAAAAGCAAAAAAAAAAAAAAAAAGTACAGTTCAGTTTTTATGAAGAAAAGAAGATAGTGTGACCCCGCCAGTAATTGATCAAATAAAGTCAGTCCTATGGGTTTTTTATGATATTTCCTACCTTTTATAGAAACAGACTTATAAACGAATAGTCTTTTTAATTGCCATTTTTCCAGTGGTGGATCAGGCGAAGAAGTCACTCAAAAATCTAAAAATTAATCTTTAATTTTTCATCCTTGGGCTGTGATTAACAATAATTCTTATTAAAATATTAATTAAAATAAGAAAGATGGGGTGGATTATTTTAACTTACCTTAATTGTCTCAAACTAATCAAAAACTATATTTTCCGTACTTGTAATCTCATTGTAGCATCAGGGGCATTCCACGTCAAATCAGGCAGTAAAATATCAATATGTAACCCACCATCACAGATTTTAATGAAACTGCGTGTGTTTGTTCTTACTATTAAGATATGATCACCAGTAATTTTTTTTGCTCCTTGGTGAAATAGTTTCTGAGAAAAAAATTGTCAAAATTTTGAAAAACTGCCGTCAGTTGGCATTCTTGATAGCTCGGTTTTCAAATGTAGCATGTCATATATATAATCATATTCCAATATCTACTCTACAAATCATCTTCAAATAATTATGCACAATATTTAGGGTACGCAGCTTATGAAAAAAATATATTGTTACGCTTATAACATTTTAAGTGTGTCTAAAAAAATATTTAAACTTTGAAGTCGTGAATTTTTTATGAAAAATAATGCATTAACAAAAAAAAGCATTATCAACAAAAGGCGGTATTTTTATTAAATTTATTTTTTATGGGAGATATACTTAAAGGTGTCCTTTACCTGATTCTGAAATAAAAATAGTGGGATTTTGGGTGTTTTTGGTAGTATTTCCTATTTAAAAATATTTTGAGGTGCATTTCATATCAAATCAAGCAGAGTCATTCCATGTCAGTTCCCCTAAGCCATTTAATCACCGTCACAAATTTCAATGAAATTGGGTTTGTTTATAGCTTATTTTAAGACGTAATCACCTTTAATTTTCTTGATCCTAAGTAAAATATTTTTTGAGATAAAAAATATCAAAATTTTGAAAAATTGTTTTAAATTTTTTTAATGACAGTTCGATATTCAAAGACTGCATTAAAAAAGAAAAAGTCATTTCAATATAAAATCACTAAATAGGTTTCAAATAATGTATATGTGACAAATAATGTAGGCTGATTATTATTTCTTGTTTTTTATCATGTTTAAACACTAAGAGTGTCTTTTATCTTATGAATTTCTAAAATCAAGAATTTTGTCAAAAATAATGTGTTAATCAAAAATTTATTATTAACCGAAAGCAGGGTGTTATTGCTTTTTTTTAATTGTACGTAAAAATATCTTTTAAATGGTTATAAAATAAAAATAGTGAACATATGAGAAAAAATTATCAAAATTTTGGAAAAATGCCACGAGTTGCCATTAATGATTGTTCAATTTTCAAAGGCCTCATTTTATATATAAAATCATATTTCAATAACTAATAAAGAAATCTTCTTCGAATAATTTAAGCAAGGTAAATAAAGTATGTAGATTATGAAAAAAATATTACTGTAATGTTAAAAAATATTTAAATGTGTCTAAAAAATTGTATAATCTTTGAAATCAAAAATATTTTACAAAAAATAATGAAATTATTAAAAAATCTTTATCAATCAGAGGCGGAGTTTCTATGACTAATTTTTTAATTTTAAATTGTACATAATACTACATTATAACTGGATCTGAAATAAAAATAGTGGGATTTTGGTTGGTTTTAGTAGTATTTAAATCATATTTAAAATTATCAATATTTTCAAATGTAAAACCTATCCAATGTATCATCCCTGGAAATATTTTTATTTATACATTTATTTTATTTTTCAAATTATCTTTTATGTTCGTTTCTTAAGGAAAAAAATAAACAATATTGTTTTTTAGTAAAACTTCTAGGGCGAAGAGCAATTATCCCTTTCCAAAAAAGAGAAAAATCACTAGCTCCTCACCGCCCAATAGAAATTTTCAAAATGACAATCCTAATCTTTAAACTCATATTTGGCTGTTAATATTGAAAATTTAGCATTGAGCTGCTAATATTGAAAAAAAAAAACAAATTTCACTCTTTTGAAGAAAATTTTGACGTATTGTGCATTAAATATATGCAAAAAATGCATAATTTATTATATTTATATCTTTCAAATAACTATATCTAAAAAAATATTTAAAACTTAATGAGTTGCACTTTTGTAACTTTATTCCGTTTCTAATGATATGTACCGTAATTTCGGGTGTATAGCCCGCAGATCAAACAATTCAGTTTGGACCCAGAAATTTTATTCAGTATTTGAAGACCAATATTTACTGTGATCTAAAAAGTTACATTTTATTTTTAAAAATTTCTGGGTCGAAACACGATTGTTTGATCAGCGGGCTATACACCGGAAATTACGGTAATTTGATTTATTTCATCACAGTATTGCTGAAAGATGGATTTTCAACATATATATGTGTGTATATATATCCCTGTTCTCAAACAAATTATTTAAAAATTTATTCATTTATGTTTAATAAAGCATATATATATTGTTTATACACTTATAGAAAATACATATAGTAAATTTTATGATATTATGTCAATAATGTCTAAAAGTAAAGAACTTATCTAATAGTATGTAACGAAAAATTTAACATCTGGTGTAATGACAACAAAATTTTATAATTGTTTTACTTAATTTGGATGAATGAAAAAAGCTTACATGTTTATATTTTACTGAAGTACAGGTGAAAATGTCACAAAGACATTCCTACCTCAACAACCACTGAGTATGTCACATTCACACTACAGATGATTTTTTTTTCTTTTTGATCTTTCGGGTTTGATTTCAGATGGGAATGAATTAGTTAGTTTTGTTAGAAGTGTCATTGCAGTCAGCATATTAGGCTCACTATTTTTTTTTATATAATTTGTTTTGATTGACTCGATGAACAACAATACATAAAAGGGACCATTTCATGACTTTTCAATTAAAAGCTGATTTATAAATTCATCATGTTTAGTTATTATTATCGTCTTAAGATAATAAGTTGATATTAAAATTTTTAAATGCAGTTTATTTATTATTTGAACAGTTGAAAGTATTTTTCAATAAGAGTGCGGGCTGTTGATTTTAAGTCGGCTGTTGAGCAATGTAGTGTTGGTAAAGGAACTGGTACTATTTAATTTAATTTTTATTGCTGTAAATAATATTTGTTATTTTATTATTGTATGTATTATATTTAAGCAAGAGTAGAAATACACGATATCGTAGTCATTTTAGTACATCTTAGCATGAAAAGCTTCAATATTTATCATTAAACATTCACATTTTATGAAAATTTTGTTAAAATTGCTCTTATTTTCACTATTTTTATTTTATAACTATTTGAAAGATATTTTTACGTACAATTAAAAAAAGTAATAACAGCCTGCCTTAGGTTAATAATAAATTTTTGATTAACGCATTATTTTTCACAAAATTCTTGATTTTAAGAATTCACAAGATTAAACACACTCTTAGCATTTAAACATGACAAACAACAATAAATAATAATCTGCCTACATTATTTGTCACATATACATTATTTGAAACTTATTTAGTGATTTTATATTGAAATTACTTTTTTTTTTTTATGCAGTCTTTGAATATAGATCTGTCATTAAAAACATTTTTAAAAAATTACAAAATTTAGATATTTTTTTTTTTAATCTTAAAAAATATTTTACTTGTAATCACCTTTAATTTCCTTGATCCTGTCTTAAAATGAGCTATAAACATACCCAGTTTCATTGAAATTTGTGACAGTGAATTAAATGTCTTAGGCGAACTGACATGGAATGACTCTGCTTGATTTGATTTGAAATACGCCTCAAAATATTTTTAAATATGAAATACTACTAAACACACCCAAAATCCCACTACTTTTATTTCAGAATCAGGTAAAGGACACCTTTAAGTATATCCCCCACAAAAAATAAATTTAATAAAAATACCGCCTTTTGTTAATAATGCTATTTTAGTTAATGCATTATTTTTCATAAAAAAATCACGACTTCAAAGATTAAACATTTTTTTAGACACACTTAAAATGTTATATAAGCGTAACAGTATTTTTTTTCATAAAATACGTACCCTATATATTATGCATAAATTATTTGAAGATGATTTGTGGAATAGATATTGAAATATGATCATATTTATGCCATGGTACATTTGAAAATCGAGCAGTCAAGAATGCCAACTGATGGCAGTTTTTCAAAATTTTGACAATTTTTTTCTCAGAAACTATTTGACCAAGAAGTAAAAAAAAATACTGGGAATCATATCTTAATAAAAGGAACAAACACACGCAGTTTCATCAAAATCTGTGATGGTGGGTTACATGCCTGCCTGAACTGACATGGAATGACCCATCACCCTTTACACGGAACACCACTCCAGCATCTGTGCCAATTGGCATCTATTCTTGTAACCCTTTTTTATGCAACCTAGTTCATGTATTTATTGCGTAGTTATTTTTTTGAAGAAAAAACAATCTCAAAATGGCAACAAGCCATTCTCTCAACTTTGTAGAAAAATTCAAATTCAAAATTGGCAACTAGCCATATTCTTTTTCTATCTTTGAAAAATAAAACTTTGTTTTTGTTAGTGAAATACAGTCTGCTTAATTTTCTTAGTACACCTCCGTACATAATGGTCCTAACGACCCGGAGGTTAAACCAGCGTAATTAGAATTTACTATATTGTCAACAAGACATTTAAACAAAACAAAAAAATGTCCGACGCGGACATAACAGCGCTCAATAGAAGACGTGGGAAACATAAAGGCGCAAGTCACAAAGATTTTCAATGCTACAGATGGCAAGATTCTTTGTGTTTCAGAACTGATAGCTCAACTAGAGCTGCTCCGAAAAACCGAGAACAAATTTGGGTTGATTAAGGAGGAATACTACAAAATTGTAGATGAAGAAAAGATCAGTGAAGTAGAAGAGTAGATTTCACAGACGGATGAAGATATTCAAAAACTAGAGGTAAGCATACAATCCTCTATTAATAAACAGTATGAAGAAAAAAATGCTAAAATTAACATTTCTGAGTTTAAACTGCCTAATAATAGTAGTGATATTACGAAAGGAAGCAGCTTAAAGCTCCCTAAAATCCCTCTGCCAACTTTCAGTAGCAAGTATGAAGAATGGTCAGTATTTAAAACGACCTTCAAAGAAATAATCATTGATAATCCGGCTTTAAAGGATAATGAAAAATTGTTTTATCTCCGCGTTGCGTTAACGGCTGAGCCCAGAACGTTACAAACCGCTGATGATACTTTCACTTCCCTCTTCAACGCATTAGAACAAAGATATGAAAACAAAAGAATTATAGTAGACTGTCATATAAAAAATATTTTGAATACATATTCAATGAAACATGAATCGGCTAAAGATCTCCGTAATTTATTAGACAATTTAAAGAAGAATTTAAGGGCTCTAAAAGTCTTAAATTTTGAAAATGACACATTTTCAAACGCAATTTTGCTAAATATTGTACTAGATAAGCTTGACCGCGAATCTCGGAAACAATACGAGTTAACATTAAAGGACACTAAAGTTCCCAATTTCGACCAATTTTTGGAATTTTTAGAACGTAGACATCAAATTTTAAGCAGCATTAATTCTAGCATCGCTACAAAATCCACTAATAAAGCATTATTCGTTAAAACGAATAAACCGCAAAATAAATTGTGTATTGTATGTAAAACCGAAGCTCACCCACTTTATCACTGTGATAAATATAAAAACATGAAGTTAATTGATAGAATAAGTATCGTTAAGAAAAACAAACTTTGCTTTAATTGTTTGGGATGGCATTTATTTAGCAAATGTAATTCAAAAACCACTTGTTTTGCTTGTAAATCGAAACATCACACCTTACTCCATAATTACTCATCACCAGACACTAAAATTGACCTTCAACAAACAATAAACAATCCATCATTGGAAGAATCAATGAATAGAAATCCTCTTTCAGAGGCGCAAAACGAAACTGCAATTCATTCATTTTTTTTGCACGGCAGTAAATCAGTCTTGATAAATACAGCCATAATTTATTTGAAAGGTAATAATGGCATAAATCGACCATTCAGGACGATTTTAGATTCAGCCTCAGAAAGTAATTTTTTCAGTTTCGATGCAGTTAAATCGCTGGGATTGAAAAAGGAATCAATAAACATTTCGATTAGCGGGATAAATAATTCTCTCATATGTCTGAAGTCACAGGTCAAGACATGTTTATCTCATAAATCTGGCGAATTTCAACGAACTGTTGAATTATTACTAATTCCAAAAATAACAGATGTTATGCCAGCAAGGAAATTAAACATACAACATTTAATCCCATCTAAAATATACTTAGCTCATTCACAGTTCTATAATCCAAACAAAATCGAAGTAATTTTGGGTGCTGAATATTTTTTTGATTCCCTCCTTCCGGGAAAAGTAAATTTAGGCAATAATTTAACGTTGCAGTCCAGCATTTTCGGTTATCTTGTTTCAGGAATCATTTTCGATACGGAAATAAACAATACTGAAAGATATTGCTTCCTACCAAAAAATTTATAAAATTTAAACAATACACTAAAGAGTTTTTGGTAGATCGAGGAAGTAAATGACGTGCAACCCTGTATAAGTGCAGAATTGGCTTATTGTAATGATCACTTTGATAAGACACATTTTAGAAATTCTAGTGGCAAATTTGTTGTAGAAATGCCTTTCAAACCAGAACTCTCTGAAACCTATTTAGGCAGTTCCAAACGCATTGCATCAAAAAGATTAAACTATCTTTGGCAACGTCTAGATCGCGATCCCACAATGAGAAATTTATACACAGAATTTCTTAACGAATATAAGCAGCTGAATCATATGCATGAAACAATAGAAGCTAATGATTTCAATCAAGGATATTACCTTCCCCATGACGGAGATTTAAGACTGTCGAGCGTCACAACGAAACTGCGCGTGGTTTTCGACGCTAGTGCCAAAACAACGAATGGAAATTCCCTTAATGATTTATTATGTAAGGGTGGAGTGCTGCAAGACGATCTCTTTTCTATTTTAATAAGATTTAGGAAACATATTTACGCATTCATTACAGATATCAAGCAGATGTTTAGAATGATAGAAATAAATCCCTCTCAATATGAATTTTTGAAAATTCTGTGGAGGGAAAACAAGGCTTCTCCCATACAAACTTTCCAACTTTATATGGTTACATATGGGACAGCATGCGCCCCATTTTTAGCGACTAAAGTGTTACAACAACTCGCCTTCGATGAACAGCAAGATTTACCCTTAGCTCAAAAAATTTTCTTGCAAGGCTTTTATATGGATGATTGCCTATCGGGATCCTCCAACTTAGAGGAATTTAATTTAGTTAAAGGTGAATTAACCCAACTTCTCTTAAGAGGGGGCATGCAACTACACAAGTGGTGCACTAATATAGCTCAATCTAGTGACAATCCATTATTTCCTTTTGATAGGAATTCCGAACAAATAACAGTTAAAACGCTGAGGATGTTATGGAACAGTACCAGTGATGCATTTACATACAAGGTCAACATCAGCGCTGTCAACAATTTTACAAAAAGAACAGTTCTTTCGCAAATTGCTCGAATTTATGATCCTCTTGGCCTCTTAGGGCCAGTAATTACCAAGGCAAAAATATTTATGCAACAATTGTGGCTACTTAAATTAGAGTGGAATGGAGCTTTCCCTACGAATATCTCCAAACAATGGGAAAATTTCCTGGCTTCTTTACCACATTTAGAATCTATTCAGGTACCAAGGTGCATTACAACGGATCACGTCAATTCAGTGATATTGAACGGATTCTCAGACGCTTCATCAAAGGCTTACGGTGCAGTCTTGTACGTTCAAACGTCTAACTCTAGTGAAACTGTTATTCATCTTCTCTGCAGCAAAAGTCGTTTAGCACCAACAAAGGTAATGACTGTGCCTCGTCTGGAATTATCTGCGTGTTTGCTTCTAGCTAAACTAATCTGCAAGGTCTTAGACTGTTTAAAGCTTCAGATCGATGATGTTCGATTGTTTTCAGATTCTACTATAGCGTTATCCTGGATAGAAACTGCTCCAAATCTATTAAAGACATTTGTTGGCAATCGCGTTATGCAAATCAAAGAGCTTTCAAAGAACTTTCATTGGTTTCATATCCCTTCGCAACACAACCCTGCTGATTTAACAAGTAGAGGACTGGATGTGAGAAACCTTGCCTCCAGTGAGCTGTGGTGGAGGGGTCCTCAACTTAGTGTTCTTAATAACTGTTTAACAGAAACTTTTCCAAATATTAACTTTGAAAATGAACATTATTCCCAAGAACTCAAGACTGTGCGCAATATAACCCTGTATATTAATTCTAATGATTTTTTGAGGATTTAATTATTCTTACCAATAATTTTCAGAAATTAATTTGGGTAGTAGCTTATATTTATAGGTTTTTCTTCAGCTTGTAAAAAACAAGTAATTACAATAGGCCCCTTGTCAATTGAAGAGCTGGAGAGAGCAGAAATGTGCATTATTAAATTTGCACAGGTAAGCTATTTCTCTAGTGAATTTTCTGCTCTGAAAAAGGGAAATATAGTAGATAGCTCAAGTAAGTTAAAATTCTTGAGTCCATTCTTAGATAATAACAACATTTTAAGGGTAGGAGATAGACTCAAGAAATCGAATTTAAACTTCGATCACAAACACCCAATGGTTTTGCCAGCAAACTGCCGCTTAACTAAATTGATATTTAAATCTTATCACGAGAGAAATTTTCATGTCGGACCTCAAGCTCTGCTGAATACTGTGCGTCAAAAATATTGGCCACTTGGCGGCAGGAACATTGCGCGTAAATTTGTACATGAATGTCTACGATGCTTTAAATTTAAGCCCATACTGGCTAACCAAATGATGGGGGATCTTCCTCCCGAAAGAATAGTACCTAACTCCCCATTTTCAAATGTAGGTTTAGATCTGTGTGGTCCATTCGAAATAAAATATAAGGGCCAAAGAAAGGGCATTTTTCAAAAAATCTACGTCGTTATATTTGTGTGTATGGTCACTAAGGCCGTACATTTAGAATTTGTCTCCGACTTAACATCTGAAGCTATAATAGCAACGTTAAAGAGATTCTTCTCGCATCGCGGTAAAAGTTCGGTAATTTTTAGCGACAATGCTATTAATTTTGTCGGGGCTTCAGCAGAATTGAAGCGTTTGCACAAACTTGTAATAAGTAATGAAGTTTCAAAATTTTTGGCCTCAGAAGGCATTAATTGGAAATATTCCCCTCCTAAAGCGACCAACTTTGGTGGCCTTTGGGAGGCAGGAGTTAAGACCTTCAAATACCATTTCAAAAGGGTAGTGGGCTCAACTCGCCTTACTCTAGAGGAATTTCTAACGGTAATTACTCAGATCGAAGCAATACTAAATTCGCGACCACTTTCTCCGTTATCTACGGATGCAAAAGATCTTCAAGTTCTCACCCCAGGCCACTTTCTGATAGGAAAACCGCTTAATTCAATTCCCGAAAATAATTTGCTTGAAGTAAAGGAAAATTTGCTAAATAGATGGCAAAGAGTTCAAAAAATTGTCCAAGTTATTTGGAGGCGCTGGCAGAATAATTACTTAAATAATCTTCAACAAAGAAATAAATGGCTATTTAAAATGCCAAATATTCTGCCAGGCATGTTAGTTTTGATTAAGGATTTCCAACTCCCCCTTTGCACCTGGTCTCTAGGTCGCATTACAAATGTATTCCCAGGTGTAGATGGAATGGCTAGGGTTGCGGAATTACGCACCGCTAAAGGCATATTTAAACGGCCTATAACTAAATTAAGTGTTTTACCAATTAGTGATAATTTGTCAAAAAACTGAACTTTAATTTAATTTTCTTATGCATTAGTGCTTATGTGATTCTCATAACTTGTGGTATTATATGTCTCTTTATTACTCATGTTGCATTTGTATTTTGAAATATGATATTTCAACACCGGGCGGGATGTTCCGTACATGTAATCTCATTGTAGCATTGCCCTTTACACGGAACACCACTCCCGCATCTGTGCCAATGGCATCTATTCTTGTAACCCTTTTTTATGCAACCTAGTTCATGTATTTATTGCGTAGTTATTTTTTTTTTTTGAAGAAAAAACAATCTCAAAATGGCAACAAGCCATTCTCTCAACTTTGTAGAAAAATTCAAATTTAAAATTGGCAACTAGCCATATTCTTTTTCTATCTTTGAAAAATAAAACTTTGTTTTTGTTAGTGAAATACAGTCCGCTTAATTTTCTTAGTACACCTCCGTACACTATATGTTTACACTTTCTAATAAAAAAAAAAAAAGAAAATCATAAAATGGCTTCTGTTACAGCCGACAGATGACAACATTGTGACAACAGGTGCACTAGCATTCAAAAAAAATATTATGACAAAAATATTAGTGCCACGTTTAAAAATCATTTACGTCTAAAATGGCGCAATATTTCAAAATTTTTAGAAACTACTGGAAGGGTATCAACTACCGGTGGGGTCACACTACGTCTACATTTGTGTACTTCGGATCTGAAATAATTAAGAGCTGAGGTCAAAATTTACATCATACATGTTGTTGGATCTATTATTTATACTTGTTTTTACAATAACAAATCATGGGTAATCCCGTCGGTATTTAATTGTGACCATCTGAATAACAAGTGGGTAAGTGGGATCACAGATCGCACAGAGGGTTTCGTTTAATATTCCTTTCAAAACATTTTATCCTTTTGAAAAATCTGTTAGTTCCACATTTCTCAACCAGTGGCGCACTCTATTTTAAACAAACCTCTATCCGAACGAAACTCCGTTTTACATACTATCCGTAGATATATTAGTCGAGGGGATTGGAACCATAGCACAGGAGATAAGTAGGCGCCCCTGGCGGTAAAAAGTGGAACTAAAATATGTAAGGCTATGGTGCATAATATGAAAGAAGGTGCAAAGGGGTGTCGGTAAAAGTTGGAAAAGTGCTCCCCAGGTGAAAAGAACTGAGGTTAGAAAATTGCTTAAAATACACAAGTTAGAGCCCGGAGGAGTAAATAATATAAGACTTTTTGAAAATTTTATGATTTGTCGTGTGTTCTGAGGTATTCAGCTGTAAGTATGCAAAAATTCCTGTCTCGAACTTAATTAGGGACTCTCTTACAAAGAATTGCTTAAAATACATATGTGGTAGCTCAAAGGGTTAAACGTAACACTTTTTCAAAATTTTATCATTTGTTGCCTGGCCTCAGGTCCCGTAAGGCTTGGTGACGTCACGGCGACGTCGTTGTGAAGTCACACTGTGATTTTGTGACCGTCGATGTGACGTCACGTGACGTGGATGTGACGTCATAAAGACTAAAATGCGAGGTCGTTATGGCCGTTTTAGAGGTCGTTTGTGACGTCACATTGTGACCACTCTGTGAAGTCACGGTGTGACAAATTTGTGAAAATTGTGTCATTTGTGACTATTTTCGCATTAACTTTGTGACGAACCTGTGACGAAAGTGACAATGCTTTGAAGTCACACTGTGACCAATTTGTGAAATATGTGTCATTTGTGACGAACTTGTCATAAACTCTGTGATGATTTCAAATGAAAATCAAATTTCAAATTAATTGCTTAAAAGGCGCAAAGGCGAGCCAGTGAAAACGATTCCATGCTGGAACTGGAACCCGGGCCATCAGTATAGCGCACTGACATTCTACCGACTGAACCACATGGAACGATACCCAGCCTGGAAAATTTCCTTTTTAAATTAAAATTGCCTTTCAAGCTATTAATTTGAAATTTGATTTTCATTTGAAATACTGTATGCAAGGCGAATGTTTCTCTCTGGAAAAATTTCCAATTATTAAAATAGTTTCAATCGATGCTGGATTTAATTAAGTTTCGTGTTTGCCCCATGTCGGTGGCTCAAGATAAATATTCCATCTTGTGCTGCGTTTGTAGCCTTGGCAACATGTAATAGGGAGAAATTTTCCAGGCTGGGTATCGTTCCATGTGGTTTAGTCGGTAGAATGTCAGTGCGCTAACTGATGATCCGGGATCGAGTCCCGGCGTGGATATTTTTCAGTATGTTGGCCTTTGTGCCTTTTAAGCAATTTATTTGAAATTTGATTTTCATTTGAAATATTGTATGCAAGGCGAATGTTTCTCTCTGGAAAATTTTCCAAGTATTAATACTGTGATGATTCTTGTCATAAACACTACGATAATTTTAAAGTAAAGTTTTGTTTGAAATATAAAATCTTATCTTTCTACCGTACTTTTTAGCAAGATATCGCTATTTTGGAGTCCTATTCTTCTAAAATATTTTTACTTTTCCATTTAAAAAAAAATGCTTATCAACTGACATCTTTTTTTAATAAGTTCTAAGCTTGATCTTGAATTCAAGCTTAATATTAAGAATGTGTAAGCTTTTTAATGTGATGTGATTTGTCATTGCTTTATTAAATACGAACATGGAGTCTTACGGACATTAATACAACTGTTATTTATAGAACGATAGGATAAGACCTATTTATTTAAATTTTTTATTTCCGTATATATTGTATTTTGTGAATATGAGCTAATTAGATTTGGTATGTTTTATAGGAAAAGACTGATCTGGGAAATAGAAACAACAAGTAAGATATATCATGCGTTAAGTATAGATTATAAAACACTTTCCAACTCTTCCTAAATGTATCGGGGGAAATAACGTAAATAAGATAACTAAGTAAACATGAATACGCGTAAAACATTTGAAAAACTGATTTACGCAGTTACCATCCACAGCCAAATATGTTTTCTAATTCTTTTAAACAGTCCTGTATTTGATCTGTAGATATATACTATATAATGGAACAATTTAGTTTATCAAGGAAACGCATAACAGGTTGAAATTCTCTTTCAGCAAATTATACTAATATATGGAAACATACTTAAATAATTTTGTACAACCCCGTAGTTTACCTAGAACCTTTATTACACGCCACTATTTAGTTAAAATTTAATTCAAACGAAAACACTCTTAAAACTGCTGAAATCACATTTCCAGAAATTATAATTTATAGACGGCAACGTATCAACGTTCTTTGCGTAACCCTGTATATCATTTTATATATATACTAGAAACATATATTAGTAAATTAAATACAGTGCAGCGTAAAAATGCATAACTTATTTAAAAACCACCTTTAAGCAATACCCAGTAACCCTTACGAATACTTTTGTATAGTCCTGTATATGAATTATAGCATATATACACCATATGCTATGTATAAATGTAGTGAATCATAATTAAAAATGTATTTCCAGCAATCATCGCTAATGAACAGTACTTCGGATACAATATAGTATCTGAAATATTTTGTGTGTCCCTGTAAATGCTATATACACTTCGTATTATACATGAAATAATTCATAGTATGTAAACCTCAACGACGTATATCAATTTCATTACATATCAAACAGATTAACATAAATAAAGTACGCCGCAAACAATTCCCTCCACCCCTATATCATTATGTATTGGAATTCCTTTTTTAGCCCTGTAAACGAAAAATAACTATTCTTTTGCATCGCATATTCTACGGAATGCACTAGTGCGCTTCATAAATGCATATCAATTTTATTCTGTTTGAAAGCGTGTAAAATCATTAAAAAACATTTGAAACGATTTTTTTCCCACAGGCCGTAATGTAATGGAATACAATTGACTGTCCCTGTAAATGAACTAAACATGCTACAAACTTCATTACAAATAGGCACCTTGCTATGGTAAACGTCAATAACATCCAAAAATTTCAGGTCAATCCGAGTATATTTACGCGAGTTAGAGCGCGGACAGACGGCCAGACAAACCGAAGTCATAAACACTTTTCAACTTTATCGGGCATGAAAAACACTTTATTTCAATGCTTAAATATTGTTTTTTTATTTTTTAATGCCAATAAAATAAATGTATCGAAAACGTAGAAAATGAGTTTACAATCAAAGAAAATTTAATAACTGATTCTGAATGTCTACAATTAAATGTTTGATTAAAATCACAAACAACAAAAAAAAAATGCTTAATTACAGTTAAAAAAATAATTATAACAATTTGAAAAACACTAAATAATTAGTATTTATAATTGTACTATTAAACAACAACAAACTATAATAGATGAATTAAATGCTTTTAACAATTTCTCAAAAATCTTTCCATCGCCATATTGCTTCTGAAAAGAATCCCGGCTCAGTCTCATTGTATATAACATACAACTATTTAACTCGTGATAATAATCTATCAAACAGGAACAAAAAATTTAAATTAAATAAGACATACCTTTTAAGTTCCATAAATATTTTAATAGTATCCGTATTTTATCCTAAATTGTGAGGCATATTTCTGCAAAAAACTAACTTTCCGCGTCAGTAGTTCTCTGATCCTTCTTTTATTCTGCGGTTTAATCGAGCGCAGACGATATTAGCAAGCAGGTGCTCCTACTGTATTATTATTATTATTTTTTTTTTTTTTGTGTGCACAACAGAGAGTTTAAATGCGCAATAATTTTATCTTATTTAAGAGTATCTGTAATGAAAATTTTCTATTTGAATAAAACACCTGCCTTTTTTCTTTCTTTTTTTTAAGTAAAGTTTGTTTTACACGTAGTCATATCTCTAAAACACGAATTTGAAATACGAATAATTATATAGGTTTTGTATAAAATTTGTATACATAATTTTTCGGAAAATACTAATTTTATTTAAAAAGTCTGAAAGAAGTAGAATTTTTTAAAAAATAGTTATTTAAAATAGTTAAACACTAACAGGAAAAAATATGACTTGAATGCAAATTCTAAAGCAAGAAATGCATATATGACAAAACACTGAGTATTCTTTCTACGTGCTCATTAAAAGATACAGACTTAACTGTAATAGAAAATTTTAGTTTGAAAACACAGAAGGGTTTCGAATACCACTGCCCGACAAATAAATAAATAAATAAATAAATAAAATAAAATAAAATGAAACAACTTCCTCCCTGCAAACTAAATATATAAAGTGTACAGATTTAATATTCCTAATTCTAAATATGTTATCCAAATTGCTCCAATACGTACCATTTTTCCGAGAAACACTTTTATAATAATAGCAATCAGTGAAGGATTAAATTGCAATGGTAGATAAAATTGAAATCATAAAAAAGTATACTTTCACAGTCTTAAATAACAAATTGATAAAATATAGCATGGAAATCCAGTTTGTTGATACTTCTACCGTGCATTTTGCTTTTTCTGCCCTCCCCCCTCTTTTCGTGTCCGAATTTACTATTTCCTATCCACTAATATATTTTCATTCCTTATGTCGCTGTAACTCGGGCATGTAATATCTCTGTTCATTTTCAAAGATTTTTGATGTTCATATTTTTGTCATACTGTGACTTACAATATGGTGATTTTTTCGTAACATATGTGACGTGACAGACGTTACATGCAGTGTCATAACTGTGACGTCACAATTTTTTTTAATTGCCAGAAAATATAATTTTACATAAATAACATGTTTTGAATATTTTTTGTAATTTTTTTAAGTTTTCTAAGAAGTTCACATCTCAGTCACAATGTGACATCACTGAGTGGAGGCATTTTGGTCACAGATGTGACGTGACCACAGTGACTCACAGTGACGTCACAACGACGTGACCGTGACCATGCATGCTATGAGGGGTGTTCTGCTACAAATATGCAAAATTTCAAATCTCCAATTTAATAAGCGGCTCACTTAGAAAGAATTGCTTAAAATACGCATGTGGGTGCCCAAAGGGTTAAATGTACGACTTTTTCAAAATTTTATGGTTTGTCACTTGATGTGAGGTGTTCAGCTATAAGTATGCAAAATTTCACGCCTCCAAACTAAATAGGGACTCACTTAGAAAGAATTGTTTAAAATGCACATGTTGGAGCCCAAAGAGTTAAATGTACGACTTTTTAAAAACATTTATGATTTATCGTTTTATGTGAGGTGTTCAGCTATAAATATGCAAAATTTCACGCCTCCAACCTAATTAGGGGCTCACTTTGAAAGAGTTGTTTAAAATACACATGGGAGATCCCAAAGTGTTAAATGCACGACTTTTTCAAAGTTTTATGATTTGTCGTCTGATGTGAGGTGTTCAGCTATAAGTATGCAAAATTTTACGCCTCCAATCTAATTAGGGCTCACTTAAAAAGAATTGTTTAAAATAAACATGCGAGACCCCAAAGGGTTAAATTTACAACTTTTTTCAAAATTTTATGATTTGTCGTTTGATGTGAAGTGTTCAGCTATAGGTATGCAAAATTTCACGCCTCCAACCTAATTAGAGGCTCATAAAGAAAGAATTGTTTAAAATACACATGTGGGAGTCCAAAGGGTTAAATGTACGACTTTTTCAAAATTTTATGATTTGTCGTTTGATCTGAGGTGCCCAGCTGTAAATACGCAAAATTTCACGCCTTCAAACTAATTAGAGGCTCACTTAGAAAGAATTGTTTAAAATACACATGTGGGAGCCCAAAGGGTTAAATGTATGACTTTTTGAAAATTTTATGATTTGTCGTTTGATGCGATGTGCTCAGCTATAAGTATACAAAATTTCACGCCTCCAACCTAATTAGAGGCTCACTTAGAAAGAATTGTTTAAAATAGGCATGTGTGAACCCAAAGGGTTAAATGTACGACATTTTCAAAATTTTATGGTTTGTCATTTGTGTGAAGTGTTCAGCTATAAGTATGCAAAATTTCACGCCTCCAACCTAATTAAGTTTCACTTAGAAAGAATTGTTTAAAATACACATGTTGGAGCCCAAAGGGTTAAGTGTACGACTTTTTCAAAATTTTATGATTTGTCGTTTGATTTGAGGTATTCTGCTATAAGTATGCAAAATTTCACTCCTACAACCTAATTAGGGTTCACTTAAAAAGAATTATTTAAAATGCACGTGTGGCAGCCCAAAGAGTTAAATGTGCGACTTTTTCAAAATTTTATGATTTGTCGTTTATGTGAGGTATTCAACTAGAAGTATGCAAAATTTCACTCCTCCAACCTAATTAGAGGCTCACATAGAAAGAATTGTTTAAAATATACATGTGGGAGCCCAAAGGGTTAAATGTACAACTTTTTCAAAATTTTAGAATTTGTCGTTTGATCTGAGGTGCCCATCTATAAGTACGCAAAATTTCACGCCTACAACCTAATTAGCGACTCACTTAGAAAGAATTGTTTAAATTACACATGTGGGAGCCCAAAGAGTTAAATGTACGACTTTTTCAAAATTTTATGATTTGTCGTATGATGGGTGGTGTTCATCTATAAGTATGCAAAATTTTAAGTCCCCAACGTGTATAGTTTCTGAGGACGGGCTCTGTGACAGACAGACAGACAGACGGACGGACTGACAGAGGAGCGAGACGAATAGGGTTTCGTCAGATGAACGAAACCCTAAAAAAGAAAAAAACAACTTTAAATGGCTTTATTAGGACCATGTGTTTTAAAAAAGGCCATAATTTTCTAATTGAATAATTTAATTTTAATTTTTACAGTTATTTTTATGATATTACACTAAAAACAAGTGGGTAAGTGTGATCACAGATCGCACAGAGGGTTTCGTTTAATATTCCTTTCAAAACACTTTATCCTTTTGTAAAATCTGTTAGTTCCACATTTCGCAACCAGGGGCGCGCTCTATTCTAAACAAACATCTATCCGAACGAAACTCCGTTTTACATACTATCAGTATATATATTAGTCGAAGGGATTGGGCCCATAGCACCCGAGTTAAGTAGGCGCCCCTGGCGGTAAACAGTGGAACTAAAATATGTAAGGTTATGGTGCATAATATGAAAAAATGGTCAAAGGGGTGTCGGCAAAATTGGAAAAGTGCTCCCGGGGTGAAAAAGGCGGAGGTTAGAAAAATTGCTTAAAATATAGAAGTTAGAGCCCGAGGTGTAAATAATATAAGACTTTAGGAAAATTTTATGATTTGTGGTGTGGTCTGAGGTATTCAGTTATACGTATGCAAAAATTCATGTCTCCAACTTAATTAGGGGGTCTCTTAGAAAGAATTGCTTAAAATACATATGTTTTAGCTCAAAGGGTTAAACGTAAGACTTTTTCAAGATTTTATGATTTGTCGCCTGGCTTCAGGTGTTCTTCTATAAGTATGCAAAATTTCAAATCTCCAATTTAATAGGTGGCTCAGTAAAAAGAATTGCTTAAAATACGCATATGGGAGCACAGAGGGTTAAATGTACGACTTTTTGAAATTTTTATGATTTGTCGCATGATGTTGTTCAGCTATAAGTATGCAAAATTTCACGCCTCCAACCTAATTAGGGGCTCACTTAGAAAGAATTGTTTAAAATAAACATGTGGGAGCCCAAAGGGTTAAATGTATGACTTTTTGAAAATTTTATGATTTGTCGTTTGATGCGAGGTGCTCAGCTATAAGTATGCAACATTTGACGCCTCCAACCTAATTAGGGGCTGACTTAAAAAGAATTGTTTAAAATACACATGTGGAGCCCAAAGGGTTAAATGTACGACTTTTTCAAAATTTTATGATTTGTCCTTTGATGTGTGGTGTTCATCTATAAGTATGCAAAATTTCAAGTCCCCAACATGTATAGTTTCTGAGAACGGACTCTGTGACAGACAGACAGACAGACGGACGGACTGACAGAGGAGCGAGACGAATAGGGTTTCGTCAGATGAACGAAACCCTAAAAACAAAATAACGAGTTCTTCTTGTAATACAATATTAGTACGTGTATTTTTATTTGCGGGCACGTCGTTTTGAACATTCGAAACTGCTAATTCCATTTACACATCACTATATTGAGCTCTCGTTACCACTGCTTTAATAAATTCATTGGTTTTCTACAAATATTGACACAGAAAGCTATGGTAATTCACATTAAAATGAAAATGAAGTTCCTCGTTAAATGTCCAAATATTGTACTGTCTGGCCTTATTAGAGGATTTCTGTTTTTCACATATTTTACTGTCAAATACAAACAGAAATGAAGATACAGAATATTTCAATATACATTATGAAGGATCGTTAAATTGCCTCGAACGTCATGCAACATTTAATGCTCCGAAAATCACGCCGAAACCGGTATCGGTCGTAGTCGAAACTATCCGCACATGTCAAGAACACATGAAATGCCGGATATACGTTGTTATATGTCTATTCTATTCTTTTTCCAAAAACCTCTATGGTGATGGCTTTATTAAGATAATGCTCTTATTTGGTCTTATTTGAACCTTATTTCATTTTATCAATTTTTATTCTCTACAGATTCACTAGCGAACTCCATAATAGAGCGAATTGGCACCGAACAAAATTTCAAATCGTACTATTTCTTTTAACAAACTTTTATCAATTTGCATTTTACATTATCATAGTTGAATTTTTTATAGATATAAATATTGTATTCGTCATCAAATTTTGTATAATAATCATGCCTTATTCTACATTATCTCCACATTCCCAACAAACTTATATACGCTGTTGAAGTTACGGAATCCTCAATCGCAGTAGTGTGATTGTGCGTATGCTGAAACGAAGTGCAAGTGCCACGTTTTAAATGAAATCAGTTATGCAGCTGAAATCAAGAGAAACCAGAGAAAATGCTATTCTATCAGATATGCACTCTATTATAATAGTATATTTTTCGCATTCGACGGCACTGTGAGATTTTTCAGTTTAAGGCAGGTTTCCGTCAAAATCAGACTCTACTTTCATTATTTAAATTACATTCTAAATAATTAATATGATATGTAATCGTTCCTTCTTTTATTTCACTGAAGGATGTAATAAAGAAATCTTCTCACTAATTGAATCAAATTCTTTCTCAAATAACAAATATATAAAAATTATAAATGTGAAGATTTAGGGAATAGGTATTTTGAAATCACATTACTGAAAAAATATATATATAAATACCGGAAAAAATATCCAATTTAATTATTAAAATATAAGCAATACAATTGTTTGTTTAAGTAATTTTTTCAGCCAAAGAGCAACTTCCAGAAATAAAGATTTCTTAACGAAAATCTTAGAATTTAAAAACAATATAGAAGAATATACCGGGTGTTCCAAAAATGACCGACGATTTAAAAATTCAAGAATTTCAAACGGTGACAGATATTAAAAAATTCTTGCAGGAGGGTTATGTATGATGCCAGGAGTTTTTTTACTCTGATTCTTGATTTTAGTTCAAATTTCGAACAATAGATGACGCTCAGTCGAGACCGAAACTGACGTCACTCAGCATTGATGCGAAGGAAGGAGATTAAGGCTGTGGAGTGGGTCCCATTCGCCAGTACCATAGATTAAGGACCAAGATAGGACATTTACGGCAAAATGTGTAATGGCAACAGTACTAGCGTCACTACCGACAAGGGGGAAGAATTAATAAGCCTCCGAAATTTATCTATGTTGAAGAAATATGTTTACCCTCTTTGCTTTGAATATCTATTCTTTCCTAAAACGAAGCAGTTGTCAGACGATATTCTATTCTATTCATGCTTGCTTTATTTATTTAGCTGTTTTTTTTTTTTTTTTACCGTACTTGTATTGGCCATCTTTAACTTACAAAATGATAATTAGAGTAATAATATAAAAGAAAAACCCTAGAAAATTCTGTTAATAACGTAAATATGTAAGTTTATGAGATTAAATTATAAAAAATCAAATTCGGGTATTGTGTTAATTTATTCATATCGAATAAAACTTCATTGACTGCAATGTCAGTACCTCTATTTATTTTTAACTGTTAGATTTATATAATTCTAAAATTTTGTCGAAATGAATTTTTCCCCCATCTGTAATTTTATTATTATTTCTTAATATGTTAATATTATAAACTATATTGAATTGGCTGTACATTATTTACATTAAAAACTACATTTTTATTTTTTCTGTAAGAAAGTGAAAATGCGTAAATTTTAAAAGATTATTGTAACGATTGTTTAATACGTTAAACTTCATAAATTAATAAAACATCGGCTATAAAAATTTTCCTACCGAATGGGAATATTTATGAAATTTTCTGGGATTTGTAGAGTGCAATGCTTCGTATATTTTTATATTACACCATTACTTTATGTAGCTTTAAATCCAATTATATCATATTTACTTCAAATACAGCATTCAAGACGAAATTTTTACCCTGTTTTTCGTTGCACTTATATCGTTCACTCATCATGTAAAAAGAAAAGAAAAAAAAAGCAATTTAACGAATTACAACGACCATTTGGAAAATGATTTTTTCGCAGACTAAAATCCAAGACATAAAAAATCGCACGGAGTTGATCATACATTACGTACACCATGAATTAAACATTAATAGTGTTATTACACGTAAAAATTGCAAGCGACAAAAATCGCCTGCGACGCATCAGATTTCTTAAAACTTTCGTATTATCCAGCTGAAACTTACATGTTATCCAACATTTCATTGGCTGTTCGGGAAAAGGCTTTTCCATTGTCAGATTTCTAAGAAATCTGACGACCAATTTTAAATAAAATTTCATTCTTAAACTTCTAAACATCCCACAATATTACTTTTTACACCGTCGTATAGAGAGAAAAATGTACTTTTAAATGCAATTTGTTTGAAAGCTGTATCTCAATTTGTTTCCGAGCTACTAATTTTGTTTGTAGTTTTTATTACTTTTTTGTCATAGTGGTAACAGAAGTATCCATCTCTGTTGAAAGTAAAGGGAAATACAGATTACTGTACAGACCAATCAGAAAACGAATAAAATGGGGATTAAACCAATAAAAAGCTTCAGATATTCTTTTGATTTTCTACCCTGACGAGGACAATAACATTTTTTCCAAATGGTTAAAAAAGCATATATCTGTGCATGATCATAGAATAGATATTATGTATATATAATAGAATATCTATTCCATGTTCATGAATCGGTTTAAGATTCTATTGAAAACGTAAACATGAAACATAAAAAAAGAAAGATCACAATTCGGTAGATGCTGAATGATAAAAATTTTACAAGGATGGACAGTTTTTTTCCCCATTGTCACTAAAGTCGCTACAATTGCAATAGCATTATCATTATGCTCTATGGAAATGTCCCATCTTGTATGTTAATGTATGGCCAGTACAATCTTGCTCTTAGGCCCCGATTCTGAACTTATTCGATATGATTTCAATGGAATGCCTTGTTGCCATGGAAACAACAAATTCTTTGATAGTGGAATACAGCATTGTTTTGTGTATTTCGATTTGGCCGTGATCCGAATAAAATAATCTTTATTTTTTAAATAAGATTTTTTTCTGGAATTGAGTATTTATGGATGAAAAACAAGAATAAAGTTTCATATTTAAAATCCTAATTCATCGAATTTAAGTTTCTAGTTTTATGCATTCTATTAATAAAAAAATAATTTTCATATTTTTAGGTATTATTTTAATATATATTCTTTATTTTCTATTATTCCGTAATTAAAATAGTCATGCATCGGTTTTGACATTCAATTTAAATCTCAGTCACGTGGATTCAGTATTTTGCTGAAATTGATTCACTATTTAAGTCTGAAAAGGAAGACAGTCTTGAGGTTAAAATCCAAATTCATTCATTTTTAGTTTATATTTTTATGCATTCTTTTGATGAAAAATTAATTTTCATATGTTTGGGTAATACTGGAATATTTTAGTTTTTATTAACCATTTGGAAAAATGGTTATTGTCCTCTGTCAGAGTGGGAAATCAGAAATATATCTGAAGTGTTTTATTGGTTGAATCCGCATTTTATTCGTTTTCTGATTGGTCTATACAGTAATCTGTATTTCCCTTTACTTTCAACAGAGATGGATACTTCTGTTGCCACGATGGCAAAAAAGTAATAAAAACTACAAAAAAAAATTAATAACTCAGAAACAAATTCAGATACAGCTTTCAAACAAATTGCATTTAAAAGTACATTTTTAATCTATACGACGGTGTAAAAAGTAATATTGTGGGATGTTTAGAAGTTTAAGAATGAAATTTCATTTAAAATTGGTCTTCAGATTTCTTGGAAATCTGACGATGGAAAAGCCATTTGCCGAACAGCCAATGAAATAAATGCTTGGATATTACGTAAGTTTCTGGTGGATAATACGTAAGTTTCTGAAAATCTGACGAATCGCAGTCGATTTTTATCGCTTGCATTTTTACGTGTATAATAACACTATTAATGTTTAATTCATGGCGTACGTAAAGTATAATCAACTCCGTGCGATTTTTTATGTCTTAAATTTTAGTCTTTGAAAAAATGATTTTCCAAATGGTCGTTGAAATTTGTTAAATTGCTTTTATTATTATTATTATTTTGAAATTTCTTAAAAAGAGTTCTGTAATGAGTCAAGTAACTTGATTTTTAAAGCAGAATTAGGGAGTGGTGGAGAGGGCATTCATTAGATTTTTCTGCAGATCTGCAATTTTCTGCTTTTTGACATTTGTTTATCATTAAAACGAAATATATTTTAAGATTTCATTTTATTACTAATATTACAGGGTGCCAACACTAGCGAAAAAAAAACAGGAATTTTAAAAATGTGCTCTCACTTTCAATCCTTCTCCATCTACTATACGAATATCATATTTTATGTTAACACTAGAAAGAAAGCGAGCGGTCATTTTGACCGCTAATAAATGAATATATTTCAGTTCGAACCAGAAATTTCTTTATAAAATTAGTTTAAAAGATACAAAGAAATGGGACTAATTAAATAAATAATTTAGTAATTTAAAATAAAAATTTTGGTGTCAAATATTCTTACGAATTTGAGTAAAATTCCCCGTCTTTCTACTGTTAAACGAATTTTATTATAATCTAAAAGTTAAAAAGAAGTAAAAGTGCACCTTATTTCTCATATATTCTCTTTTCTTTCTTTTTTTTTTCTTTAACACTTTTCTTATGGTAAATACACAGTTAAATTCATCATTGAATTCGGTGAATCTGGTTCATTTTTACCCCAATTAGTTTTTAATTTTGTGTCTGTAAAAAAAGAAAAGAGTGTGTGTCTTATTAGCAATGAGGATCTATTTGGGTAAACTAGGGGAAGCCCCCTTCGTCCCATTAATAAATTTAGATTATAGCGGCCATAACATACCAGACCAAAAAATAAATAAATAAATAAATAAATATATATATATATATATATTTCTTATAATAAGTTTATAGAGTGCATTAAAATATGTCACTAATTTTTAAAATGGAAAAATATGAATGTTTTGGGGCATTCAAAGATTTTTTATCTGGAAAATATTACCTCTTTTCAAAGGCATTTGAAAAATTGAAAGCTAAGTATACTAAATAATACAGGAGAGGGGGGGGGGGGTGCAAAAAGACCGTATTTTGCTACTAAAAATTAAACAATAGGCTTCCATATTCTAAATGATAAAATCTGATGAATCGCGATTTAGTGCTAAATCGTGATGTTAGATGGATGATAAATCGATTTAAGAAATTTCTATATCGCCCAGTCCTACTGGTTACCTAAGCAGAATGCAGCAAACCGTACATTTCTATCACCGTTTTTTTTAATTGATCTTTCAAATCGTCGGTCATTTTTGGGTCCACCGGTACATTCTAAGGAATTTTTGATCTTTTAAGGATGACTCAGCAGACTTTTATGAATGTAAAAAATAATCGTGAAAATGGTTAACAGTATATTGTTGTTCAAAATAACTTACCGCAAAGCAAATGATAGAAGTTGCCTTGTATAACCAGCTCTGAACGCTGTATTCCACTATCGAAGAATTTGTTGTTACCATGGCAACCAGGCATCCCATTGAAATCATATCGAATGAGTTCAGAATCGGGGAACAGCGTCTAGAATACATAGTGTTTAAATATGCTATCAAAATAATGACAAAAATTTGTATCCCTTAAATGTGCGACGATACTGCTGAAATACCAAGTGTCGATTGCAGCGACATCTGCAGGATTTTCGTATTACATTGTACAGACTAGAAATATCTTGCAGTTTTAGAAAATATCCTGCAGATGTCGCTGCGATCTGCATATTGCAGCAGCAACATCGCACATTTAAGGGATACGATATTTTAGCGTTTTTTTTATTTTTTTAAGCATTACAGGAATAGCCGATTTCGACACTGTGTATTCTAGTTGCTATAATCGGGGCTTAAGAGCAAAATTTTACTGTCGAATGAGACCCACTCCATAGCGTTAATCTCCTTCCTTCACATCAATGCCGAGGCTAACGAGACAGACAGGCTACCGCGGTGGGTCCGATTCTTCTTTTTTTACAGACCGCTGGAGTCACGTGATGCTCTTTTCGCACAACTTCATTGGTGCATTCGAGCATAACGTGACTCCAGCGGTCTGTAAAAAAAGAAGAATCGGACCCACCGCGGGAGCCTGTCTTTTTCGTTAACCTCGCATCAATGCTGAGTGACGTGAGTTTCGGCCTCGACTGAGCACCAATCGCTGTCAGCGCCATCTATTGTTTGAAAATCGAACTAAAATCAAGAATGACAGTAAATAAACGCCTGACATCATACATAACCCTCCTGCAAGAATTTTTTTAATATCTGTCACCGTTTGCAAGTTCTTGAATTTTAAAATCGTCGGCCATTTTCGGGACACCCGGTATGATAATATACGGTACACATATTATCACTTTCAAGCATTTTCAGAATATTCTAATGAAACAATGTCATTTTTGAGTACAGTAAATGAACGCATCGAAACTATAGTATATGCAGATCAGGTGCCTCAAACAAAAAGTTTTTTTTTATTATTATTTTATTTTTATATCAATCTTTCCCTAATATCTGATATGCTACAAAGTGCAATTTAATTATTTTAATTTACATATACTTAAGAGCTTATAACATTTCTCACAGATTCGATGAATGGCTCTTAAAATGAGGTAAAAAAAGTTAAAAATTAAACACTTTTTCAGTGATGTTCACTTTTATAATGACTAATTCAATGGTGTTCTCGAACTGCTTATTCTTGTAAATTTTAGCATAAGTCCCATCTAATTTTTCAGAGCAACTTTTATGTTGTAATATTTCATGCTTGTAGACGTCTTCAGGGGCTATTTACACTGCAGTTTAATAAGTACTCCTTGTTGGGGGAATTTCTCTTAATAACAATAATATCTCAATATCAAGACTTACTTATGTGCCAACCAAGGAATATCTTTTGTAGAAATTCAATAAAATTATGTGTAACAAAGCTGATTATGGAAACGTTAACTTATTTTACAAGGATAATATCCGGTTTAGAAATTCAACATTATTCTCAATTAATAAGCATTTCTTTTCAATAAATGATTTAAAAAAATAAGCAAAATTTGGAAACTTTCTGATTTTCTATAGAAATACATTTTGGCATGAAACAATAGTTTTATGTTTTCACAAATGAACCAATTTTAAATCTATTTTAAATCCGGATAACTCATGAATACATGTATTAAATTTCAGGCTAATCGGATGATTTTTATGCCTTTGTTTTTGAGAGATATACAAAGAAAAATACATTTTTGGGGTCTATACAATAAAGCCTGAAAAGACGTTTGTGTACTGACCCATTTATAAAACATAACGCAGTTGAAACCTAACACGACTACAATTTATTTTTACCAAATCTCACAAAGTAATCATTTTATTCATTTTATATGAAAGAGTGTACAATTATCTCTCAAAAGAAGTTTTTGTTTTACTCAAACGATCGTTCAAAGTAAAGTCAAAGTTGCTTTTGTTCCAGATCTCACTCCAAAAGAGCGTATTTAAGTAACTTTAAAAATACAATACCTTCTATTTTCTAAATTAAGGACAGTACAATATCTAGAGATTTTTATGAAATTTGAGTGAATATTATCAGGTCCTAATTACCAACGGCACAAACTTTCACCAGTAAATTTTAATAGAATTTTTTCTTTTATTTAAACAGCGTATTCGTGCAAAACATGTGCATCGTATTTAGTGTTGGAAGTTTACCCCATTGGTAATCATGCCCTGAATACTATTATTAGATTTTGAAATATAAAAATCTCAAATACGTTCTTTAAAAAATATAATCATCATAAATATTTTCTAAAAAAGATCATTTCACTCTGAAATATAGTTTTATTTAGTGTGTATTTAAGTAACCAGAAATGTGTATTGAAGTAAGAAAAGCAATTTCTTTTAATATTGACATTAATGAAATACCAACTTATAAATCTGAAGATTTTGAAGAACTTTAAGATATAATAAAATATAGATAGGAATAATGAGTAACGGAAAAAAAGTTTATTTCTAAAAATTATAATTATATTTATATAAAACTGACATAAAACCAATCACCTAAACTTTATATTGTGTAGTGATATCAATGAAATGTAGGATTTAACTCTGTTAAGTTCCTGAAATTTCACAAAACAAAATAAAAATATATAATTAAAAACACCAAAATGTTAATTTGAATAGATATATCTCTGAACATTTTTATGACTTATATTGCAGTTCATTACGTTTTAGTAACTCAAATTGTAAGTTTATTGAAATAAAAACCAGTAAACTATCATTATTTGTGACATGAGGACGTTTTTGGTAAATATCAAATGATACAATTATATACTACTTTCCGAACACATAGGAAATCATTGTAATTATTTAACTAATGAAGTCATGCTAAGTGCAATGTAAAAGAATAATAATCAAGTAAAATAAATACATAAATTTTGGATTATAAAAATAACAAAATTTCAGCTGGCTCTACTCTTTCTTCAGAAAACATCTTTAAACAAATTCCTAAAAACAAGGAATCTCATACAATATTAAAAGCACGTTCCGTTTTAAAGAAATAACGAGAAGTGCCAAAATCTCTGACAAAAAAGTTTAGCTATTTTCTGAAGAGTAACCCATGAATATTTATCACCTTCTACAGCGACTTCAGTGTGAAAATTGTCTTCTCAAGCGATTTGATAATTTTTTGCTTCTTTTCTAAAAAAAAGTTTCTTCACGCCCCTTAAACCCTTCTCAGCTTGACTAACTTCTTGTATGGAAGAAAGTGCATTTTTAGTTTCTTTACGACGATTATCGGTTTGAGAAAGCCGGATTATAAAGTGTGACGAAAATCCCAGTCCGAACGATTGTGTCAACCTATACATCATTCATCTGTGTTATAAGTGACTCTAGTAAACTTTCCAAATGCATACAGAACAAAATCGATTATGCTTTCAACCATAGAAAAATTTAATTTATGATTTGTGTTACATTAGCATGATGTTTTTATTTTCTTGCTTTATTATGTCCGTTTTTATTAATAATCAAGTCGTAACACATTTTGTATTCACATTTGAAAAAAAAAAATGTTGCTTACTTACTGTCTAACGGATTCATTTAAATTAACTTTTCGAGTGGTTGACGATAAAATCTTTTTCACTTTGATCCACGAATAAATATAATTTATGTCTTAGCGAATTTTTAGTAAAAGTTGACAGTAAAGTAAATACCGTCTATTTTCGTTTTTGACAGTTTTTACAAATAGTAACTGATAACGGCGATAGACTTAAAAAATGTTTATTGCATTTTTTTGTTGTTATTTCTCATCGAATGCGGAAATAATAAAATCGATTTAACTTTCACTCTGCCTCAAGAGAAAAGAATATCGCAATATTTTTTTTTTTTTTTTTTTTTTATGTTTTATTATTTTTTCTTTTTGTTAAAGTACAAACATTTTCACTTTGTTTTCAAAATTTGCTCCAAAATCCAGAAAAATCAACAATCTAACACATGAATTACATAAAATACTCCAATATAAAGCTGCATTTTTGTCAAATCACAGGGGTGTTCCTTAAATTTGCTGTGTGTTAATTTTTTGCATTATAAAAGGAAACTTTTAGCATGTTTCTTTTCGCGCAAATTACAAAGTCGCGTATCGAAACTCAAAAATTTCTGATACTTTCCAAGTTAAAAGATGCGTGTTCTTTAAAATAACAGAAAAATCTCTTACAGTCACATGGGGTTTTTTCGCAACTTCCTGCCGGTACTTTACAAGCCTTTGAACATTTTTTCGACAGTGTAGGGGTGACTGGCGAGGTTTGAACCATTTTTTAGAAAATTATTTCTTGGTTTTTTTTTCTTTTCTTTTTTTTAAATATTGAACTAGAATAAACTTTTACATATCATTTTATTCGTTATAAAATCACTTTTCAAAATAAAATTGCGACATAAGTGTATTATATAAGAAACAGGTAAAAATAATGATTATAAATATGAGAACAAAATAAGTCAAGGATCCCCACACATGGGAGACTTAACCAATTTTATTTTACATTGAAATATTTGTTAACGGAAATAAAATCGGTTTTTAAAAAGGCAGAATAACTTTATGCTAGAAGGTTTAATTATTATTAAAAAAGAGTTGAGAAAGTGTGATGCGTAGACAAACCTGCTTATATGGAATTCAAGGCACAGGAGAAAAATTCCTGTTTGAAGACCCACTTTTTTTTTATAATCAGCCTGGCTGCATTAGTTACCAGATAGTTTGACTTCATGTCATTATGTTCATATTTTTGAAATTTGTCTACATACATTCCTAAAGCGTTTTGGGCACTGTTAAGTTCTTTTGCAGAGGAATGAATACCTAAAATTTTTAAAACTTCTTCTTTTACACTTTTAGCCTTTTCCATTTTTTCTATTTACCTACTAGGGTATTATTTAAATGAACGGAAAGTTAATATCAAATTTCCAATTTATATTTCATCATTAAGGTGTCATGTACCTTTTAAACGCGGCAAAAATTAACGAAAAAATTCAAAGTTTGAATTAGTCTATCTTCAAAACATTTTTAAGTATGAAAGTGAAATTTTGAACTTTGCATAAACAGATTGGGCTTTGTAATATGCTACCATTAGAAACTGATTCGCCTTTCGCGGAATTGGTGTATTTCTCAAATTAAAATAGCTCTTTTGTACTCTAAAGTCTATTACTCTGTAAGTCATTCCGCGCATGATATCCGGAGAGCGTGTGTATGGATTGTTATGAAATTTGGTGTAGATGCTGAGAAAATGAGTGCGTTTAAAATGATCTACTTTTAAGTATTTACAGTGATAATATTTTTTGTTATGATTATTTTTATTCATTAAAAATGTATTTTTTTTCAAAAATGGTTTTTACATAGTTAATGAAATAATTTTGACCTAAGATTAGATCATTTTAAACACACATATTTGCTTAGAACCTACACGAAATTTCATAACAATCCATAGACACGTTCTCAAAATATTATGCGCTGAACGAATAACGGAATGAAAAAAAGAGCTATTTTAATTAAAACAATACACACATTTCGTGAAATGTTAATCAGTTTCTAATGGTAGCATATTACAAAGCAAAATCCATTTAATGAAAAGTCAAAATTTGACCTTTATACGTAGAAAGCTTTTCAAGATAGATTAATTCAAAATTTCAATGTTTTCGTTAATTGTCGCAGCGTTTAAAGGGTAAAAGACCCCGTAATTTTTTTCTTTCTTCTTACAGCAAATTTTCTCATCTTCATTCAATCAATTTTAAACATTTTCATGTCTATTCATCCGTTTTTACTGTAGCTCTACAGAATAAATTTACATTATTTTAGAAATATAATCATTAACTCTTCATTATGCACTGTGTGTAATAAAAATATTTCCCAAAACGCTTAATTAAGGAGGTTTGACCATCTGGTCAATCCTCCCCACGTTAGTTGGGTCAAACTTCCCCATATATGACTTTTTTAAAGCATGGCACATGGTTATGTCTACCCTAATTTAATGTACAACTTTTATGCCTGAAATATAAGCTTAGTAGTTCTAGATTACTTAAAACTTATTTACTTTAATTTCTATTATATACTTTATTTGATAAAAGTTGACATTATTGATTTATTCTATACACATTTACAATTAGAAAATCATGTATTGTTAAGCTATAAAAAATTCCCTTTTCTATGTTAATTGGGGAAAAAAAGCATTCGGATTTCATATTCAAAAATCGGAATTTCATAATTAATGTTATAAAACAAGAAATGATTTTAAATACTTATAAATTTATGAATACTAATACATTTTTTATTGGAATTTTTTATTATTTTTCTTTTTACGATCTTTCATAAGTTGGTTAGTTCTTCTCGTCTCCAAAACTATTTTTCATTAATTTACTGGACAAATAAAACGGTTATCTTAAAGATAAATATCTTATAAAAGTATTTGTGCCTCTGCATGTGCTACAGTTTAAGATTTCCTTTATATTTTTAAATTAAAATAATTATAAATTATTTTTAGAACATTAAATGTTTGCTTTGTTATTGACTTACTTTAATATCGTAAAAACGGAATCACGAATAACAATCTTATAAACTGTCAATCCACACCAGAACAAATATATTATTATAAGATAGATTTATCACATTAAGAATCCGAACAAGGTTTATGTTTTGAAATATTTTGGAACCAAATACAGTCGAACCCGGTTAAGACGCTCACGGTTAATACGCGATCCCGCTTAATACGCGGATTTTATCTGGCTCCTTGAGCATCGCCCATAAGGCTAATGTAAAAATATCACGTTTAATACGCGAACGGTTACTACACGATCCCGCTTAATACGCGATAAATTTTCGGTCCATTTAGGGAAAAATCACATTTAAGACGCGAACTCATAAAGATGCGAATCCCTTCTCTCTTCACGAGTGTTGCCAATTTAGCGGATTATTTTTATTCAGATAAAAACGCTGTTTTCGAATACTATTAAAGGCGAAAATTACTAATCGGGAATAGTGGCAGATATATGAATAAAACAAAACCCCGCTAAATTAGCAAAATTGCAATTCTTCTTTGATCCCGCCTCCTAAAATTCTTTGTCTCTCGCTTCGTGTACTTTTTTTTTTACTGTAACTAGAGAGATATAGATGAATTAAGGAAACTGAGATACGTCATAAAAATTATTATGATTAGAAATTATCATACCCGTTGTTAGTGAGGTTTTAAATGTACGTATAGCATTATGAATGTATATTATAGGCAATAGAAAATGAAACTCGTAAAGATGAAAAAACACGACAGCGGTTGGATAATTTTGTGTTTTCTTTACTTTTTGCTATGCTAACAATACACGAAGATTAATAAGGATTTTTACATAAAGTTTAATAAAAAAATTTTTTTCTTATATCAGAAGGAAGGAGAGATTGTAAGGGTACTCATTATTACAAGTAATTAAATATGAATTTAAAACTGCGTTGATTTTCAAAGATTTAATATACTTTTTATTTCTGTTGAAAAAGAAATTGTCTAGTAGGAAAATTATTTTTATTGTTTTATTTTTGGTTGCAAAGTATTAATCGACAGTAAAGAAATGTTGGAATCCATGTTTATTTTCTGATAATATTCCAGTCGGTTCTATAAAAAGAAACGAGTTAAAGTGGAATACAATTAAATTTTAATCTAAATTTACATAAAAGACAATTTTCGACCGTAAACACATAGATAAAAGCTCCATAGTTCATTTGGATGATTAAATGTGTAAATAAGCGTAATTCCTGCAACGTAATATATTATACAAATCACGTTTAATACGCGATCCCGCTTAATACGCGACTTTTGTCCACTCCTTTAAACGCGTCTTAACCGGGTTCGACTGTATATATATATATATATATATATATATATATATATATATATATATATATAGTATAAGTTTATCGCGCATTCCTAAACATTTGTTTGTGTGTAGCTTCATTTTCTAAATGAATAAAGAAATATAATTTTTATACAAAATATTAACATAAAATAAATTGATAAAAACGAAAGGAAATATTTTTAATTTTCAGTAATTTCGCTTTATTATTACATCATAATCTACCAGCGTAAGTTAATAGGAAAGTTCATGTTGTATTTTTTTCTGTGATTAAAAAAAAATAAGACGAATATCTTACAAAAATAAAACAAACATTAAAATTAGATGATCTTCCAGTATGTTAAAATCGCATTCGTATTCGTCAAAGTAGCGTTTAGTGTTATCAGTGTAGTGAGATTTTTTTATTACTATAACTTTAAAATTCTCCTAATTATATGCTGTGTCTGCCAAAAATCATTTTCTGTATTCTTCTTATACATTAATTTTTAAAGGCACCAATACACACCAACAAATACGTTGCAGTTTGCTTTTCTTTGAAATTTTGATTCCAGTGATCAGCCAAAAAAATTTCACAATGCAGCAGTCTCCCATGTTGGGTATAAAAATACGAAATTGGACCGATGTATATATATATATTTATTTATTTTTTACTTAAACTTTATATATATATATATAATTTTTTACTTTACTTTTTACCCAATAGAAATTCATATGACGCTATATTATTCACTATAAAAATATAGCATACACTGTAAAAACAATACGACCAGTTTTTCTGTAGGAATCGGAAAAATTATTGCCCTTATCGTACCGGAAAAATTTCCGACCTAGCTCGTAATGAAATCCGTAAAATCGGAATACAATCCGTAAAATACCGTCTTATTGGCTATTTCCCTTTCTTACGGGTTTTATTCTGAGCTAGGTCGAAATATTTTCCGGTACGATAAGGAAAATTATTTTTCCGATTCCTACAGGAAAATTGGTCGGATTTTTTTTACAGTGTCCCAGAGCCCCCTGTATAGTAAACAAAGTAAAAATTGTAAGAAAATAATTTTTAATAAATATGTTACACATTAAATTTGTTAAAATTTCGTCACATGTATGCCGAGATATAGTTATCACGCAAACCATGAAAAGTGCAATGCCCTGTAAAAAAAAAAAAAAAAAAAAAAAAAAAAAAATCCGACCAGTTTTCCTGTAGGAATCGGAAAAATAGTTGCCCTTATTGTACCGGAAAATTTTCCAACCCAGCTCGGAATAAAATCCGCAAAAAAAAAAGGAAATAGTCAATAAAACTTTATTTTACGGATTTTATTCCGAGCTGGGTCAGAAATTTTTCTGGTACGATAAGGGCAACTATTTTTCTGATTCCTACAGGGAAACTAGTATTTTTTTACAGTGTATTTCAGTGCCACAACCTTTAATGAACAAAGAAAAAATTGTAACAATACATTTTTTTTTTTTTTTTTTTTTTTTTTTTTTTTTTTTTTTGCTAAAAGGCTGCATATGATTTTTTTTTAAGTACAATTCCAAGTCCATCCGAGATATAGCTCGCAGGGTAATCGTTAAAACTATAGCACAACAGTGCCATCTGTTGTGTAAGATGCATCAAAATCTAATCAGTACTTAGTTATGCATAACTGAATATCAAGTTTGACTAAAATGCATATAATAAGTGCTCAGAAAAACTGTTATGAAAATCGTAAGCAATACAGCACATCGGCGACATCTGTTAGGCTATATACACCAAAACACAATCTGTGTTTACATACATCAAGGGCTAACTAAAATTGAAACTTGGTGAAATTATACCCCATACATGCCAAGAAATAAAATTATGACAGAAATCGTGCAAAACACCTCACAGCAGCGCTATCTTTTTATCCGATATACATCAAAACCAATTGAGTATCTATTCATGTGTTCATCTATTCAAGAGAATATGATGTTTTATGAAATTTTGTGAATCAGTTCTTGAGAGTTATCACGAAAATTCTTAAGGATGCGTCATAGCAGTCCCTTCTAATAGGCAATATAACTCAAAATGTAATGAGCACCATTTGAGTAAAGATCTAACAGAATATGATATTATGTGAAATTATGTTCATTAATTCTAGAGAGAGACCGGTCGCACACACTTGTGTCACACTCAGAAAAACAAATAGGCAGGCAGAAATTTTCATTAGTAGTTCCATAGATAATTAGCAGTAAATTGTGTTCCGTCTATTAAAAAACGCGGAAATCCCTCCAAAAATGGAAGTAAAAAAAAATTGCGATTACAATACTTTATTCTCCCATATAAAAATGTAAGAAAACAAAAACATTTTTGAATGGAAATACTGGTAGCCAAATTTTAAACAAAATAACATTTTTCTTCCCTTACTTTTAACAAATCCATTCTCTCAGTTCAGAACAAAAAGGTTTCATCCCATTATGTATTTCATCTCAAAAACATTTCACTTTTTCCCACCTGACGATCAATTTTTTTAGCTGAAAAAGATTGCACATTTTTTCTAATCTTGAAAATGAAAGCATTTTTATATACACAACATTAAATATTATTCTAAAATGAAAAAAAATGGCTGATAAAATTAAACTCGCTATAGTTTCTCCGATCTCACGTTCAAAAGTCAGTACATACAGATTATTTGTAACTGTCTCTAACAACAGAAAGTTACCATCAAATGGAGTGACTTTGTCTAATTTCTTGTTTCCTTTTATCTTCAAAGAACCAAAAATCTTTAAAGTTTTTATTTAAACAATTTCTAATTTTTTTTTCTGTTTCAGGATATCAATTATAAATTTAAAAAATGACATTTAGTATTTTTAAAGAACAGTTTAAAAAATATATATTTATATAATTTAAAAAGATTGAGAAAGTCACCTCAAGCATTGGATGCTTTTGTTTCATTACTAAAAGAAACCATAAAATAAGTCTTTAAAAAAAATAAGACAATGCAAACCCACTATTATGCTAGAATAATAAAAATGTAAAAAAAAAAAAAAAAAAAAAAAAAAAAAAAAAAAAAACTAAGTCACGTCAAGATTAAAAAGGCACAAACTTTGTATGAAACGTAAAAGAAAAATGAAATTTCTTTCTAAAGTGAGCATTATGGATGAAATGTAAAAAAAAAAAAAAAAAAAAATTAAAAATTAAGACGGTAGGATTAATTTTTTCAATAGAAAATAAAATGTTACAAATATTCACTTATTTCAGGCTCTGAAAAAAATTCTTTTAGAATAAAAAGTTCTTTTTTTTTGAGGGGAGCGGTGGAGTATATGCTTTAGGAACTTATAGATTATTATTTAAAGTAATGATACTAATTGAATATTTTTTATGGCTTTTCTTTGATTAAATGCATGTTGTACAACAGCACTTATCATTTTCTGAAGCGTTTCATCAGTATAATTTTTATGCTTACGACTACCTACTAAAGATTTATGCCATGAGGCATTATTACACAAGTACCTGTACTAAAAATAATATATATATATATATGTATATATACATACTAGTACTACTTTTATATTTTCAGTGTATGTTTTCTTTTATGACTTTATTTTCGGAAACACTAAATATAATAAATAAAATATATTTGAGGCGACTTATGTTCTGAGACAAATCAACCCAAACTGACATTAAAAAAGTTGGTTTGATCATAAAGTCAGTACAAAGTATCAAATTAGTAAATCTAAATCTCATCGATTTGTATGTGTGATAAGGAAGACATATTAAGAAGAAAAAAAAATGTATTTATTCCTTTACAGTAGGGTTGCACAAGCTTTTTAAGAGAAGGGCCACTTACAAAAATTTATGGGTTGTCGAAGTCCACATCAGTAACAAGGAGAGAATTCTATTTTGGGGAAGTAATCTGTGGCCTATAATCAGATAAAAAATATGGTTTCAGAGGGGAAGATTTTTACCCCTCTAGATCCACTACCCAGCCAACTTATCCATTCAGTTGGCAAGTATATATTCGCAGTTTACATTTGTATGAATAACAGATATATAGAAGGGATTATTTAGAAGGATTGATAATATACCTTGACTTTTTGGGGGAGTAAATTTTGTTTTATTAAACGTGCTAAAAAACAAACATAAACATGAAAGTGGCTAGTGCCAAAAAAAAGTGAACTTTGAGAATTAAGGGGGGGGGGGGGCGCTGATCAACGAAATTTGCTATTTTTCCGTACCTGATTGACAAAATATGCTATTTTACCTCACCCGATCTACGAAATTTGCTATCTTTCCGCAACCGATTGACAAAATTTGCGATTTTTCCACGGGTTAAAACAAAGTCACCATGAGGGTAATTGTAAAGTTGAGTAGTAAAAATATATGCGTTGAAATACTATATATATATATATATAATAAAAAAACTTCAAATAGCAAATGACAGGTAACAAATGAAAAACAAACCCAGATATCATAATATTACAGCACTAATCAAAAATCTACGAACCTATATAAGAAAGTAACACATAACGAAATACGGCTTTAAAAATGAGTTTCAATACATTTATTATAAAATAATAATTTAATTTAAGAAATAACTAACATATGAACATTGCAGACACTAATAGACATTTATCTTCTTGCTCATCATCGATTTTCTTTGGATTCTATATTTCGTTTCTGGCCAAATATTACAGTTTGTAACTTTATACATTTTCCCATTGTCTTTAATAGAAAAATAAAACTTCTTTCAAAACTGCATCAGATAACTTTATTTGAGATATAAAGAAGTGATCATAAACTTTAATGCAATCCTTGGTTTGTTATTATATTATATTTCTTATTGATAAAAAAAACACCCGAAAAGAAAGTAATGATTAAACTGAAAATCGTTAAAGTTATCTGTTCAATAAATTTCTTGAGGCCTTTGTTAAAAAAATAAACAGTTAAAGATTAAAAGATATGTTATATAAAGACTAGCGTATGAGTTAAAGAGTTATATAAGTTACAATAATTTCATTTTAATGTATAACATTTAAAAATGAGTGAAATTTATTTTTAAAAATGCGACTTATATTTATCTTCTTGTAATAGTAAAAATGTAAAAGTAAAAATGTAAAAGTAAAAATGTCTTAAATTAACGTTTATTAATAATTAATGTTCAGTAAAAATGTCTTAAATTAACAAATGTATTCCCCCGTCAAAAAAGAAAAAAAAAGAACTTTTAAATGAACTTTTAAAATGAACCCCATACAAAAATTCTTTTTAGAAGGAAAGCTGTGCTTAAAGCAGTTTGAGATTTCTTTATATGATCAAGGATTAACTCCAGCTTTAAAGTCAATTTTCAAAAAAAAAGATGAATTTGGGTGCATGATTTCTGAGAAATGGCTGGATAGAATTTAACGAAATTTTAACTGAAGGTATAAACCTTATAGATGCACAAAGCGACCTACTATTATGTTCATCAAGTAAAAAAATTAGAAATTATGACTATTTTTATAAAATAAAAAATTCAAAATTTTGTTTAGAATTTTTTATTTTACATTTGTTTTCTCAGGGACTAATCATTATATCCTTTCCAGTTTAAGTAATTTTAAACACGCATTATAACACCACTCAATAAAACATTTTTGGCTTACTATTGAATTTTGAAAAATCATGTGCGTGAGGTATATATGCTGAATTCGTTTATTAAAAAAACAATTAATTTCAAATGAAATTAAAAAACTTTATTTGCATCTAGGCTTTTTTTCAGAACATTGTCTATTAGCATATATCTTTTTTTAAATGTGTGTTTAATATTTCATATCAGAAAGTTAATCAAATGTGGAGTTATAGTAATCGATATCAGGGTCTCATTTTCATGTAATTTGTCAGATTCAAAGCTATCTGACCCCTCAAATTCAAAAAGGAATATGCTTTTTTTCAGGAAAAATAATTTTTGTGGACTTTGCAACTTTTGAATTATTTTTTTTTGAGTATTTTGTAATATTTTTTTGGCATATCATAAAAGTGTTTTTAAAGGAAAAGGCTTTTACCATAAAACAAAAATACAATTCTTGTTTTTTTTTTTTTTTGAAAAATTGAATGAAGTTTTAAAATTGTATTTTCTTTACAATTTTCAATTCTTTTAAACATATTTTTTACATACTTCTCGCATAAGTGTTCGGTAGGAGTGTGCTTTCCAAAATATTATTAATTTAAGAAATAATAAATAAAATGTTATAACATACGCACAAATACCGTAAAAATGACAAAATGCTTAAAAGTTTTATTTAAAAAAATATTACTGAAATTCCGATTTCAATTTCATGAAATGTGCTTTAAATATTTCCCAATTAAAAATGTATATGGTGATTTTTTCAGGATTTTTATTATTCTGGTGTATTGGAAAAGCACGAGTGAGAAAATATGAATGATTAGAAAAACCGGTAACGCACTGTGGTAGTTTAATTGAATGTCAAAAATGTCCATATACTTGTGATTACCAGTATATGAGCATCATTTATGTACAAATTACAGTATAACTTATCAATTCAACATAAACGCACTATTTTTCATTAAAGTTTAGAAATATACGCATCTTTTGAAAAAAGGTTATTTGTACCTATTTTATGTCATGTACAGAATTCGCTTAAAGATAGTACATTATCACACTATACATATTACTACAAAGAAAATAAATTTTACATATATAACACATCATGACACGATTTAATATATATATATATATATATATATATATATAAGCTAAAAAAAGGTTAAAAATAAAAATATAATATATAATCTATCTATCTATTATATATATATAATCCAAACGGAAATTTCGTTCCGAACGCCGAGATTTCGAGTTCTAGGGCATGGAGTTTTACGGAACTTATACCGTTAGATAGGTATCGTTCCAGGGAAGGTTTTAAGCTATAACACATCATTCTACCTAGATTAGTTATAGAATTATTACGGAAAATTCTATTATTTTGGACTTTGTTACTTCATATTTAATTAAATATCTGGGCTCCTATTGGTGGTAGAGCTTAGATCTCGCGCCAAAAGTAGCTCCGAAGCACCCAAGCAAACTTTTCCCCGCGATTATTTTGCCGTCTTCCGATTTCCTCTAACTCTATTAGGGGCCCGCGTAGAGCCCCTTTAAAATATTTTTCGTAGTAATTTCAGCAATTATCTTAAATTATTGGTTAAGACCGCCACCCTCCCGATTCATGTATCTACCGAAAGGTTGCATGAAGGAGTTTCGTTCAGATACGCTTTCGTTAAGAATAGAGTGCGCTCCCTGGTGGTGGAATTTGGAACTAACATAACGCGATATTGTTAAAATTAGGAAATCTAAAAATGCGATCTGTTTTAAACTTTGAGATAGTTCATAACACATAATCTATTATCTATTCCATTATATATATATATAAAATCTATTATCTATTCTATTATATATATATAAAATCTATTATCTATTCTATTATCTATTATATATATAAAATCCAAACGGAAATTTCGTTCCGAACGCCTAGATTTCGAGTTCTACTGCATGGATTTCTACGGAACCTATACCGTTAGATAGGTATTGTTTCAGGGAAGGTTTTAATCTATAACACATTATTCTACCTATATTAGTTTTAGAATTATAACGGAAAATTCTATTATTTTGGGCGATAAGGTTACCATTTTATTTCTTGGCGAAATTCATCGTTGATAAAAAAAAAATTGAAACGGCTATTAAACCTCGAAAAATAAAAGAAAAACTGTTACTAATTTTATTTAAATGAAAAAAAAAAAGAAAAAAAGAAGAAGAAAATCCGTTTTAATGAGTGATAATATTAAAAAACGGAAACATTTAATCAAAACCTGAAAGAAATATTTGTTACGCTTAAAAATTAATTTAATAAGAAATATTACACTTGATACGCAATATTTGGCTCTTTATCGCTTGCGTTAAATATGCAACGAATCTGAAAATTTGATTAGATGAAATTTTAACGACATTTTCTTTCTGTTCTGTTCTTTTCTTTTTTTTATATCTAATTGTCCCATCACGTGACTTATAGAAGAAACAAGCAGATGTAATTGTGAGTCACATGTGTAATTACTATTTGTTTCTTTACAATTTTTTATTTTTCTTTTGTCGCCAAACAATGTGATTTTAAGCCAAAAATGCATAAGCGTGACATTAGCTTGAGGATGTTCTCACAAATGGTGGTTTTTTAGGCGAAAGAGATCATTTTTTGAGTACATTTTCATATTCAATTGTAACTTACATAGATATCAGTTAATATTTTAAAAATGGAATCGAATACTTAAATTTCAGTGTGAATTTCTGCCACACATACATATTGTAAAATAATTTCATACTTTTTAAAATGTTTTTCGCTGTAATTCCGAAAGCATGTGATATTTATAAACTCGAACTCAGATCAACGAATATTACCCATTTTATTTAAGCAAATATTATCTATTTTCTCAAGTCATATCGCCAATTTCATTTATAGGAAAATTCACAGATTCGAAATGTAGGAAATAAAGATAGTTTTTAAGGAAATTTATGTTTTAATACGTTATTACTATGGAAAAATTCAACATTTTGAAAAAAAAAATTACAAGTCTTTTGTAATTCGTCATTTCTTCTTCGTCTTTCTTCGTACTTTCTCCTCTGTTATATAATATTTCAAATGATATTGGACTAATTTTCGATCATCGATTCACCGCAAAATCGCATATCTAATATAGTATATAAAATAAAGTCTGGATTAGGGGACTAATTAACGCACAGCGCAAACTACTGAACCTAAAATCTTGAAAATCGTGGTAAAAATACTTCTCATGACATAAACTTCTGCTAAGAAAGGATTTTCTAAAGTGTCACCCCTAATGGTTTTTGCACGGGGAGGGGAAAAAATCGAATATCAAAATTATGCGTCAAATGATAGCATATTTTAATGTAGTTTTGTATGCTGAATTGAATGCTACCAAATAAATTTTTATAAGTCCAACAGGTCATGATACATTTCATATTTTTCTAATTTGGCGGTGTCTTTGGCATCTAAACCTCAAAATATCTATCATTACATCCGTTACTCTAGCAACTGAAAAAATTCAAATCAACCCTTTTGGCTAAAAAATAAAAACGGCTCTATGAGTTTGAAATAAAAATGCAAGCATCTTAATTTTTTAAAAAAATAGTGATTTTATGTAAAATAAAAGGGAAAAAATTACTGAGAATTTAGCGTTATAAAACAAAAATGGAAAAGGTACTACTTAGATATTCCGTCGACCAAAAATCTATCGTCAAACTATAACATTAAATGCCAATAATGGTTGATCGTAAATATCAAATTCACTTGAATTTAAACAAACTACACGCGATTACATCATCAAGTGATTTTAATTTCGACGTTTTATTTGTATTCTTATTAATGTTATACTAATTTATTTGTTATTTCGTTATTTGAAATAAAGATTATGTCAATTTATATAATTTGGCGAATAGTTTGGCGATTTATATAATTTGGCGAAATTGGTCGACGGGATAACAAGTAGTACCAATGAAAATATTTAAGTATGAAAGCAATGTTTGTAACGACTTTAAAATTATTTTCATATATATAACTCGGTTTATGACGTCAGATGCCGTCATCCGAAGAATCTACAAGAGTCTTTTTCCATTTTTTCCGGTCATAGGTTCCTCAATGAAAGAAATTGGAATTGGAATAATATTGTGCGATTTATAAATTGCTCCTCGATAAGAAGAAAAAATGGGTACATTTATAACAACCGTGCGCACATCTCGCTGATAGAATTTTTTAAATTCCCAGTAGCAGTAGTTACATTTTGCGTATGTAAATTAAAAATATTTTTTTGCTTTTAATTATGGCATTATTTCCTGTTATTGCTTATCTTTTCAGTTTTTTAAATGAAATTAGTATAAGGCATGCATTTTAAATTAAATGAGTGAAAGGTTTGTGTTTTAAATGAAAATAATAAAATAAGAATATGCTATGAAAACAATCTTTATTGATTTATTACCTGCGCCCGGCTGACATAAAAGTATCACAAAAGCCACATATTCACTTTTCTTTGAGTAGTTGCTCATGAGAATTCAAGTTAACCTTCCGTAATCGGATACTTCACATATTGGTGTATTAGCTTTAATGTTGAAAGCATCGTTTTTGTTTGAAGCGAAAACTTTACTATGAATTCTATTACACAAAATCGCATCATCATCATCTACTATATATTTACAACGGAAATTTGTATTTCATTCCGATTGTTTATAATACTTTCGTAGGATATACCACAATTAGTTAGGTAATAATTTTGGAAAGGTTTTAGTGTATACATATTGTTCAAGGGTACTTAGTTATAGAGCAACAGTAAAAGTTCAAAAATTAAGTGAACCTGATTATGAAAGTTTAGCCTTTTTAAAAAAATCTACAGAACATATTTTGTTACAAGTGGCCCTGTTGCATGACTTTTAGGAATGGTGTTAGTATATACGATTTCATTATATGTTGATTAGTTACAGAGGTATTAATTCCTGTTGTCATAACGGTCTCATTACCCGACCATAAGTGCGCTGTTTATAATCAACTAAAACAATTACTTCTTAATTGCTAAATTTTGTCCAACGCTTAAGATAACATTATATCGCAATGGCGTTCGCATCGTTTTCAGTAATGTGCAAGGTCAAGCTGAAGATCCATATTGTTTAAAATACAAGTTCAAATTCAACATTTAGTTTAATCCAAGGTTCATTTGGAAATATTGACCAGCGCAGCGGGCATAGCCTGCTAGTCTATATATATATGTTTTGGTTATATCAGACCCATTATCAAAGAAAATAATAATATTTCTAAATTGCACGATCTATGATGTCATGATATGAGCTGAACAGCGAATTGAAAGCAAACCAACTCAAATGCACCATTAGACAGCACAATGTGGTTTTTCACAACTTCAACGATTGGCCGCATGTCCCTAGAACGGCAAAAGTAACAGATAGGAGGGCGACTGCAAAGACCATGACATCATCGAGATGACGGCTGAAATTCCAGGATTAGATATAACTCAAGTAGCATATTAAAATGCAACTGGTCTTCCTAATCATACTTTGGTGGAACCACCTTCAAACCCTTTTGTATTTATTGATTCGTATGTTTGTCATTCTGTTTCCCTGCACCTTTAGAATATCAAACAAGGAGAACTCATGGCTGCCACAGGCGACTTTTTTTTAATTCTAAGTTGCACCATTTTCTCTAAACAGAAATTCTTAAAACACGTGTTGACAACATTTGGAACAGAAATATAATTCGAAATTTATATTAGAAAAATACTGGTGCAAGCAGAGTATAAAAATAGTTCCATGCGGCAGCTCTGAGAATTTTTGCAGGGAAGCGCAATGATAAACAAGTCAACCTATAAAATCGACGTTGAAAGTGTTTTCCACCATGATATGACTTGGCTGACCAGTTGCATTTTAATATGCAAATTGAGTTTTAACTATTCTGGGAATTTCATCGGTCATTATGATGAGGTGATGGCTGGTTCAACCGCCTCCCTGCCTATATCTATACAGAAGCTGAGAAGGGATGCACTATCTCACCCGCTTTATTTTCTAGAACTTGCTTTTTCAAATGACCACTTGTTTCGATCCATGCAGAATAATCTTCCTGGCTGGCATTTACACTTGTTTGAAGATATGTAAAAATAGTTCGATTCATAGGTATCCCAAGAAGACGAATTACTTTTTCGCCGAAAAATCCATTTTTTACTGAAAAGAAGGGAAAATTCTATAGCAAACAAGGGTCGATAGTTTAAAAAACAGTTACTTATCATTTTGTTTTGTAATAAACATGAATTATCATAAAACACCCTTTAAACGCATGTTTACCAATTATTTTTAAAAATATATCATACAGAAATGGATAAATAGAATTTATCTGAAATTGAAATAATGATTATAATATAAACCTTTCGAAATTTTAATGCATAACATCTTTACAACAATTCTTATTAATGGCTTCTTGAATCATTTTAATAATCCCTTTGTTATTAAGAAGAATTTCTGTTTAACCTAGAAGGCCTGCGTTTATGTTCCTTAACAGAAATCTGTCTGAATGTGAGGAATTAAGTCAAGATAAATTCATAGAGAAATTATGGGATTAAATTAATGCGGATTATAGGAAGTGGAGAGATCGATAGCAGCTTATTTCTCACCTTCTAAATACATGACAGTTTTTTTTTTTTAAATTTCTTAAATGTGGTTAAAATAATTATTCTTAATTGATATTGAGTTTTAAGATAATTTTGAATGACGAAGATTAATGGATTTTTCAGAAATATTTTTGTTTATTTAGCAATAAAATAAATACATGTTATTATTAACAGAACCAGAATACGTATGTATAAAATCCCTTTTTTATCTTTGTGTTTGTTCTCAGTTGTTTGCATTTTCTTAATTATGTAAAGAAATATAAAAGGACATAAATATTTGTAATTATTTGTTACTAAAAATGTATATTCAAATAAGTGTCAATATACATACGTTTTATTTTGGAGTAAATAATTAATAATTCTTTTGCTACGAATTATTTTTGTATTTCATGGGCTTCCTCTGATTATCTAAATACGTTTTTTCGAGAAACATTATAAATATTATATATATCAAAAGAAAATATATATATATATATATATATATATATGCAGAATATCTTCGCTGACACAATAAATTACTACTCTAAACACAACAAATAGATGTCATTCCTGGTTATGTTGATATATTCTAAACTATTTACAAATTAATATTTACAAAATTACTAATACATCTTAAATTCAATCTAATCGTCGTTAGAACATCCATCACACTTCTTATACGTTTCTTTGTAGCATTCTTCAGCATACCTCACTCGTTCACCGCCAAAACACAATCTAATGTTCTTTCCTGTTCCAAACCAGCTCTCTTTGCTTCCGTTCCCCGGCTGGCTTTAAGTCACGCCTCGTCTATTCAGCCGATCTCTAGAGTGTCTGTATGATATCAGAGTTACTTTTCAAGAATAAATCACCTATCACTCCTGGATGGCGCTTCGAATGCTAAGCGCTGTAGGCATGCAGCGTGTAAATGCAATTCCACATATATATATATATATATTCGGGAAACCAGACATTTACATTATACCAAACATTACACCAAACATTAAAAGTTTAACCAAACATTAAAAGTATTTAAAATGATATAAGTATGTTTTGCAGCAAAATAATTTATATTTTTGTTAAAGAAATAATTAAGAAATCTAATTAGTAGTGCTTAGTTTCCGCAGGAACTCAGCTCCTGTAATTCCTCGTTATTACTGAATATTTAAATATTGATCGAATTCACCGGAGCTCAGAAATACTACACTCCGTAGCCCAGCGGAAGATCCCTGCTAAAAAAACAAAATTATATCTTTCTTTTTCAACCATTTGCAATCCTTTGTGTTCTTTCTTACCAAAGTTCTGAGATTTGCATTTTTTCGTACATACTAGGAAAACCTAGCGTTTCGCAAATGGAGGTGCATACTTATATCGAACACTTGCATGCATAATCAATGTCTTTTTGTCCCAATGGTTTCTGGACGGCGACGAAGAATACCGGAATAACCCGCAACCGTATTTGCCATTTTTCTCGGGCTCGACACGCTGCTTCTTTTTCGTGTCTATAAAATATATTTGTTAATCAACCTTTTTAGCTCCACAAGATGTTTAATTTGCAATGAATCTGACAGGAGCGCATATCCAGTACTTCTTTAGTTTTAGTGAATGTTTAAATATTAGCACGAACTCACTGGAGCTTCTAAATACTGAGCGCTAAAGACCACCAAACTATCGCTGGTTGCTGCATTTTGTTATTTCATAGAAAGAAATCCTTGGCGAGTAGGATTTCCTATAATCCCCCATTCCTCATATTGATGTATTTGCTCTATTCATATATTAAACCGTATACATAAATGAGGACATGAATTTCACAACTCGCTTTATCCAGAAAATAAAATTTTGGGAAATCCGGAAAAACTTCTGACATCGCCCATTGGTTTTCATTGAAAACCTAGATTTTGCAATGACAGAAGTAGACAATAAAACTCGTTTCTTTTGTAGGTTGTAGTGTTTTTTCGATGCAGTTTCACAAATAGAATACATTGATAGAAAAATGATTTTTTTTAAATTTTGGATAAGACAAGTTTTTAAACTCATATCTTTAAATTCATATTGGTATAGTAAAAAAATATGTTAAAACTTTCTTTTGCTGAAGACAAAATCGCTTTATGTTTTCCAAATTATGTATGAAATTTAAATATGCTTTGGAGGAGACGGGGTAGGGGGGGGGGGGCATAAACTACGGTTGATTTTACTCCAGAATATTTGAGGTAATTACCAGGTAGCTTTTTGTTAGAAATTAAAATTATTTAAATGATTAATAATGAAAGGTAAATTTCCTTATCAATAAAATTATAAAGATAATTTATTCACAAGCATAATAATAAATAACAACAACAATAAATAAATAAATAAATAAATATAAGTAAAAATAATTTACTGATTAGCATATTTTGGACTTTTACTTTTCTTTATACAATATTACCTCATGTATCTTCGGAAATGATTAATCACGCAACTTAAATTTCATTATTAATTTCATGTTTAATAAAATGTATACAGAAGAACAAAAACGATTAACAATTCAAGCCGTACTATATTTTATTTCTTTCATCTAATGCATTCATGTGATAATAAAGAAAACAATGAATAAAGCTTTTTAACAATAAAAGGAAAATTGTGCTCATCTTGTCAAATTGTATCTAACATATGTTCGATCAAAGTTAATGCATGTCCTGTGATAACCGTCGCTGTCAGTAACTCAGAGGATCCAATATTTTTGCTTTTAGTTTATTTCTTATGCACTACCATTTTATGTATTAGCTTCCATTGAAATGATTATTAAAAAAGTTTAATTTTATTACGAATTAAATTATAAATTTAATTTATTCAGAAGATGAATAAAAAAGAAATAAAAGACAATTTACTGAATAGCGTATTTCGCACTTCTACTTTTATTCATAAAATATAACCTCGATCATTATCATATTAGAACATAATTAATCATGAAACTTTATTTTTATTATTAATTTCTTGTTGAATCAAATTTATTCGAGAATGACCAAAATGGTAGCGACCAAATGAATCTTTACCATAATTATAACTTTTATTTTCTGAAATTTATCTGAAGGACATACGTCATGAAACCTATTGTGTGTATGTGCACCCGTTTCGAAGTGTTTATTTATTAAGGTCTTTAAACTAATTATAAAATCTAATCGTATATGTAATAATTCACAATTTCAAAGTAAATTTTGATTCTAAGCAGTTTTGTTGTTGTTTTTATTTTAATTATCTGTCTGTATAACAAATGGATTAGTAAGAAATGTTTCAGTAATTTGTTTTAAGTAGTTAAATGGAGGAATACTATTATTTCACACTATAACATATTAGAAACTAATGTCAATCTTTTCCATATTTATTACTTTTCCTTTTGATCTTATGCATTAATATGACAACAGAGAGCCAATGAAAAAAAAAAGATTTCCAACAATACATGAAAATTCTTGTTCATCTCAAACAGTTTTGAAAATTGAATTACTTTGAACAGATACTTAAAAAAAAAATACCAAGAACTAATTAATAGTTTTAAGTTGTTTTAATTTTTAGTTCGTCTACATTTTAATGTTTTTCATGTTCTATATATATATATATATATATTTGATAATTTCTGTTTAAACGTAAGAAGAATAAGTTGATTTCCATTGAAAATTCGTTTAGCATTTCATCATAAAATACGTAAATTTATTACTATTAATAACATTAAATATATGGTGAAATGATTTATAACATTATATATCTGTATATACCCTGCCAAATTTTGTATACACATTCATTTCTCCTATAATTATTTCCGTGTACGAATATACTAAATTACTAAATTACCTCTTAAAATGACATCTAAATGACAAAATAAAGCTTCGTGATTTGTTTGTCTAAACGTTTCAATTTTATTTAAATAATAAAATTTCTTTATCTATAAGATTTATTCAAGACAATTTTTTGTATCATGTATGTAATAATTAAGGAGCATGTTAAAATTATGTTAAACAAGTAAGAGTGGATGTCAATGTTTATTATTATTATTATTATTATTACTATTACTATTTTTTTTCTTTTTCTTTTCTTTTCTTTTTTTTTTTTTTTTTTACAGTTTACGTCATTGATTTATTTTTCAAAATGACTTCCTTTTATTTATTTATGTATTTTTTTTTGTGTGTGGGGGGGGGGGGGGTGTTGTTAACGTTTACTATGTAACAAGTGTTTAATTCTAGTTCATTTTTAATAATGATTTGAGTAAGTTACACATAACTAGGAATGATTAGATAATGTAGGATTTTATTTTAAATATTAAAAATACGATTCTGCTATTTTTTGAACGTCTTACTTTGCTTTTTTAAAATCAGTTTTAAAATTCAAGAAATCAATTTAATTAGTAAGAAATAAATTTAAACATTTTATTGCATCCCAAACGGTAAAAGTTAGATGTTTCTTTTCAGTATTTTAATACATCCAGATTATAATGCTGCAATAGGACCTCTTATCTGATTAAAACTGAAAGTCAAGATTTTTTCTATTTAAAAATATATTTATGAACTTTAAATTCTATGAAATTGGGTAATTATTAGCATTTCTTAAAATTGATTATCATATATTCTTCATGTAATCGTTTTAAATGTGAACTTTTACTGAAACCAATTGTAACTTTTGCTCAGTTTTCGAATACATTTTAGAATCAATTACAAATTTAGACGCGTTTACTGTTTCCAAAAAAAATTTTAATAGTCCCTACAAGTAAAATAACATAAAACGTTTCTTTCATTTAAATGTCATATTGGAAGATATTGGCTTCATTACTGTATAACCACGAAATGACGTTCCGTACTTAAAGAAAAGTTTATTATATTGTTTTTTTAGGACATTTGTAAACACAATTATAGCACATACGAACAGCTTGTTCTCGAGCCCTTATTATTTTTGACAAGTTTTTTCCTACTTTTATGTTCACTCTTATTTCTTCTTATAATAAATATAAATAAGAAAAATGTTGATGGCACAATCGGTAATACATGTTTTCCTTTCAACAACGCAAAAAGATTAAAAGATATAAATAAATGGAAAATTATTCATTCAAAAGTAAAATTTCAAATAAGAATAAGAATGTTTCGTATTTTTTTATGTTCATAATTTTCTAAAACCTAATTGTCAGAATCAGTATTATCTGTCTCTAAATAATTAAAAATGAATTAGTAACAATATTATTTAGATATATAATTTCATAAGATGCTAAGACTATTCCATTCTTCATTTACTTCATAAATCTTTATTTGTAGCACAAAATCTATCGTATAATTTAAGAACTATTAATTTAAAGTATACCATTTATTTATCAAAAACGAATTAATAATTTACAACACTTAAGAAGTTTCCAAATTGCTTTAATATAAGAAATATAAATGATGATTTTATGCAACGAAACAATATTTTTTAGTCGAGTTTGTTTGACGTCGAGTTGAAACATTTTATTTTTTTCTTATATAATTACACACTTTGACTGTTTTCGAGTCAATCTACCATAATGGGTCGCTCACAGTACTAAAAACATCAGAGTTTTCCTTTTGTTTAAATGTTACACTGGAGTACATTGGCTTCACTTGAATGTAATCACAACATGACAGTCCTCGAAGGGGCATTGAATTTGTTGTTTGTTTTCGACAGTCTTAAAACCATTAAGTTCGTGGGATTAAATTGCTTCATGTGGTTCTGTAAACTCATTATTTACTGAGAAATTGTTTTTTTTTTCCTTTACACTTTATAAATAAATATAAAGACTGTATTCACAAATTACTTTAACGGTTGTGACTTTCTCTAGTATTTAAATTTAAATGAAAAAAATCTTCAATTCGGAACATTATTTCGGGGTAAGATTTAATTGCGGTCTGCATCATTAAAATTATTCTTTGCTTTAAAATGTCGCTGGAAAATAAACAATGGGTTTAAAATTGTGAATTTGTGCTATGCGAAGAGAAGTACTCTTATCCGACAACTTAAAAAGAGTTGTGAAAACTATGGTTTTGACATATTTACAAGTAGAAGAAGTGACATAATTAACAACAAAGAAAATAAACGTCAAACTTTAAGTTTGACTGGGATAAATGTTTATAATGCATACCCAACAAGGATATTTTCACACCTTATTATATCTAAAATCGCATCAAATATTTTTAAAAAGAATCCAACAAACCAAAACAGTTGCAAAATCTTTTCACATCTCTATCTCTTTAAAAGATGTAACCAAACTTATTAAATCTGATTTAAAGTTAATCAAAGCAAACAAAAAAAAAGAGCCCTTCCGGCCTGTGCCGGGAAGGAGAGGTAGCTTTTATATTCTTTATTTTTTTAAAGCCTGCTTATTTTATTCAAACATACGGAGCGTAAATTAGTGGAACCTGATTATAGAAGATTCAATACTAGTTTTTGTCCATACTGAATATGAGTTAGAATTTCGTGAAATTAGTCAGGTATATCCAAGTTGGTTTCATTTAAAGCGATTTATATTTGGTCGATAAATTCGGCGATATTTTGATGTTCCCGCCACTGTCGCATGACAAAAATAAGATTTTTCAAAATGTGACCCAAATTAGAAATTTAAACTGCTATATGTCAGCTATTTTTTAATATAAAGCTGAAACAAAAATACTAAGGAGTCTTTGTATCCAGGTAAATCATTTAAGAATAAAATCTATTAAAATTTCTAGTTTTTTTTGTACCTCTTTTTAAAATTTTTAAAATTTTAAACGACCACAAGTGAAAAATGGATATTTGTACTTACAATTCATGGATTTTGGATCTATGCATGTCTAATTACAACAGAAAACACTCGATTTACAACTAAGAAAAAAAAAAGACTTAAAAATATTGAATTAGATGAAACAAGGAAAGTTTTGCAGAAGCTTTATGGTTATTGCTGAATTCTGTTATAACGGAAATATTAAAATTAGGAAAGTAATAAAAATAGTTAACATTAACACTGGCTACTATCAGAAACATGTGTTAGCATTGGTTTCTAAAGAAGACATTCCATCACTTTACCGTGCGGAACCATCTTTATCGTGTTCAATTCCATCAGGATAAGCCTAGTAGCCATACCTCTAAATGTACTACTGTGTATTTAGGGAAAATTAGAAATGAAACCAGAATTAAAATTATTATTAGTGTACCATACTTAAAAGAGTAAAAACGGAACCATTATAAGATCACCCATGTGTCTGTCTGTCACAGCCATTTTACTCGGAAACTATGGAGCGTGGAAAGTTCAAATTTTAGGAAGTAATAAGGACTATTGACAAACATATTTACAGATTATTAAACATTTTGAATTATTTTTAGGAAAACTGTAGAGGGTCTAATTAAGTTACTTGAAAAAAAAAATTGCTTTGTATATCGTGTGGAGTATCATGTGAATGCTTTCGTAACGCTGAACTTAAAAATACACTCCTTTTAATTTTAGGTATTATATTTTCAGAGATATCGTTGAAAATGTAGTGCAAAAATATGTTCTCCCCCACCTATTTCCAAATCTACTGAAACTAAAACAAGTGGGTGAGTGTGATCGCAGATCTCACAGAAGGTTTCGCTTAATATCTCTTTTAAAACATTTTATCCTTAAATTAAAAAATCAAAATTGCTAATTTAAAATTATTAATTCCTTACATAAATGGCAGCGCCATTACATTTAGGAATCCCCCCCCCCCCCGAAATCATCCACTACCCTATTTCAAATTTTATATTTCACTAATAATATGTATAAGAGAACTCCGTCAAAAAACTACATTTAAAAGGGAGGAAGAGGCATCGGATCCGTACTACATGAATAAGTTTTCATAGACCTATTTAACGATTAGTCAAATGACGGGTGGTCCTTAAAATTTCGAAAAGTGCCCCACCCCACGGGCGAGACAAAGGGGGGAGGAGGGCATAGGATGTCTATAATATGAATAAGTGTTCAAAGACCTATCTAAAGACATGCACATGAGTGGTGTCCTTGAACTGTCGAAAAGTGCACCCGAGGCAAAGGGGGGGTGGGAATCGGATGTATATAATATGAATAACGTTTCATAGACCTATCGAACGATATGCCGCATGAGGGGTTTACTCAACATTTAGAAAATATACCCTCCCAGTGCACCCTCCTCTTTCCCGTGAATTACCCGCTCTTTTAAATATTTAAACTTAAAAAATAATATTGATATGAGGGCTCAGTTAAAAAACGCATTCAAAATTCAATAAACAGCTGATCTGAAGAAAAAAGAGAAAATAGCTTCCTCCCCTCCCCCACCCAAATTACACGCACCCTCGCTTTATAAAATTTGTAATATATGTTATAAATTATGTCAAAGTTTAAATGGGATTGGTTAATTAGTTTCCTAATTTTTATTCCGCGTCAATAGTCCTCCCCGGAGAGTCCCTCCCCTCCCCCGGAATTCCCCACTCTTTCAAATATTTAATGTCATAATATAATGTTTATTTGAGTGCTCACTGGAAAAACGCAATAAACAGTTGATCTGAAGAAAAAAGAGAAAATTGTCCCCCTCCCCATATCCAAATTCCATGTACCCTCACTCTATAAATTTTGTTTTATGTGTTATAAACTATCTCAATGCCTCTCCGCGCATTTTTTAAAATCTTAAACAAAGGTATTTTGTTTTAGTACTATTTTTAGAACATTCCATAAAAAAGATGAAATTATTTTCGTTTCGATTAATAAAATGAAACAACTTTAGTTTTACTTGGACATGATGTGAAATAATATTATGTTTTCCGGGTTTTTACTTTGTCAAAAATTATCTTTGATTGGAATTAACTAATTAATTAACGAAAAAAGATTTTTTTTTTTTTTTTTTTTTGAGAAATAACTAGACACTTTAGTGTATGAAAAGATTAAAGTAGTTAAACGTAAAACATTTTAAAAAGTTATTAAAACTGGATAAAAGATGAGTTTCAAGACATACAAATGTTTTCGTATCATAAAGGAGATGTTTTTCTTTGGAGATTAAATTCACTTTTAATTTTGAAAGAAAAAATGACCTTTTCTATTGAATAAAGTTTTATTGAAGAAAAGTGGAAAGTAAAAGTAAACTTTAGTCTACGCAAATTTTAACATTTTCTAGGTTTTTTTTTGTTTTTTTTTTTTTTTTTCAAAATGCTGCCGAAAGGAAAATTATAGTAACAAACACGCTTTAAAATTTTTAGTATGATTAATAATTCTATTTTTATGAAATTGTTACTGTATAATGTAATGAAGTATGATTAATAATTTATGTTTTAATCTTTTTGGAAATAGAATTGATTGGTTAAATGTTAAGAACGAAAATTAAAACTTGTAAAAAGATAATACATTCAAAATGTTATTTAACGCTTAATAAAAACACTTTATTTTGCTTCTGAACATTTTAGTTTTTTAATTAATTATTGTTATCCGCAATACAAAAAACTAAATAAAAATTACCAAAACTTTAGTTATAAATCAGCGAAATTGATTTAAAAAAATATTTTCAAGCTTTTACACAAAAAAAATTCTACAGCATTTTTTTTTTAATTTTTGAAATTTAAAGTGTAAAATTATAAGAAAATAAGTATATATTGGTTTAAAGAGGGAAATTGTTTGTTTTGTACTTTTGTAGAAGACAAACTTAATAATGTAATATTTACTTCAATTTTGTTTTCGGCATAATAAAATAAAATAAAATAATACATTTTCTACTTTACAGCTGTTTTAAAATATAAATCGAATACATTTTGACGCTATCCAAAAATCATTTCTATTCAAAAATACAAAAATTTATAGGTATTTTTCAGGAACAAGGAAGTTTAATAGCATTTTCCATTTCTGTAAAAGGAATATAATATTTATTTACATTTTGTTTTCAGCATAATAAAATAAAATTTTAAAAATATATTAGCTATCTCAAAAGGCACGAGGCGGGGGGTACGAGTCAGGGTATAATCGATATTGGAGAGCAATGTATTGTAAATTCCCTTCCTTTTACATGCATACTTGTGTGTAAAACTTAAGTAAAAACTTATTGCTTAAGTATTGAACACTAGTGTGTAAATGTGTCCGCAATCGTGTCAAAAAGTTTTAAATTTTTGAGTTGTCAAAAACTATTCGTTCGGGCTATAAGAAATTTATTCTGATCTTTTGTTTTTTTTTACTCGTTGCATGTAATGTCCACAACGGCTTAAAACTCACTGAAGATACTTTCAATTTGGCAGTATTACTTTTAGACATTGTGAAATGGCCACAATCAACAATTTTCTAGGCATATAATAGAAAATCTTTGAATAAGCAGTGTAGCTAATATTCAATTACAAGCATAAGTTCTACGTACTACATTCAATTTAATCTTAAATCAAGAAATAAAAGCTTAAACAAAGAGATTAAGTTATATTTCTGTTTTTTTTTTTTTGTTTGTTTTTTTGTTTTTTTTTACAAAGAACAGAAGTGGGAGAAATACTGTACTCTGTATTAATTAAGTGACTAACCAGTGTGATAAAATATCAATTTTTTTGTTTTATTTATTTTTTCTTAAAAACTATGTTTTAAAACTAAAAACTAACCGAAACCCAATGTATTATTTGAAAGGATTAAAGCGTTTAAAGATAATACTTTAAGACATTTTATTTATTTTTTTTATTTGCAACAGATTAATTCCTACAAACTAGCATATTTTTGTTTTCTGTGAAAACTGGACTGACTTCATGCTTTAAAATAAACATATTTAAGTAAATTTAATTCATATTCAAGTAAATTTCCTTAAAAAAAAAGAAAAAAGAAAAATAAATTTTAGTCTACATTTGCATAAATGCATTTGTCTAATGAAATATTAAATCAAAGTACCTGTCCAAATATAAAATAAATTTTAAGAAAATTGCAAAAATGTTTAATACAATATTACGCAAATAGGACAAACCTACCAACTAAACAATTTTTTAGTATATATTTTGTTTAAATGCGTTAATAAAAACCCTAACAAGCGTAAGTAATATATATATATATATATATTCCTTTATTACAAAAACAAAAACAACAACAACAAAAAAACAGTATGATTAACAATTTTGCTTTCATAAAAATAATATTTACATTTCAAAACATCAATAAAAGTCACAATTATGTGACAATCGTTGATTACTCAATATCTTATACCTGCATAATAATTTTGCAACGATCCCACTGGTCCGTTTTGTGAATGCCTATATTTCTAACAAAACTTTTTCGAGGTATGTTTGCACAACATTTACAAGAGATATAAACTTAAATTTAGGGTTTCACAAAATGTTAAAAGTATATATTTTGGTTAAAAAAAAACTTTTCTATTAGACCTGAATAAGAATATTTATTCGTAATATATATTTTCTTTAGTGCAATGTGTATGCGTGTAAATCTTTCTCCACGAGGTTTTTATTTTTTTTTTCTTTAATTATTAAAAAAATTTTTTTTTTCTTTTAGATTTTTAAAGAATGGTTACGAACACAAAAAGCTTGGATAAAAAGCATTCAAGATATTTTGGCTTAGTGAAATTCGTTAGATATTTCAGAATAAAATTTTGAAAACCACGTTTAATTCCAAAAATTCAATGAAAACATGAATTGATTTTATTAATCGGCTGTTTGTGTTGCCGTGTTCCATTCAAGATTAGAATTCATTTTATCTCTCTATGCATTTTACAGAGTTATAATTAAATTGAAATAATTAAATTTATTTAGATAGGAAAATGAAGACACTTTCACAAAGTTATTTTATTATATAAGATTAAAATTATTTTCAGGTGTTTTAGTTTTGGGAGGAATTATTTATTACATGATTCTCGTAAAAAACATATTTTCTTTCATTAAAAAAATATTATTTTTAATAAATATTTTATATAAATACCGCATTTAAATAAATAAATAAATATAAATATATTTTCAGAGCATTCGTTTTCATTTCTTCAATTTCTTTTTCATCTTAAATATCATCCATAATCTGATCATCGTTTAAAAAAAAATTAGTAGAGAAATAGGCTGGTCGGATAAATGGAAGTTCGGTTAATTGGAGTTCGGATAATTCGCGCTCTACTGTATGTATATATATATATATATATATATATATATATATATATATATATATATATTAGATATCAAAACTAACTAAAAGTAATTTATTTATTTATTTAAAAATTATGTGCAGCATGCAACTGATTCAACAAATGGATTTGTCATTTTCTAGAATGATGTTTAATTTTTATAAAAGATGGATCTTTGAAGATGGATATTTATCTTTCATAAAGAAGTTGTTTTTCTTCCAAGATTAAATTAATTCCAATTTCTGAAAGAGAAAGTGTTTTTTTTATGTTTTTTTCTTAAAAAATGTAAAAAGAATTTCAACTTTAGATATTAAAAGCCTTTAGACATTTCATAAAATACAGCCTAAAGAATATTTTCGTTTGCTCATAATGGCCCGAATTATAAATGAATAATATTTTCAATCACCAAAGAATTTTCTCTTAATTTTGAAAGATGTTTAAAATATTGAAATAAGAGTTACATTCATGTTAGAAATTTGCATTAGTTAATGCCAACCTATTAAATACTTATTGTTAAGTGATTTTAGATTTTTTTTTTCTTTTCTTACAAATTAAAAAATATATATATTTTTTTAAAATTATTAATGAAACTGTAATAAATCATTAGCATTAGAATTCTTTTGGCACTATTTTGCAATGAGCATTCAATATTTTATACATGTGTATTGAGAATAAAATTACACAATGGTAATAGAGTATAAAATCAAAAAGGGATTGTACTGAATAAAAATCAAAAGATTCATCAGTTGTGATCATGGAGCAACGTTCTGTTATTTGAACCTAGTATGTGTAATATCGAGATTAGAAATTTTCGAGATTTAAAATAAGATTAGTTGATCCCCGGCAGATGGTTTAAAAATTGCACACCACAGTCATATTTCCACAGCTATGCTCCTCGAAGTTTACTTCAATTTGTGAATTCACACAGTTTCGCCTACTCTCGATAAAACTATTTTGCAGTTCATTGGAACGTTCTGTGACTCACCTAAGTTTATCAGTTTCATTTTGAATGGATCTGCTTTCAGTCATTTCATCCACAGTTTCAGTGGCTCGCCGTTCTATTATGCGTAAATTATAAACTTCACGCTGTAAAGTTATAAAAGAAAAAAAAAATTAGCAAAATAAAAAATTAGCGAAAAATTAGCGATTTTTACAACTCAGTGTGCCCCGACACGTCCTAATATAACAAAATCATTATAACATCACCAAAATTAATCGTATCAAAATATTTTAATCATAAATGACTCATTTTATGTGATAAATACAACGACAAATAACGAAGACGGCTAAAGTTACGTTTACTGATGATTTTCTAAAGAAACCACTCGTTGTCATGGTCAGCAGATAAATAACCGCTTTTTCGCTGCCTCGAAACTCAGTGTTTTATCGTATCAATATATTGTAATCAAAAGTAATTATTTTGCGAGATATAGGTAATTTTTTTTACCCTATAGAAAATAAAAAACTTTCCATTGTAAAGTGACAAGTAAGAATAATATTTTGCATTTTCTTTTTAGTTTTTGATGTTGTATTTAAAAGCATTTAAGTTTTCTAACATCAATTTGTAACAAAGAAAAACTGATTGTAACATCATTTAAAAAATAAATTACGGCTTTTCAATTAATATTGAAAATTTTAACTTAAATATTTGTTGTCTGAAAAATAGTACGAAATATTACAGTATCTTTAATTTTAAGGAAACTTCCAATACAAAAAGTAAAAAAATTGTCTATTGCAGCTATCCGGAGGAAAGCTCTTCCAAAATTCCCGATACATTTTCACCGATCATAACCCTTGACCGCAAAACTACACACCACTCAATTGTAGATTTATATATATACATATATAAATCTTTCTATCCCTCTATCTCTCTCTCTTTTAATATAAATGTATCATTTTTATCATGCTGTGAGCCTTGTATTTTTAAGGGGTCTCAGGACTCTTACAATTGAGAAAAATGAAAAAAATAGACCATTTTCAACATTTCATATCTTAAAATGTATAAGATTTTACAATACAAATTTAGATGGATGAAAAGATATCAGCATGTTCTTTCATTTCATGTATTTCCAAAATTTCAAGATGCGAAACTAGCAACTATAGGGTGCTCCAAACTGTCAGACATTTCACGATTGCTAGTTCCATGAGTACTTGTAGTGCATATCACATGCTACGATTTTTGTCTACCAGTATTTTAGAAGGGAAAAAATACTTATTTTGTCGGAGATATCTCATTAATTGAATAAGGCGAACCAAACTTTTCCAAAATAAAAGCGGCCAACAGGCAGCGGTTATTAGCTATGTGATTTACACTACAAAAAACCAGGAAATTAGCCGCGATCAGAAAATAGGTATAACGGCTTACTCGCAGGATTACAAAATAAATATTGAAACTAGAATGAAAATGTTGGTGCCTACTTATACATCAGATTATAATAATTATTCTAAACTTAATTAAATTTTTATTTAAAGTATTTTTATATTTTTAATACAAAGTTTTATTGAGATAATACAAAATTTTGAAAATTTCAACAGTATAATAACCTAAAAAAATATTTTTTTGAGCAATAAAAAGGAAATTTTGTTTCAGATTATACAGCCTAACATATGTTTTGAAAATTTCATGATTTAATATTCAGAAGTTTTTGGAATATCTTTCGCGTTATACCCAAATACAGCATTTGGACAAAAATGACTTCGAAGTTTCGAAAACGCCGCTTGAGATATTGAGAGGGTGTAATTCTAAAAGCCATATCTTCTGTTCTAATGGAAATTTCAAAGAAACAATTATACAAAAATTTTCAGAAAATACAGTTGTTTAACATTTAAACAAATTAATATTTCGAAAATTTTGAAGCTTTAAAAGTCCTGAGACCCCTTTTAATGAAACTACGTATGTGTAAAGGACATACTAAAGTCTGGACAGAGTTCTTTGGATATCTTGTTTAAAAATGGCGGCCAAAAGAATGAAAAAGGAATTTAAAATTGAAAAAGATACACAAAATAAATAGAAATACAAAAAGGTTTTCTCCTTTAAGAATCCGGACATCATGAAGCATTCCAGGGCATTTTTTCTTTTCATTTATATCCATAAAAACGGCTGAGACATAACAGTTTGAAATTTTTGGGAGACAGACAAACTAATGTGATATTTTTCTTGTTGTCCGCACTATTTATTTGCCGATTTGGATGCGAGTGAGCGTGCGTAGAGGACGTAGCACGGTATCAACAGAGTTCGTTGACCCGCTTCATCCGCCATCTTGTTTAAAAATGGCTGCATAAAAAAAGATAATAATAAAATTCAAATATATTTACATTAGAATTAGAAATAAAAAGAGATGTTGCTTTTAAATATTTGTTTTGTATATAAGGATTAAGGAGCATTTTTTGTTATGTCTATAACTTAAGTTTCTTGATATATGGCAATTGGAAAACAAAAATAGTTCTCCGTAAATGAACTCAATTTACCTACTGACTATTTTTTCAAAATTGCAATACAATTTTATATGGTCCAAAAGTGCGAATCTTTTATAATCGGGTTTCGTGCATTTTAGCTTCCTGTGTTTGAGTACAATTAGCCGAATTCTTAAGAACAATCAATAGGAAAGCTACTTTTACCTCCCGGCACAGGGCCGAATGATTGTTTCAAGTTCAAAAAGCCAATAAACATTTTCTAGTGCTTGAAAAAAATGCAAACTGTATTCTTTGCATTATGATTTCAAAAAATACATGGTGTCTTATATTAAATATTCCAAATTAATGCCTAAATACACAGAATGGAAATGAAACTTTTGGAAGACACTTCTAATATCTTCTAATCACAGAAAGTTGCAAATATATTGCCTGATCTTAAACAATGTATGCTTATATTATAAATATATAATCTTAAAGGCGCGAAATAAATTCTCTCAACCAGAAAAAGGAATTGATTAAAACTACAAAACATGTTTTGTTGAGTACATTTTTGTTGTTTTAACAAAATTTTCAATTGAAAAAAAAAAAAAAAAAAAAAAAAAAAAAAACTCGGTTCTGCTGCTTGGACAAAAAAATATTGTTGACGCACTTGCTAACAAAATTTCATCAATTTAACTTCAATTAACAAAATCTGTTATTTTTAATTTCACAATAAACTTGTAATTTAAATTTGAAATTCCAGCTAAATTTTGTTGTTTTTGCAAAATTTAAATTCTTGTGTAGCAGCCATAACTCTCCCACGTAATTGAAGAGCTAAATAGAAGAACATGTTAAGTAACAAAAATTACATTTGAAGAAATTTGATGTGAAAGTTTTTGTTGTCAATTTTAATGATTTATTTTCTGTTTGATACCATGTGTTTAAAATATTAACAGGTGTGGTACTAAACTCTATCAAAAAAACTTATTCATATTTAATTTTTAAATATTAAAAAATATTAATATTATTTGCATTATTAAATATTAAAATATTAAATATTAATGAATAACGTCTTAAATCTTGAAGGCTAAATAGAACTTTAGTATTTTAGCTTTACCATGTGATAGAATACCTGATAACACCTTCGTCCAAAAGATAAAGTAATTTTTAAGAAAATGTAGCATAACATGTTCTTCCACTCAGCTCTTCAATTTGGTTTATTTGACTTACAGTCAGTATCGGTTATATGGTCACCCAAACGGTCCTGAAAATATGACCTTATAAGCGGGGTGACCTTATATGCGGTGTAAAATTTCATTTTAGATAATAAAATATTAATAATAAGTTAGTTATATTAGTACAATAATGTACAAAGAAGTTATCAACATATAATTTATAATACATGAGGTATAAACAAGAATTGCGTTACACTTAAAATTTCGAATTGATGAGTATACTCATAGTAGTAAAAATAATCTTTTATGCAGGTTTGTTTGTTTTTTATCGTAGTTCTTAAAATTACTTTTTCTTATTCACGAACAGTTTTAAAATGTTCTTCTGTGCCTTTGGAATTGGTAAAAAAATATCTGAATGTATTTATTGCTTTGCGAGCTTCTGCTCGAGTTGTCGGTTCAGGCTCCATCAGTGTTTATATTTGAAATTTCCGAAACTAGTTCCAGTATAGGAGCTTCACAATGGACTTTAACGATGTCACGTCAGCTGTGGATATCGAGAAGAAAAACACCAATAGGCGTGAAGAACATTTTAACATGGCTTTCCCTTCGTCTAATAAACAGTCTTTTTCGGAAGGTATATACCCGCAAAGGCTGTTGCCACTTGCGGGTAAAGTCCATTAGTAGCGATCTCATTGTCAACAACTGCATATGTCAGTTAGTGATGTAATGTGCAAACGGCCTTCCGTAGTTCTTGTGTAACTTCAAATAGGGATACATCATCACCATCATCATCATTGTCATTGTCTTCGAACGACAATTCTTCACATTCTGGAAGTCAAGGATGTCAAAACCAATTTTCAATGGTCTTCTTTGATACCATATTCCAACTCTTGTCTACGTAACACATGGCATGTAACACAATCACGCGAAACATCTTTTTTTTTCATCAATGGCAACAATGACATCTTTTAGAAGCAGCTTTCGATATTTTATCTTAATATTTTTAATAAACCCTTGATCTAATTGTTGTGACCTACTGGTTCAGTTTGGAGGCAAGAAAACAAGTTCAACTGGATTTACATTGGGAATCATGCAATGTGCGGTACAGTTGTCTGCGATTATAACAATTTGTCTGTGCAAATTTTATCGAAACGCCAAATTTATTTTGATCAAATGCTTATTGTCATACAGGCCTTTCGGTTCGCGTCGTCAGATATATGCAAAGATTTGCAGTTTTTCAACCAACGAGACTTGAGAATTTTACCAATAACTAATGGAGTCACTTTCTTTGAGCCATCTATCCATATTCGCTGCTAATAAAATGGCCAATCTTTTTTTGCTTACCTTCCCAATACTTCATTTTTCATTCTTAAAAGTAACAGTTTTATTTGGCAAAACATGAAAAAAACAGCCAAAGTCTATCAAAATTAAAAACATCACAAGATCTGTACCTATTGAGAATGTCACTTAACAAGTTAACAGCCATTGCTTCGATTCTTTGGCAATAAAATTCGGTTTTCCTAGTTATGCAGCAATTTTCAGAGATTTCTCTTTTACGATAATCCATGTATTGGAACATTCCGTATTCTGGCACATTTTATCCAAGTGAAAAGATCATTCTCAACATTCTCAAATGTTGAAACATGTTCCTGCTTCCTTTTTGGTTGATCACATCTTCTGTTTAACAAGATTTGAATCCTAAGACATTATTCAGTGTCGCTCTCTCTATTCCATCAGTCTTCGCGAAAGCTGCTTTCGGTGCATTCGATTTTTCAAAGTTTTCTACCGATATTTCTTTTCCGCAATTGTCAAATTTTCCGTTTTGCTGACATCTTGTATTCACAAATGACAATTAACAAATGAACGAAGACTTTACACGCAGCGACAAGTAATGAAAAATGCGAAAATTTAAAATGCGTGATTTAATTTTTCTCTGCACGGAGGGCAAATGTCATTCGGTCGCAAGGGGAGAGGGTATATTTTCCAAGAATCGGTATCTAATGCGACAGTCGAAAAACAAATCTCCAGAGCTTTGGAAAGTCTTACCGACAGGAAAGAGTTTCTCTTATAGGCTGCAGTCAGGAAGAGGAGATCCCCTCCCCCCACCCCCGAGTGTCGACGCACATCTAGTCACGTGGTATGCAAGGTTATCGCGATCTCTAAGGCTCCGTTTAAAAAGAAAAAGGTCTCCCTATCATTCCAAGGAAGATCCCACACCGAACAGACAAGTGTGCGGCATGCGACAAATTGTAGCGTTCAAACCGGTTACTTCTTTGTTAAAACCAGTTTGAACGCTAAAACTTGTCGCATGTCGCATGCTTGTCTGTTCGGAGTGGTATCTGCCTTAAGCTACAAAAATGTCAACTGGTCTTTCATTACCATATGGAAGTTCGGAAATGTGGATTCTAGCAAAAACACGGGCGATTCAACGATAGAAATGGGTGAAAATTGACTGGAAGGAAAGAGTCCCTCCTTCAGGATGTCCATTCACTTCTTTCTAAAGCTATTACAAATGAAAAGCACCGCGGGACCAATGCAAAGAGGCCGACAGTTGAGGATACTTGAATGTGAATGATGTGTCTACTTGGCACTTTGCACCCTAAAAAAGGGAAGGAAAAGCATAGACTATAAGATATTTTGTAATAAAAAGGGAGACAAAAGATGAACAATTGACCATATATCCGATAGTAACTATTTTAAACTGACCATATACGCGGTGTATTTTAACATGTAATACCTATTCAGTCAGTCCGGACTTACGAAAAGGGACCTTATAAGCGGGGGATCATATATCTGGTACTGACTGTATATAGTTATATAATTAAAGGATTAACATAATATTTAGTTATTTTTTTAAATTGGGACGGACCAAGGTAGTTTGAAAAATCCCCTTTTCCCATGTCTTTTTCTTGATTCTTTATTTGAAATTGAGCAATTAGATTTTAAATAATTCAGAATATTTAGCAGGTAAATTACGCCAAAATAATGTGTACTGTACAGTACATAGTTAATTCTTTGTTGCGGTCTTAATTTTAAGAATAAGAAACAATAATACAAGTCAAAGAATTTTTTTTAGGAAATAAAGTATTTGTGGTATTAAAAAAATTAGTTATAGATTGAAATATTTTATTACTGTACGGATTTTATTTATATTCTAGCCGGGATTCCTCCGTCTAAACTGGAGTCCCCGCTGCCTTGAGTTCTGTGTTTCCCGGGCACCTTCAAAGAAATCTCTTCATATTTATAAACTTCTCCAAAATTTCCTTCCCATTCGGTAAAGTAATTCTCAAAAAACAAATTAATCGCGAAAAATCATGAAACGTTTATGGAAAACAGAAAAAGAAAAAAGAAAAGCGTCCAATTAAACTGGTGGCATTGAGCTCACAGCCTATTCAGACTAATTGTATATTATACTTGTAAGTGATCCATCTTTATTTATCCAACTCCATTTTGACTTGAATATATCTAGGAGTTTAAAAACCCTCTTCAATTGTAACTCTTTCCACCCTAACCTCTGTTCATCTACAATAGGGATGCACAACCTGTGGCCCGCGGGCCAAAAGTGGCCCGCGATGGGTTTTCGTGTGGCCCGCGAATCTCATCAATTTATAACTGGAAAAAATTGCTGTCCATAGGTCGCAGAAAAAAATCGTGAATTGCGTCAATTTGCAATGGGAAAAATTGAAAATTTCGTCGTTCAGGCTCGGAAAAATTGCAAATTCGTCGATCCGGCTTCAAAAAATCGCGAATTTTGTCGATCAGACGCGGAAAATGGACAATTTCGTCGGTGACGTGCGGAAAAATTGTGTTTTTTCAGTTTATCGCGAGAAAAAAAAAAACACGAATTTTGTCAATTTGCCGCGGAAAAAAATTTCGTCAGTCAGTTAAGAATTGCAATTTTCGTTGGTCGGGCGCAAAAAATCACAAATTTCGTCAATCAGGGGCGAAAAAATCGCAAATTTCGTTGATCGGGCACATAAAAGAACACGAGTTTTTTCGGTCGGGCTCCAAACAATGACGATTTCGTTGGTCGGGCCCGAAAAAATCGCGAATTTTGTCGATTTGGTGCGGAAAAATAGCGAATTTTGTCGATCAGTCGCGGAAAAATCGCATAATTAATCGATCGGCTTCGGAAAAATTGCGAATTTTATAGATCAGGCGCGTAAATATCGCAAATTTCGCCTATTGGCCGTGGAAAAATCATGAGTTTTGTCGATTGGGCTCAGACAAATCGCGAATTTCGTTGGTCGTGCACAGAAAAATCGCAAATTTCATCAATATGCTGCGTGAAAAAATTGCAAATTTTGTCAGAGCCAGTTAAGAACTGGAAATTTCGTTTATCGAGCGTTGAAAACTCGAAAATTCAACAATCAGGCACGGAAAAACGCGAGTTTTGTCGATCGGGCTCCCAAAAATCGCGACTTATGCGACGAAAAATCGCGTAGATTGGACACAAAAAAAATTTCGAATTTTGTCGATCAGGAGAGTAAAAATCGCAAATTTCGTTGATCGGGCACGGAAAAATCACGAATTTTGTCGATGATGAGCGGAAAAATTGCAAATTTCGTTGATCGGCAGCGAAAAATAGTGAGTTTCGTCAGTTTATCGCGAGAAAAAAACGCGAATTTTGTCAATTTGCCGCGAGAAAAAATTGCAAACTTCGTCAGAGTCAGCCAAGAATCGCGAATTTCGTTGGCCAGGCACGAAAAATCTCAAATTTTGTTAATCATGCGTGGAAAAATCGAAACTTTTTGTCTATCGGGCGCAAAAAAAGCGAATTTTGTCGATCGGGTGCGGAAAAATAGCGAATTTTGTCGATCGGGTGCGTAAAAATCTTGAATTTTGTCGATCGGCTGCAGAAAAATTGAGAATTTTGTCGATCAGGTGCGTAAAAATGGCAAAGATTTTTGATCGGGTGCTTGAAAATCGTGAATTATATCGATCAGGCTTGAAAAAAATCTCAAATTTCGTTGATTGACTCCTTCTCTCCTCTTCGTTCATAAAGTTCGTATTTTTTTTCTGCACTAGACACTTTCATGCCTATGTTTGTTTTTTAGCACTTATAATAATAAAAAAAATTACTCCCCCAAATAACGACAAAGAATTCTATCACACCTTGATAACAATCCTTGCTATATCTGTGTTATATATACAAACGCAATATGTTGATATATCCTTGCCAACTGAATTGGATATGTTGAATAGGTAGGGGAACCTAGGGGCGTAACCCACCCCCGTCTGAAACCATATTTTTTATCTGACTGTAGGCTACAGATCACCGCCTTCCCGAAATGGAATTCTGTCCGTCCGATAACTGATGTGGCCCGCGACAACCGAGACATTTTTGTAAGTGGCCCGCCGCTAAAAAAGGTTGTGCACCCGTAATCTACAATGTGTATAATAGTTTGAAATAATAGCTTCTTATTTGAAAAGCAATTCATTTAATATAAAACACAATCCATTATATACAACATTTACTTTTAATGACTCGCGGAAAACCACGCAACAAAACTTACATTTTCACTTCGAGTGAAGAAACCAAATTCACATTCACTACATAGCGGGGAAAGAGAAACAGAGCAGGTTGCGCCATCTATTAGGCACAAATTAATACAGAATCAAACATACTCTTACTTCAAAGAATAATGCCTTTCGAAAAATAAATTAAGGAGGGGATTACCCACCCCCCTGTTTCACATCTTTATACTTAACCAATGAGCCTCCAAATCTCATCAGGGAAGTGCCTCAGCAGAATAAACCGATATACAAATTTGCAGGCAAATCGGATAGAAAAACCAATTTATCTAAATTAAGGGGGGTATTAGCCCCCGTTCCTTCCTTTATACTTAACCAATTAACCTCAAAATCTCAGCAGGGAAGTGCCTTATTATAATAAACCGGTATATCAAATTTGAAGCAAATCGCATAAGAAATTCAATTTATCTAAATTAAGGGGGTATTAGCCCCCGTTCCTTCCTTTATACTTAACCAATGAACCTCGAAATCTCATCAGGGAAGTTCCTTATCATAATAAACCGGCAAATTTGAAGCAAATTGGACAAGAAAAAATATTTATCTAATGTAAGGAGATATTAACCCCCTCCCCCCGATCCCCCTTTATACTTAAACAGTGAATCTCCAAATCTAATCAGGGAAGACCCTTATCAAATTAACCAATACACCAAAATTGAATCAAGTCTGATAATTCTGCATGAAAAATCAATTTATCTAAGTTAAGGGGGATTAGGCCCCCGTACCCCTCCCCTTTATACTTAACCAATGAACCCCCAAAAATAATCAGGGAAGCGCCTTATGAGAATGAACCTATAAAAAAGAAATTGAAGCAAATCGGATATTTCTATCAAGAGTTATCGCGTTACGTACGTAGTACATACATACATACGTACATACGGAATCTGCGAGCACATTAGCTTCCAGGCTTTGATAGCCTGTGAGGTAAAAAATCTCAAAACACCGGTTTTTGCGAGCTATTTTATGAATTTTTGGAACATTTTTTTCGACTCTCAGAATTTTCTGGAAAAAAAAAATCGCGAATTTTTAACGAAAATTTCCGAAATAAAAATAATATTTTACCGGATTTCGCATTTTTTTCCCGAAAATTGCGAAATCGCATTAAAATCTGTATTTGTTTTTAAAATTCGGTACCGTCTGAAAGAGTAAAAGATTACCTTTATTTCGAGGTACATTTTTGGGCATTTCAGTTGAAAATTAATGGAGGTATTCAATATGTGAAAAACAGAAGAAAATCGCGATTTTTATAATTTCTGGTAAAAATTGTATCGCCTGGCTTTACAATCCAAAAAAAAATAATCGCGATTTTCCAACGAAATTTTCTGAAGGAATAAAATAGTTTATCGGAAAGGTGGATTTTAGCAATTTCTTTCGAAAACCTGATTAAAAATCCGAATTTTTAGAAAAGATTGAGATCGTCTACAGGAAAAAGGTCGTCTAGGGAATCGTCTAGAGGGAAAAAAATCTTTCTATTATGACGTCAATACCGTGCATTTCGGATGAAAATTGTGGGCGGTATATAAAGTATTTAAAGAAAACCGGGAAAGGATCAATATTGGTCCGAATTTGGAGCACTTATTCTTTTTATATTTTTATTAAAGTTTGAGTTAATTTGGGATTATTAAATATATTTTTAAATTAATGGATTTTATATATTTTCTTACTTTTCTTCAAGAAATCATTATAACAATATGAAAAGAAACAGTTTTTTTTTAAAAAATATATTCTTATGTATTATATATGCGTGTGTGATAAATAAAAGATGTTCTTAGATAAGTAAAATTGTTTAATATATATATATTTATATTTCATATATTTCATATACAATCTAACAGTGATAAACAGAAAAATTATCAAAAATGACCTATATTTATTTGTTTATTTAAAAAAATAAATTGTTTTTAAATTCATTTAAAAATGGACCTACAATTATTTGAATCATCAAAAGAATGTTTTTAAATATCTCCTTAAAATTATTATTCATTATAAACTTAATCATAGGAAGGGAAAAAAATGCTTCATAAGTTAATTCAACTTATTTTCTAATATTCATTTTAAATGCAATAGCTAAGTTTCTTATTTCATTTAAAAATAAAATTATTAATTTTTTTTAAATTATTTTAGAATCTATATCGAAAAATCTACCCATCTTTTTAGCATTAAACTTTTTCGTTAAGATATTTATTTCATTCATTTAAAATATTTCTAATTCATTCTAATTCATTCTTATAATTTCTAATTCATTCTATCATCTATATCTATTCATTCATTCATTTTAGCATTAAACTTTTTCGTTAAGATATTTATTTCATTCATTTTAATAATAAATTAATTTTTAAATACATGCGCATAAGACTAGTTGAAAAAAAAATCTTTAAAAACACTTCAAAATTCCAAATTCAGCATCTACCAAACCATCACTTATCTAAACGCACTCGAAAGAGGTCTCGGGACCGAGTGGTTAGAACGTTTGCCTTCTGCACCAGGTCGAACCCCGTCTCTTCCAGCAACGGGATATGGTCATTTAAAGTCCAGTGGAACCTCGATTATCCGAAGTAATTGGGACCGACTATCTTTCGGAAAATCAAGAATGCAACAATTTTAATATTAATGAGAAATACATGCAAAATTTCTTATTATGGTGACAAATGCTTAATAAGAACAAAGCAATAGCAAAATAGAAACAAGAATAAACTACCTGAATTTTAATTTAGAAAATAGGTATATTTTACATATATCACAAGGGTTTGAAAAAGTGATTGTTTGTCGTAGTTTAGATTGTCTTTAATTTGAAACTCCATCACGGAGTTTTTAAATACTATTAGTTCACCAGTATAAAAGTCTTTCTACTGCTCCAGCCATGCCAAACCTTTTTCAAAGCATTTAAAAGCTTCAGGATTGCTAATTTCTTCGTTTTCTTCGTTCCACTCCGCAGCTTACGGAAGTTCAAGTTAAATTCAAATTAAAAGGAAAGATCAAAGAAAGGATTAGGAAAAGGGGATCGAAAATATTTATATGTACTCGTAAAAAAAAAAAAAAAAAAAAAAAAAAAAAACTTTAAAAATTGATTTTGATTAACCGAGAGTTTTGGTTAAAAGAGATTCTACTGTATTCGCAAACAATGCGTATCAAGATCGCACATAGATGGCGCCATCAAAACAGGAATGTTGTTTCTCAGAAGAACTCTTACAGTAACATATAATTATTTTTATTTTGAAAAATTTTCAACAAAAGAATTTTGTTAAATTAAACAAAATTGGACCATTTTACTTGGATTGCGAAAACATTTTTTTGCTGAAGATACAAGTTCTTTTTTTTTTTTTTTTTTTTTTTTTTTTTTTTTTTTTTTTCTGGAATTGCAAAAAGAAAAAAAAAATCAACAAAGTTTTTTTGTTGATTCAAACAAAATTTCCATTGACCCATATTTAAACGGAAACTTTTGTCGGGCCAACCAAATATTTGTTGATTCAACAAAACTTTTCTCTGGATGTAACTGAACAGCAATAACAAACTTAAATTTATAATTAATTGCATCCAATAAAATTGTGTTTTTATAATTTCAAAACAGGAATTCGAGGATTACGGTATACATCCGAACCATTAAATTTCATTAAACGCACTTCCTATGCTAATATATGTTTTAAATAATATCTCTCCGTAAGAAATTGACAAAATCATTTTTGTTTAAGATAAAATCTCCGATTGTGATAATGCGTGACTTTTAAAGCTTCATTAAAGATGATTTCATTTTAAGGAAATTCGTAGGAAATTGTAACATAACTTTTAAACTTTTCTTGATCCCTTAAGACTATGTATTCGAAATCATTTAGAATTTCTGACATAATTGATTTTCACTTTTAATCTCTTGTGTCTTATCACTTGTGTGTGTATTCATCTGAATGGGGCATATGCCCCGGGAATTCTCGTCCAAAAGGCAAAAGTCAACAAGACATTTATAATACTCTTTTATTTGTCGTTATTACTTTTTATTTGCTTGAAGTTTTTCTTTGGGCAGTAACCCAAAGTATTGCATTTGTGTTGAATGAAAGCTTTCGGTTTTTGTTGGTGAAAAAAGTCATATTCAATGGTGCATTTAGAAAATATATATAATGTTATTTTTTTTTATTATTATTATCAGCAAGAAATCATGTTTATTTGTCCTTTATAAGAGAGCGACCATGTGGAGTAATAAATTCCATTAGTAGAGAAGATTATAGATAAAAATTTGGCGAGCTTGCTAGTTGTTGTCACCTTAATGTTTGTTTACTTGTCTAACTAGTATAAGCAAATTCTTCCAAACGTGTGTCGTTGTTTTGTATTTTGTGTTGTTATGGTTAAGACAACAACCTTTAATTTGATCTTATATCCTGAAGATAAGCTCCAACACCATCTCCTTTACATTTTAATCAAATTCGGAATTAATCATTTCATACTGATTAATAATATTACAGTTTTCCAGTTTTCAGATAGTATTTTATTGAATGCGAAATTAAGACATATAAATGTAGTAAATAATCGAATGAAAAACAATTACTGATAAAAACACATATGCGTTAATACAATGTCTAATCATCAAAAATTGCATGGCAAAAACGTGATAACTAATTTAAAATATAATATAAATTTTAGTTTTTCCTTCATAAAAGTAATAATGACCAGGTTTTGTACGATTCTTCTTATTACTTAAATGCCACAGGAATTATTCTTGCTAGTATTTAGAGTTTAGTAAGCAATTATTACAAGGGTTGAATTTTTTTAACATTGATGCAATAAAGTCAGTAATGTGTCATTACGTAACGGAACATTTTCCTACATCTCGTATAAGTATATCCCATAAAAGTTTATTTTATACCTATCAAACTCAAATGTAATGAAAATAAGAATTATTTTTTAAATGAAAGCTTGTGTTTTCAATAACAGCTTATTTCGTTTTCGATAAATATTTTTACACGTTGAAAAATGGCGTTAACGTTGACGAATATGGATAATGAATATATAGTGATTCGAAGTTACATAAGTGACAAAGCGTCATTTCTTCAATTCATTTGGGCATCAAATTCCATCTTTAAGTGATTTAAATATAAATACCCTATTAGGTAGCAACTTTGCACTTGAGATTGCTGTTATATAAAACTAGGGTATTCCTTATTGTGAAAAAATAGTTCAACCAGTGCACCATGTACAGGTTTAATCAGAACTTGACAATCAAATGTAGTTCACTGTTTAAAAATGACAACTTGCAGCAAACAATCTATATTTTTAAATGAAAAGTAGATGATGTATTCGATCATAAAAGTAATGAAACCTGAAATGCATTTTTCACAATTTTATTTAAAGGTTGTCTGAAAATGTAATTTTACTGGAAAATGAAAATTATCTTGCAAAACAATTCATAATCACAATTTTTTTAAGTCTTTTCGAATATACTTTTATGATTTTAATTATATATATGCATATATAAAATAGTATTTATTTACGGACTCATAATCAACGCGCAGCCCAAACTGCTCAACCTAGAAACATTAAAATTGTTGGAAATTATTTCTTAAAAATGTAGTTCAATGTAGAGACTTTTTTAATATCTTAAAAAATTCCAATATATTATTTTTTTTAAACTCGAACTAAAGATAAGCATCATATGCTACAAAAATGCAATGTAGTGTCTTCTCCTATACATGTTACAAGAATAGGTGATTGTTTCTAGAAAGCTAGAAAAGAAAAAAATCTGATTAATTATAAGATTTTATTTCAAATACACATTGGCGATTATATAAAATCCGACATCGATTTTAACTGTATGTTGAGTATACAATTATTACCAAGTGATGATGAGTTCATTAAAAGATATGTTGCATCATTTCTCAGAATCGTATTTTAATTCTGTACACTACTATATAAGAAAGAAAGGAAGCATGATCGATGAGAAGGGGGCGGCCATTCCAACTATGGAACGGCACAGAAAGCGCCCCAAAAATAAATTACATATTCGTTCAATGTATGCTTATAATAACTTAAATCTCATTTTTGCAGATATTGACAGGAGTTTAAAAGTTTTTCTCGAATTTTGAAAAAAGACCTTCCGGCCAGTGCCGAAAGGAAGCGGTAGCTTTCATATTAATTATTTTTAAAAAGCCAGCTTATATTATTCAAACGAACACAGCTCAATTTAGTGGAAACCGTTTATAGGAGATTCAAAACTAATTTTTATTAATGCTAAATCATTATGAATGAGAATTTTGCGAAATTAGTCAGCTTTATCCAAGCTGCTTTTATTTAAAGTAACTTATATTTGGTTGCCAAATTCGGCGATATCTTGAAGTGCCTGCCATTTTAAGACAACATGGTGGATGAGGCTAACCAGTGAACTTGGTTGAGAGCTTAGTAATTCCGGTGCATATGCTCACTCACGTAGGAATAGGTTGATATATACAAAAGCTGTCGCAGGCAAAAAATCAGATTTTCCAAATGTCACCCACATTAGAAGATCAAACTGCTATATCTGAGTCATTTTTAAAGATAAAGACAAAACAAAAAATACTCCGGATTCCTTATATCTAGCTCAAATACTTAAAAAAAAACATTTTTCAATTTCTAATTTTTTTGCACCTTACTTTAATATATTTTTTTTTTATTTACTGGCCGCCATTTTGAAACAAGATGGCTGATTAAGCTGGCCAGAGAACTTGGGCAAGACATTATATACTATCCACATGCCTTCTTACGTCAAAATAGGTTAATAAATACACGTGTTATCGTGTGAAAAATATCATATCGTTTCAAAATGTCTGCCATGCTAGAAATTCAAAGTGCTATAATTCAACCATTTTTTAAGATATAGACGAAACAAAAACTGCTCCGGAATCTTTGTATCAAGGTCAAACACATAATTTTTTTTTTTCATTTTACAATTTTTTATACATTATTTTAAATGTATTTTTTTTAATGGCAGCCCTTTTGAAACAATATGGCGAATGAAGCTGGCCAACGAACTCGGTCTAGAAATTGGTATGTACTATGTACACACCAAGTTACATCCAAATTGGCTCACAAATACGCCTGTTATTGCTTGACAAAAATCAGGTCGTTTCAAAATGTCAGCCACAATAGAAATTCAAAATGCTATAACTCCGCCATTTTTCTAGATATAGACGAAAAAAAAAATTGTTCCGGAATCTTTGTATTAAGGTCAAACACAAACAAAGAAAATCTTTTTCATTTTCCAATTTCTTGGTACCTCATTTTAAATTTTTTTAAATGGCCGCCATTTTGAAACAAGATGGCGGATGAAGCTGGCGAACGAACTCGGTCGAGACATTGGTATGTACTATGTACACTCTTAAAACGAAAGAGCCAAAATAACTCAAGTTGAGCCGAAATCCACTCATCTCATGATTTGAAAGTCAGCTTCTCATAAAGAGGTGAAACAACTCGAGTGAATGAGTTGTTTTTAAGCAACTCATGATTGAGTGATCTCTATTTTACTCATACTTGAGTGAAATCAACTCAATGAAGGTAAAATCCAGTAGCACTTGAGTGATTTGTAACCAACTCATACTTGAGTGAAATGAAGTTATTTAAGAATAAATCAGGTAGCACTTGAGTAATTTGTAACCAACTCACACTTGAGTGAAATTAAGTCATTTAAGACTAAATCTGGTCGTACTAGAGTGAAATGGAATCCCTTTGAGACTAAATTCAGTAACACTTGTGTGATCTGTAGCCAACTCATATTTGAGTGAAATGAAATAATTTAAGCCTAAATCCAGTACCACTTGTGATTTATAATCAATTCAAACTTGAGTGAAATGAGGTCATTTCAGATTTAATCCAGTAGTTCTTGGGCAATTTGTAACAATTCATACATGGATTAAATCAACTCATTTAAGAGTTCATGCAATGAACTCTTAAATGATGTTCTTAAAATGCAAAATCCCGAGTGATTTTTAATAAACTCATTCATAAGAACTCGCTCAAAATTACAAAAAAAAACCTTGAGCGATTTCTAATTAACTGATTAAATAAATTCATGTCATTTTAAATGAAATTCAGTAACCTGTGATTGATTTTTATCAATGAAATTCAAAATAACACAGAATTCTTGCCACATTTTCAAATTAAAATAATAAATAACTAATTTTATATTCCTTCATACTGGTTTATATAATTGTATTACTTTTTGATTGAAAAAAAATATGATTTATAACTAAAAATTACAATTAAACCAATCTTAAGTATTTAACGTAAATAAATAAAAAAAAAAAAATTGAAAAAAATATCTAAATGTAAACTTGAAATCACCAAGGAAAGGAAAAATCCCAATGACAACTTTTAAAAGCTGGCTTCTCAAATCCAAAAGGGCAACTTTCTGACATAAGTTTTAATTTATTTTTGACCGAAAATGCATGAAACTAGCTGGGTGTTCAGAAACTATGTAATCAAGCTGCTTTTTTCATTTTTTTGCAAACGCAATACATCTTTCAGAAAATAGTGTCAAAGTGGATGTTTTAAACTTAATTTCTGCATGAAAGGAGAAAAAACACTCAAGAGCGGGCGAAAACTTGTTTGTCACGTGATCAAAATCGTTTATAACTCAATAGGTAATTTATTGATTAAAAAAAATTGGAAAATTCAATTCCAAATAACTTTCATAACCAGGCTTTCCAATTTTATATCTTTCCATTAAAAAATGAATTTGTAAATGTATCAAAACGTTTTGTGCTTGTTGAGCAGAGCCATTAAGAACAGCCTTAAGATGCTACACTAGTCACTGAAAAAGTATAGAAGGGCGATTCCGTGCAGAGAGTCACATGTAATGAGGGCTTTAATTTTCATTTATTTATCAAATTTTAATGCTAATTCTGATTTTAAGTGGTATGGTAAATAAGTTATAACCATATTTTTTAGTTTAAATGTGTGTAAATAAAACTCCCAGAAATATATCATTAAATTTCATTACGCAAAATGCGCTTTTTTCCGAAGTAGGAAAAAAGCACATTTTGAGTAATGTAATTAAATATACTTCTGTGAGGTTTATTGCCACACATTTAAATTTAAAAATATGGTAACTTATTTACCATACCACTTAAAATCAGAATTAACATTAAAATTTAATAAATAATTGAATAAATGCAAATTAAAGCCTGTGTTATGTGTGTGACACTCTCCATGGAATCGCCCAGAAATGATGGTGTTAATCCTATGGAGAAGTTATTTTCAAATACATTGTTTGGATATATATATATATATACTTTTTTTTGTGGGGGAGGGGTGGGGCAGGCATAGGATCTTTATGCAGGCTTATTTTTAATTTTGCAATTTTGGTTAGTTTTTTAATACAGTAGACGATTTTACGAACTGATGTACTGGTCCCGCCCAGCATCTCGCTGAACTAATGTTACTCCCATTTACGAACTTTTGACTTTATGAACACATATGAGTCCCATCGAGCATTTACTGTATTAAGATATCAATTTTAGAATCGGTTCCGAAAATTAAAGTATTTAAAATATAAAACCTAAGTTAAAAAAGTAAAAACTAGCCAGCATATAGATTGTCTTCAGCTATCATATGCAAAAAGAAGCCTGTACAAATATTAAAATCCAAGCAAGATATTTGAAAATAACTTCCCCGTGGAACTAACATTATCACAAGTGTTGTCACACTGCTATTGTTAGGCTGTAATAAGTAAAACAAAATATTTCAAAAAAGATAAACACTAACCCATTATATACTTTGTTGTAATTATCCCTTGATTTAATTCACACTACTTCTTAAATTGACTAACTTTTAAAGAAATATTAATTGTTAAGCTTTTTTATGCTAATTAATTAGCACTTGCTAAATGCCAATAACCAGCAGTTCATATATTTACAAATAAATTATGCACCAAAATAACTTTAGAAATGGATCAACTTAATTCTTTATATCATTTAAAACATTTGTTGAAACTTGAAATTATGTTCAAGTATAACTTTAAAATTTAGCTACTGGGTTAGAAGGAACAATGTCCTGATTGGATAAATACCAACCTATTAGGTACTATCTTGCAGTTATTCTTTTTTAATCTTGTCTTGTTGCAATTAACCATTGATTTTATCCAATGTTTCTTAAATCTACTAACTTTTAAAGAAATGTAAAACTTTAAAATGGCATAAGATTGTAGCTTTTTATGCCAAAAGCAGGAGCCAAATATGGAATTTAGAATATCGTTGGGGAAAGAAACAACATTATTTACTAACAATTTTATTGAACAAAAAGAAAAAACAAATGTAGCATTGCTAGCAATTTTAACAACAGATGGAGTGTTTTGACAACACCTTTAACTGGACATGTAAATATTTTCATTTAAAATTTTCTTGTCAAGACAAGAAAATATGTATTATTCTCTGCTGAAGATCCTTGAGAGATTCGATAGGGTTGTTGAATTCCACTCCTCGCAGCGGAATTGCATTCCTCCATGAGGTCACTATTCTCCTGTGTTAAAAGAAAATATTGAAATTAAGTTAAATAGCAATAATTGTAATGCAAAGGATTATGAATCTTTTAAAATATTAGTTTTTAGATTAAAGTAAATATAAATAAATTCTTAAAGTCTTAAGCAACTTCTTAAAATATTGTTGAACAGTCACCTTTGTTACCATTTTCAAAATGTATACAAACATATCTTTTTAAACAATAATTGGGGGGGGGATGAAACTTTAAAAATTAAATTTATTCTAAATATGAATATATATATAAGGGGTCGTTCCAAGCAAAATTTAGGGCCCTTTCACAAAAATCTAATTAAATAGGCCCCTTTGTAACATTCTTTTTCACACAAACTGTTTTAAAATGTGTAAATTGTAAATAAAACCAGCTCACTGAAAACAAACTTTACCAAGGGGATTTAAAGAAGTTTTGTGAAAGTCTTCATTTAAATTTGAGTAACATGATTTCAACTTTCATTACAAAATGTTATTTATCACAAAAATAACTTACTTTTCACAAAATGTGCCCCAAAAATAAAAACCTACACACACACAAAACCGCCTCCTCATGCATATTCTTAAAAAACATACACTAAAACTTTTAGCTTTATATAAAGTTACACCACTGAAAATTCGGCTAATTGTGAATAAAATGGAAAATGAATAAATGAAACCATCTGTGCAATCACACTTACCCACTTGTTTATCATGTTACTTCTGATTAGGGTGTAAAAAAATCATGATTTTTTTTTTAAAAAAATAAAAAAAATCTGATTTTTTTTTAATTTAAATTTGATTTTTTTTATTTTTTTTCCCGTGTTAAAATATTAACATCTACCAAGAATTAAGCATTTCAAAAATGAATAACCCTCCAATTACTAACATAATCTATGTTTTTTTGCTTTAATTAATAAAATTTGAATTATGTAATTATAGAAATTACAAAAAACTGCAAATAAAAAATTTCTTTAGTAACATACAGCATTATGTGCATTAATATTTTATAATAATTATGTAAACCAATATTAAATACTGCTTATATTTTAAAGTTATTGATAAATTGCATTTAATTTTAAATTGATGATACAGATTAAATTTTGTAATTATTAAACAATTAACTGTTTAATTAAGAACACAATCTACATTTTTGAAAAAGTGGTTGAAAAAAGGTGATAAATAATAGTTTGATAAATTCATAAAGCAGCCAGTAATTTTACACAGGTTTTAAAGCGTATGTCTATCAAATTGATAAAAAATTGTAGCAATGTATACAGCAAACTTACACATAATTTATAAATAGAGTACAAAAATTGTATTTTTGAAATTTAAATCAGATATTTTTCCCCACAACATTAAAATATTTGAATAGCTACTAAATATTATAATGTTTTGAAGTTATTTAACATTTAGTTAGATTTTTTTTAAATGTATAATAACATCTTTTTACACAGTTTAATATTGTTATAATTAACAATAACAAACATTACATTTTTTACAAGTGATTTAGTGATCGTTTTCATTATTGATTATCATGCTTTTTCACAACATTTTAAAAAATCAGAAAATATGTGATTTTATCATCTGATTTAAATCGATTAAAATCATTGACACTATTGCTGTGTTTATTGTATATAAAATAATAACTTGATTATTAAAAGGAAATTATGACATTGAAAGTTATATTAGATTTAAATATTTTAAAATTAAATGCTTTTTATGTTTGTTAGATAAAAAAACATGCTTTTTACAAACTTACTGTACTTAAAATTTTCCACAATACTCAGGAATTATACTTGGAAACAATTATTTAAAGCTTTGTTTTGTGTATTCATAAGTCACAATAATTTGAATACTTTTTTATGTCATTTTAAACAGTAAAAAATTTTTGATTTTAATCAATGATTTTTTTAAAAAAAAATCACTTGATTAAAATCATGATTTAAATCGTTGACACCCTACTTCTGATACAATCTTAAAATAAATTTCTATTTTAAAAACAAATTTAAAAGGTCTTAAGCAACATTACAAAATATTGTTGAAAATTCCCCTTTGTTGCCATTTTCAAAATGTATACATTGGAAGGGAAATGGGGGGGATGAAACTACATTTAAATTTATTCTAAATATGAAATGTTTTATTACAACAATGATGTTTAACCTTACCCCATAAAATCTAAGCAGTCAGGCGGCAATTTTCTTCCAACAGTCAAATGCATGTCATGTGTCAGAGATACATGTCTAATTTAATACAGTATAACCTCGAAAATCCTGTATCAGGACTAAGACTAGATTTATAAAAATTCTGGATTTCACAAAGATAATCAAAACTTTCACTGTTTTTAATGGTACCTTTAATCATAATTTAATAACAAAGTTATAATTATGTAAGAAAATGAAAAAATAATATTGAAAGGCTTACTTTCATTGAAATTTACGTTAAAAAATTTTCTATAAACAGTGAATTTTGAAAATTCAATTGCAATTTGCTTTTTTTTTAACTATTAATAAAAATGCTTTTCATATTAAATACATGTTAGGAATATCTATTTCAGAAATACAGACTTGTTTTTCTAACTTGCATAATGTTATGACAAAATCAAATTTTATATGCTGTTTTATGTTATTGGGCAAATGTATCTGACTGATAGATGATACTAAATAAATGAACTAAAACTGCATAGCACTGCATTCCAAACACATAGGAAACCTGGTAGCAGAAAGTTCCTGACGGGTGACATGCGTCGCAGATTTTTTTTTCCATTGGATTTTTTTCCAACTTTATATTATGTTTAGTTCTTTATTATTTATTACTAAAACTTAAGATTATTATTAGTAAAAATTAGTAAAATGCTTAAAAACATTAAAAGTAAATTTTCTGCTATTGGGATAGGAAAGATAGATGCTAGGTATGAAGTTTACTGATATGAAAACAGATTTTTTTTTTCCACATATGTATCTGTAAGGTCACACTGGCCCAATACAGTGTTAATTACTAAACACACACGCACACAAAAAAATGAAATTCCATGACAAAATCAAAACTTAAATATATTTAAGATTAATATGTAAATTTATACCTTTCTTGCTGATAATACACCTCTTCAGGATTATCACGTGTCTCTTTGATAGTCCTCTTTGTTGGTACTTGTTTTGGGCTGGTGTTAAATTTAACCTCATTGTTGCCATAACCTCCATTCAACCATAGCAGCTTGAGTGATAGGATCAAAGTATTGTTCCTAAAATGAAAATGTGCAAAAACAATGTTATCGATTTAAAACGTTTAACTGATTTTAACTTAAAATTTCAAAACAGACGTAATGATGAGTTCATACGAAAGTGCCTGAAACATACAAAAAACGGAAATTCATTTCCCTGCAATTTACCCAAGCAATAAATTGGGTTGGGTTGATTTTTGACGGCAAAACTCTTGAGTTTTGTGCAATCGAACAGTAAAATTCGAGATATCTTTTTGTGACTAATTAACAAAATTCACTATTCGTCGCGACCTTTTGACGAAATTTGTAATATTCTTCACCAAATAAGTTTATCGATATTCCCCATTATTTTTTGCGCAATCTTTTGACGAAATTCGCAATTTCTTTCTGAACTCTTTACGAAAATAGCAATTTTATTCAACAACCAATTGAAGATAATTACTATTTGTTTCTGAGATATATGACAAAATATCTGGTATTTTTCCATGATCATTTGAAGAAATTCTCAATTTTTTTCCGCGACCGATTCATGAATTGATTTAGGGAAATTCGCCAAAGTGTTGCAGAAAAAAACAAATTTTGCCAAAGAGGTACAGAAAAAAATTTTGCCAAAGGGGTACAGAAAAAAATTTTGCCAAAGGGTTGCAGAAACAAAAAAATTTTGCCAAAGGGTTGCAGAAAAAAAATTTTGCCAAAGGGTTGCAGAAAAAAACTAATTTTGCAACAGGGTTGCAGAAAAAAAAACGAATTTTGCAACAGGGTTGCAGAAAAAAACTAATTTTGCCAAAGGGTTGCAGAAAAAAACTAATTTTGCAACAGGGTTGCAGAAAAAAAAACGAATTTTGCAACAGGGTTGCAGAAAAAAACTAATTTTGCCAAAGGGTTGCAGAAAAAACAAATTTTACCAAAGGGTTGAAGAAAATTTTGTCAAAGGATAGCAGAAAAAAACACAAATTTTGCCAAAGGGTTGCAGAGAAAAAACACAAATTTTGCCAAAGGGCTGCAGACACAGTTGTATAATATAGACGCACGCGCAGAAGATTTTCCAAAAATTCGGAACCTTGCAGAAAAATTTGTAGAAAAAAACTTATTTTTGTAACTTTTTTTTTTTTTTTTGAATACCAAAAAATTAAAAATATTATCTATATTATAATTTCGTCAAAGAATCGTTAAAAAAAAAAAAAAGAATTTCTTAAAAGCATAGCGGAAAAAGCCCGAATTTGTCAAAGGATCGTGAAAAAAAAAAAATCCAGCAAATTTCGTCAAAAAATCGCAGAGAAAACTTATTTCGTCAATGGATTACGGGAAAAATATGAATATCGCTAAAGGCTGAGAAAAAAGCACGTATTTCGTCAAAAAATCGCAGGAAAAATTCAAATTTCGTAAAAATATCGCAGAAAAAACGTTAATTTCGTCAAAGGATCGCGAAAAAAAGCTAATTTCGTCAAAGAATCTTATAAAAATGCAAATTTCGGCAAAAGGGCTCAAGAAAAAAAAAATTCTTAAAAGCATAGCGGAAAAGCCCTAAATTTTGCCAAAAGATTCTGAAAAAATGCAAATTTCGTAAAAGAATCGTGTAAAAAACTACTTTCTTCAAAAAATCGAGAATTTCGTCAAAAGTGTTGTGAAAAAAGCGAGAATTTTGTTAAAAATGCATGCAAAAATACGAAATTCGTCAAAAGATCGTAGGAAAATGAAAATTTCGTCAAAAGATTGGGAAAAAACTGATTTCGTGAAAGAATCGAAGAAAAATGTGAATTTCATCAAAGAATCGAGAAAAAACGAGAATTTCATCAAATGATCACAGAAAAAACGAGAATTTCGTCAAAGACAAAAGGAAAAAACATGATTTTTGTCAAAGGGGCGCGGTAAAAACTCACCAGTCACTTTAATGATGATACCTATTAATGGATACCTCTTCCTAGAAAAGGTGATTTAGTTGTTTCAGTAGCAATGTCACATTATTTCTGCCCTTCTTATGCATTTTTAGCTGGGTTTTTTTTTTTTTTTTGACCAAAATAATTATTCTTTGATTAATACTAATTATTTTTAATTTAAATAGTAATTATTTTAAAAATACTCTTTTTAATTCATATTGTTAAAATAACATAACACGGTATTTTACGTTATTAAACATTAAATTAATGTGCAGATAGTTTTTGACCCAATATTTATGCACACAGAAAGTTTTTGGTTTTATACAAGTCTGGTTGCAGAAAAAACAAACTTTGCCAAAGGGTTGCAGAAAAAACGGAAGTCTCTTTAGAAAACAACATATACACAAATATCTACGTTTATTATAACAGGGATAAACTTTAAAAAAAATATACTAAACTAACTTTTGAAAATTTGGGTTTAACCTGAACCCAACTTGCAGGAATTCACACTCAGCCTCAAATCGACCTGAACCGATTTTTCTTCCAATTTTTCCACTTTTACTGTTTGATTTTAAAATGTTAATTCATAGAGGAAACCATTAAATTTAAAATTTCATTATTAATAAAAAGTCTTATTATCCTTAAATAAACTCAAAGCAAGTTTTTTTTCCAATATGAAATTTACTTATAAAGAGCTTATTTATCAAAATGTAATTGTTTTATTAATTATTATGTAAAGTTGTTTTAAAAAATAACATTTTAATACCTTAAACCTTGAAATAAAAAGTATTCGGCCAAACAGTTACTATTCGGCTAGCTCAATATTCAGTATTCGGCCAAAATCACTATTCAGAGCATCACTAAATCTGACTTGCTACTTTGAACAACATTCATAATCTTCAATTTTAATTTTTAGCTTAATTGTTTACATATCAAATACCTACATATGTGAATTATGAATCACTGCAGGATTAGTATTAGTTTTTGCCACTTACTGAAAGAAACTAGTTTCTGCCCTGATGATATGAAAAAGTAAAATGTTTTAAAATTTTACTGTTGTATATTTCTCAAATCATTTTCATTTATTAATTTTTTTAGAATATGAAATTATGGCTAAATTGATAAGCTGGGGAGGGAGGGGGGGGGGTGATTGTGGCTTTATCATGAAAAAATACCAAAAATTTTAGCGAAGACAGTGTTGACTAGGGATGCACCGAATAGCGATTTTGGCCGAATACCGAATACTCGGCCTAGAGGTGAACCGAATACCGAATATTCAGCCAGCCGAATAGTAACTGCTAGGCCGAATACCGAATATTCGGCCTGCCGAATAGTAACTATTCGGCCGAATACCGAATATTCGGCTTGTCAAATACTTTTATATTTCAAAGTTTAAAGGCATTAAAATATTAAATTTTAAAACAATTTTACATACTATTCAATACAGAAACTTACATTTTAATAAACAAGAGTTACAATTACAAGTAAACTTTATACTGAAAAAAATCTGCTTTGAGTTATTTAAGAAGAGGATAGTTATAAAACTTTTTAAATTAGTAAAATTTTAAATTTCGTAGCTTCTTCTGAGAATTAATACAGATAAATAAAATTTTTTTAAATTCTAAAAGAAACATTTTAAAATCAAAATTTAATAGTGAAAAAATTGGAAGAAAAATTGTACAGTATCATATATTATTTGTTTGTCAGGAAGAGACTGAAGTAAAAGTAAACAAATATTACAAATCAATTCAAATTTTATATGGTGGCAACTTAGCAAGAATAATTGCTCTACTCCCTTTAATTTAAGCAAGGAAGTTTTTAAATACATCCTAGACAGGTGTCTGGAGAGGACAATCATTTTCAGAGATTCTAAAAATTGTTCTTAAAATCTTAGCAAGAAACAGATTATTTGCTAGACAAAATTTAGGAAGTTGCATTTGTACATAATTAATTTCTATGAAAATCCTCGTGATTGGTTAATTTTCTTACATAATACTTAACAAACAGCAAATAAATAATGTAATAGCATTCTCTTTTATTTAAATATGATTCTGTTTCTAATTATTCTGAATATCTTTGTAAGTTGATTGTTAAATGTAGAAGTTGTATAAAGTTTTTAAAAATATGTTTAAAAAATTTTCCTTAAGTATTCGGTTTGGCCGAATATTGAAAATTGAAATATTCGGCCAAACCGAATATTAGGTAACATGGCCGAATACTGAATAGATACAGAATATTCGGTGCATCCCTAGTGTTAACTAGAATAAAAGGACTGTTTTTACTGCAAAAACTTTATGTCGTCCCCCCCCCCCCCCGAGATCCTTTGACAAAATTCATATTTTTTTTCATGATTCTTTACTGAATTTTTTTAAAGTTCTCTGGCGATATTTGCATTTTAATAAAATTAGTGCTTTTTAACTTTTGACAAAATCGGTATTTTTTTCCTGCCCCGTTATGTGAAGATACTTGCGAGTTAAGGCTATTCATATTTTTATGGGAAGGTTTTTTTTTTGCTAATCTTATTTGCATTTCGACATTTTGAATTTTTTTTTTTGGTGGTGGTGGTCGCGCATTGTATATCTGAGCTTGATCCTCACGGCACCTGTTTACTTTTTCGATTTTGATTGCAGAATTTTTATTTTTTTGAGAAATTACTTTTACCTTTCAGAATCTGTTCTAAAAGGGAAAGTATTGTCTAAAAAATAAAATAAAATTCTGCAATCAAAGATTAAAGTAAACAACAAGGGGCACTGTGAAGATCAACTATACAATGCCGCAAACAAATTGCAAAATGCAAATGAGATATTAGAGAAAAACCTATACCTATTTTACCCCGTGCTTCAGAGTAAAATGGATATATGCTGATTATAGTTGAATTACAATATAATTAATGTGTAAACCATTTAAGAGTTTTGTACTTCCATTCTCTGAATCATATATGTAAACTGGGGTGAGGTAGGAAGACAAAAACCTGTCCCTTTCAGTTTGTTTACATTTTTTTTCTTTACAAATAAAAACACTTATGAAACTAATAGAAATAAGATGCAAGTACAGACAAATCCTATCCTAGCCCCCTCCCCACCCACCCAAAACTGCTCCTAATTTTCACAACATCAGTTTACGTCCATGCTCTGAATCATGTTCCTAATAGTGTTTCATTTTTAAAGTTTTTTTTTTTTTTTTTTTTTTTTTTTTTTTTTTTTTTTTTTTTAATGCAGTTCAAAAGCAGATAGATATCAGCATAAGTATCTGTAGGAAAAAATGAGAAATTAATTAAAAAATATTTTAAATCAAAAGCAATTTATAAAGTTAACTAGCTATAAGTGAATGAAAATTTATATACAAAATGTATACAGCAATGACCGGTGCAGCTTGGTTGAGAGACTTCCTAACAATTCAGGATGCCTGCACATCAGCAATGTCGTCTTTCTCAGGGAAGACATAAAATATTCCGGCAGATTACTTTGTTGCAAACTTTACAGTGTATTTATCTTCATCAGGGATATCAATAATAAGAACTGTAAATTCTTGAACAGACTTCTCTACACTGAATTTCACAAGGATCCAGCCACCAATCATTGGATTCACTACAGCAAGAACCTTTGGTTTAATTTCCATGGGTTGCTTCGATTCTTTTTACTATTTGTCCTCTTTTAATCCACCCAATTTAATAATTTAGTATAGTTAGAACATGTGTTTTAATTTAATTTATGGCTGAAAATATGATACTTTAACGTGATTTTTGAGAAATTGTCAATTAACAGCGATTTTTAATGTTACTTACATTCCAACATGCAGCGCATATAACAGATGTTCGCGACTAATTTATAGCATAATTTCACATTTAAGCATAGGATCAATAACAATTTGCTCTCAAAGGTCTTTCAATTTTGATCCATCTTCATACATTCATATCTTGACAAACTCTCATAAAAAAGATGGGCTATAATACCTATTTTACCCTATGTGACAAGAAATCAAGGTTGGGTTTAAGCCGTCAAAAACCAGTTTTTGACGTGACATAGGTTTAAACTGCATTTTAAGCGTCAAAAACACCAATATTTAAATATGCTCAGAACAACAAAAAAAAATTGTTAGTATAGCTAGATACAGCACCGCTTTTATTTAATGATAGACACTTTAGTTTTAGTATTTCTTTTACTGATCAAATATTAAATTATAATTTTTTTCTTTGTTTATGACTAAATTGCCAATTTTTTTATGTGGATTTTTAGCATACTTGGTTGCTTTTCTTATTTAATAAATATGTATATAGAGATAGACAAACTTTTTGTAATAATAAAGCATTTAACAAATGAAATCAAACAAGATTTTACAAAAATAGATATATATCAGGGGTCGATCCAGGCGAAATTTGGGTCCTATTTAGGGCCCCTTTACAAAAATCTATTTAATAAAATAGGGCCCCTTCAGAAAAATAAATTTAATAAAATGGGTCTCTTCATAAAAATGAACTTAATAAAACAGGCCCCTTTGCAAAATTCCTTTTAATAAAATAGGCTCTTTTGTAACATTCTTTTTCATAAAAAGTGTTTTAAAAATGTGTAATTTGTAAATAAGATCAGGTCACGAAAAACAAAAACTGTAGCAAGGGGATTTAAAGAATATTTTTATTCATAAATTCTTGGTTCGAATTTGATTCACTGGATTTCAACTTTCATTGCAAAATGTTATTTTTTACAAAAATATTATAAAATTCACAAAATTAACCTACTTTTCACAAAATGGGCCCCAAGAATAAAAACCGGCACCGACCCCTGTATATATGCAGTCTTTAACAGAAATATTTTCTTTGCAGCATAAATATTTTTTTTTGGCGGGGGGGTGGGGGGGGAGAGAAAAAAGATACAGAAAAACAACAATAAAAATGATTTTATCATGTGTGCAAGAAGTCCATCCAAGCCAAGACTGAAAACTTTTCCGAATATTAGGTATAACCTACTGGCGATGGGCTAGACAATCTCAATGTCTTGATTTATGGCTGAAAATGGATTTTTTACAATAAAAAAGAGCAATTAAAAGTTTTTGCTAGTAAAATTGCTATTATTTCAATATAAAATATAATTTACAACCAGCCAAAAATCTTTCCGAGACTGAAGGTCTTGCACCCATGTTTATAATTGTGAAAAGAATTTAGTGATTGGTTATCTTATTTTTTATTTAAATCTTTTGAAATGAGGGACAAATGAATAATTCACCATACCAGTAAGAAAAGAAAAAAAAAATAGTATGCTGCTAGTTTGTTTTTACAAAGTTTAAATATTGCCAGATATGTGACCATTTCATTCACACTTTTAATTTTTCAAAAAATTTTGTGTGGTAAAATAATAATAAAAAATATACTCATTTTACCCCGGCTACCCCTATTGTCAGGAAGGTAAATTGGAAAATATAGCTCTCGGAAAATTGAAAGGGAATTGCTGAAAAGTGATGGTGAATGGATGCAGTAGAACACTGTTTATGTAATTATTTGAATTCTTTTACACAAATAGTATTGTTTAGAAATAAACTATTGTACGAGTACTTCTAAGGAATAAAATTGACTTTTGAAAATATAATTAGATTGAAAAAAATGTATAACTGAATACCAACCTTGAATTAAAATTCTGTATTTGGAGAAAGAAACAATTCTCTGGAAAATTTTAGGGAGGAATTCTAGTAATTTTTCACAAAATTATTTACTACAAATTATAAAACGTATTTTTGTTTGATATGATTTATCTGAAAAATTATTTTTACAAAATACTTAGAACTGTTATATCTGACAAAAAGTTTCGTCACACGAAAAAGTAAACTTTTATTATTTTCACCTCCCCCGACCCTTGCTTTAACATGACGCTATGATCAGCTTATTTATTTATTTCTCAACAAAGTAATAAACAGGACATTTTAAACGAAAATAAATAAGTAAAAAATAAAAAGGCAGAATAATTTTAAAATATAGAAGCATTTCTAAAATTAGCTGCCTGCAGCGTGACGGAGAATGTGTAACAACGTGCATTAAAAATTATAAATTTAAATCATTACATGCAATTCCACTAAAAGGTAAGGATAAATTAAATGCTTTTATAAAACTTACCGAATAAAACAGACACATCCTTTCGTTCCTTCTTTAAGAAAACTTCTTTAATGTTTACATATTTATCTACACATCAGCGTCCATCTTGAAGCAGGCCAGCGACACGATAAGACGAGACGAACGAATCTGAACACGACTCGCAAAAGAGCGGCAGGAAACGAGCTTGCTAATCAAGTTGAGCTGTTTTGCGGTCGCTCTCGTTGAGTAAAATAGAAGAATAAGAGCTTAAATCAAGTTGAGTGAAGCGTTTAAAAATCAACTCATTCACGATCCAATAAATTAGTGCTCATTCTTGAGTAGGCAAATCCACTCATTCGTTTTAAGAGAGTATACACCAAAGTACAGTCGTGAAAAAAAAAAAGTAAACACCCCTACTAACTCCTCAACAAATTATCGTAGAAGAGAGTTACTGGTACCGAACGATTGGATATAAAGTCTACTTTTAAATGATGCATATAAAATTTGCTTAGGGGGCCATCTACATATTAAAACGAACCCAAACTTTATTTTTTTCAAAGGTAATACCCAATTTTAACAAGATATTTCAAATCTTCGGTTCGAACTATGCCTAGACACCCAATTTCAAGTCATATGAATGATAAGTTTTTGAATTATAAACATTCAAAATTTACTGCTTCTAATGTTAAATAACATTTCTATATTTTTATTAATATCTCCTGAAATTATACTCCTAATGTGCTAAATTTTGTGTAGCAATAATATTAAAATACCCAAACATAAATACGTTGAATTTGCAATTTTTTAAATTTTATGATATGAATTATGAATTATGAAATTAATATTCGAAAAATTTATGAATTGCAACCTACAATTTTTTTTGGTGGATTTAGATTTATTATGTCCTGCGTTATGGAAATCCAAAATTTTCATTTTTCTTCCATGTAGTTTTAAAATTATGCTTAAAAAACGGCGAAATGATGGTTTAAGGGGCCGTCTAGAATAGAAGTGAGTAGATATTTTGAAATTTCGTATGCTGTCCTGTAATCTAGCAGTCTTGAGTGGCGCTTAAGGTGCCTTGATCAAGAACGGGGCTCTCTCGGTCAACAATCGAGTACCGAACTACAATTTGGATACAGCCCCTAAAATACGCTCGTTTTAAAATAATTAATTTCAAGGAAACTTACCGTACAAATTGCATAAAGAAAATTTCTAGACTAATTGAACGGTTTAGAATTCATTTATGCTGTCAGAATTGTGTACTGCTATTGAAAAAAAACAAAGTTATGGTTCGTTTTAATATGTAGATGCCCCCCTAAGCAAATTTTATATGCACCATTTAAAAGTAGACTTTTTTTACCAATCGTGTGGTACCAGTAAATTTCTTCTAAGATAATTTTTGCACAGTTAGTAAGGGGTGTTTACTTTTTTTCCCACGACTGTACATCCAAATCGGTTCATAAATACACCAGTTATCGCGTGACAAATATCAGGTCATTTCAAAATGTCAGCCACGCTAGAAATTCAAAGTGCTATAACTCAGTCATTATTAGGTAGCTTTCATTACAAAAAGCTACCTATTGCAGCCGTTCGGAGGAAAGCGATTTCAAAAAATTTTGGTGTATTTTCATCCATCATGACCCCCAGACCCTGAAACCACCCTCCGTTCAAAAGTTGATATATATATATATATATATATATATATATATATATATATATATATATATATATATATATATCCATATATATATATATATATATATATATATATATATCCATATATATATATATATATATATATATATATATATACATATACATATATATATATATATATATATATATATATATATATATATATATATATATATCTGACATTTGTCATACTGTAACTCTCGAATTTATGAACCGATTTGGATGTAATTCGGTATGAACATAGTACATACCAATGTCTCGACCGAGTTCTTTGGCCAGCTTCATCCGCCATTTTGTTTCAAAATGGCGGCCATTTAATTTTTTTTAACTTTAAATTTGAAATGTGGTACCAAAAAATTGAAAATGGAAAAATATTTTTTTCTTATGTATTTGACCTTTATACAAAGATTCCGGAGCAGTTTTTGTTTCATCTATATCTTAAAAAAGTCCTTCCGGCCAGTGCCGGGAGGAAGAGGTAGCTTTCATAATCCTTATTTAAAAAAAGCCAACTTATATTATGCAAACACACGAAGCTCAATTTAGTGGAAACCGAATATAGGAGATTCAATACTAATTTTTATCAATATAATGAATGAGAATTTTGCGAAATTAGTCAGCTTTATCCAAGCTGCTTTTCTTTAAAGTAACTTATATTTGGCTGCCAAATTCGGCAATTTCTTAAAGTGCCTGTCATTTTAAGACAACATGGTGGATGAGGCTAACCAGTGAACTTGGTCGAGACCTTAGTAATTCCTGTGCACATGCTCACTCACATCGGAATCGGTTGATATATACGAGTGCTGTCGCATGCAAAAAATAAGATTTTTCAAAATGTCACCCATAATAGAAATTGAAACTGCTATATCTGAGCCATTTTTTAAGGTAAAGACAAACAAAAAATGCTCCTGAATCCTTATATCAAGATCAAATACTTAAGAAAGAAACCTTTTAAAATTTCTAATTTTTTTGCACCTCACTTTAGATATATATATATATTTTTAATTTAATGGCCGCCATTTTGAAACAAGACGGCTGATGAATCTGGCCAGCGAACTTGGTCGAGGTGTTGATGTATACTATCCACATGCCTTCTTACATCGAAATAGGCGAATACGTGTGTTATCGCGTGACAAATACAAGATCGTTTCAAAATGTTAGCCATGCTAGAAATTCAAAGTGCTATAAATCAACCATTTTTTAAGATATCAACAAAAGAACAAATTTTCAGAAACAAAAACTGCTCCGGAATCTTTGTATCAAGGCCAAACACATAAAAAAAATCTTTTTCATTTTCCAATTTTTTAATACCTCATTTTGAATTTTAAATTTAATTTTTTTTTAATGGCAACCCTTTTGAAACAAGATGGCGAATGAAGCTGGCCAACGAACTCGGTCGAGACATTGGTATGTACTATGTACAGACCAAGTTACATCCAAATACGTTCATAAATACGCCTGTTATCGCGTGACAAAAATCAGGTCGCTTTAAAATGTCAGCCACAAGAGAAATTCAAAATGCTATTACTCAGCCATTTTTTTTTTAGATATAGACGAAAGAAAAACTGTTATCTTTGTATTAAGGTCGAATACATACAAAAAAAAAATCTTTTTCATTTTCCAATTTTTTGGTATGTCATTTAATTTTTTTTATTTTTTAATTTCTTTAAATGGCGGCCATTTTGAAACAAGATGGCGGATGAAGCTGGCCAACGAACTCGGTCGAGATATTTGTATGTACTATGTACACACCAAGGTACATCCAAGTCGGTTCATAAATACGCCTGTTATTACGTGAGAAAAATCAGGACGTTTCAAAATGTCAGCCACGCTAGAAATTCAAAATGCTATAACTCAGCCATTTCTTAAGATATAGACGAAACAAAAACTGCTCCCGAATCTTTTTATCAAGGTCAAACACATAAGAAGAAAATATTTTTTCAATTTTCAATTTTTGGTACCACATTTCAAATTTAAATTTTTCTTAAAAATTAAAATGGCCGCCATTTTTAAACAAGATGGCGGGTGAAGCTGGCCAACGAACCCGGTCGAGACATTGGTATGTACTATGTATAAACGAAGTTACATCCAAATCGGTTCATAAATACGCCTTTTATCGCGTGACAAAATTCAGGACGTTTCAAAACGTCAGCCACGCTAGAAATTCAAAATGCTATAACTGAGCCATTTTTTAAGATATAGACGAAACGAAAACTGCTCCGAAATCTTTGTATAAGGATCAAATACAGAAGAAAAAAATATTTTTCCATTATCAATTTTTTGGGACCACATTTCAAATTTTAAATTTAAAAAAAAAAATTAAATGGGCGCCATTTTGAAACAAAATGGCGGATGAAGCTGGCCAACGAACTCGGTCGAGAGATTGGTATGTACTATGTACACACCGAATTACATCCAAATCGGTTCATAAATACGCCTTTTATCGCGTGACAAAATTCAGGACGTTTCAAAATGTCAGCCACGCTAGAAATTCAAAATGCTATAACGCAGCCATTTTTTAAGATATAGACGAAACAAAAACTGCTCCGGAATCTTTGTATAAAGGTCAAATACATAAGAAAAAAATATTTTTCCATTTTTAATTTTTTGGTACCACATTTCAAGTTTTAAATTTTTTTAAAAATTTTAAATGGCCGCCATTTTGAAACGAAACGACGGATGAAGCTGGCCAACGAACTCGGTCGAGACATTGGTATGTACTATGTACACACCGAATTACATCGAAATCGGTTCATAATTACGGGAGTTACAGTGTGACATAAGTCAGATATATATATATATATCAATTTTGAACGGAGGGTGGTTTCAGGGTCTGGGGGTCATGATCGATGAAAATATACCAAAATTTTTTGAAATCGCTTTCCTCCGAACGGCTGCAATAGGTAGCTTTTTAGTAAAGAAAGCTACCTAAAATAGCTGAGTTATAGCATTTTGAATTTCTAGCGTGGCTGACATTTTGAAACGTCCTGAATTTTGTCACGCGATAAAAGGCGTATTTATGAACCGATTTGGATGTAACTTCGTTTGTACATAGTACATACCAATGTCTCGACCGAGTTCGTTGGCCAGCTTCATCCGCCATCTTGTTTAAAAATGGCAGCCTTTTAAATTTTTAAGAAAAATTTAAATTTGAAATGTGGTACCAAAAAATTGAAAATTGAAAAAATATTTTTTTCTTATGTATTTGACCTTGATACAAAGATTCGGGAGCAGTTTTTGTTTCGTCTATATCTTAAAAAATTGCTGAGTTTTAGCATTTTGAATTTCTAGCGTGGCTGACATTTTGAAACGTCCTGATATTTGTCAGGTGATAACAGGCGTATTTATGAACCGATTTGAATGTACCTTGGAGTGTACATAGTACATTCAAATATCTCAACCGAGTTCGTTGGCCAGCTTCATACGCCATCTTGTTTCAAAATGTTGGCCATTTCAAAAAATTTAAAATTTAAAATGAGATACTAAAAAATTGGAAAATTAAAAAGATTTTTTTCGTATGTATTTGACCTTAATACAAAGATTCCGGAACAGTTTTTGTCTCGTGTATATCTAAAAAAATGACTGAGTTATAGCATTTTGAATTTCTATTGTGGTTGACATTTTAAAACGACCTGTATTTGTCACGCGATAACAAGCGTATTTATGAACCGATTTGGATTTTACTTGGTCTGTACATAGTACATACCAATGTCTCGACCGAGTTCGTTGGCCAGCTTCATTCGCCATCTTGTTTCAAAAGGGTTGCCATTTAAAAGAAATTAAATTTATAATTTAAAATGAGGTATTAAAAAATTTGAAAATGAAAAAGATTTTTTAATGTGTTTGGCCTTGATACAAAGATTCCGGAGCAGATTTTGTTTCTGAAAATTTGTTCTTTTGTTTATATCTTAAAAAATGGTCGAATTATAGCACTTTGAATTTCTAGTATGGCTAACATTTTGAAGCGATCTTGTATTTGTCACGCGATAACACACGTATTCGCCTATTTCCATGTAAGAAGGCATGTGGATAGTATACATCAACATCTCAGCCAAATATAAGTTACTTTAAATAAAAGCAGCTTGGATGAAGCTGACTAATTTCGCGAAATTCTCATTCATAATGATTTAGTATTGATAAAAATTAGTATTGAATCTTCTATATTCGGTTTCCACTAAATTGAGCTTCGTGTGTTTGAATAATATAAGTTGGCTTTTTTAAAATAAGGAATTTGAAAGCTACCTCTTCCTCCCGGCACTGGCCGGAAGGACTTTTTAAGATATAAACGAAACAATTCTCATTCTCATTCATAATGATTTAGTATTGATAAAAATTAGTATTGAATCTCCTATATTCGGTTTCCACTAAATTGAGCTTCGTGTGTTTGAATAATATAAGTTGGCTTTTTTAAAATAAGGAATTTGAAAGCTACCTCTTCCTCCCGGCACTGGCCGGAAGGACTTTTTAAGATATAAACGAAACAATTCTCATTCTCATTCATAATGATTTAGTATTGATAAAAATTAGTATTGAATCTCCTATATTCGGTTTCCACTAAATTGAGCTTCGTGTGTTTGAATAATATAAGTTGGCTTTTTTAAAATAAGGAATTTGAAAGCTACCTCTTCCTCCCGGCACTGGCCGGAAGGACTTTTTAAGATATAAACGAAACAATTCTCATTCTCATTCATAATGATTTAGTATTGATAAAAATTAGTATTGAATCTCCTATATTCGGTTTCCACTAAACTGAGCTTCGTGTGTTTGAATAATATAAGTTGGCTTTTTTAAAATAAGGAATTTGAAAGCTACCTCTTCCTCCCGGCACTGGCCGGAAGGACTTTTTAAGATATAAACGAAACAAAAACTGCTCCGGAATCTTTGTATCAAGGTCAAACACATAAAAAAAAAATTTTTAATTTTTAATTTTTTGGTACCACATTTCAAATTTTAAATTATTTTAAATTATTTAAATGGCCGCCATTTTGAAACAAGATGGCGCATGAAGCTGGCGAAAGAAGTCGGTCGAGACATTGGTGTGTACTATGTATACATCAAGGTATATCCAAATCTGTTCATAAATACGCCTGTCATCGCGTGACAAAAATCAGGTCGTTTCAAAATGTCAGCCACGCTAGAAATTCAAAGTGCTATAACTCAGCCATTTTTTAAGATATAAACGAAATAAAAACTGCTCTGGACTCTTTGTATTTAGGTAAAACACATAAGAAAAAATATTTTTTAATTATCAATTTTTTGGTACCACATTTCAAATTTTAATTTTTAAAAATTTTTTTAAATGACTGCCATTTTGAAACAAGATCGCGGATGAAGCTGGCCAACAAACTCGGTCGAGACATTGGTATGTACTAAATATAAACGAAGTTTCATCCAAATCGGTTCATAAATACGAGAGTTACAGTGTGACAAAGATCAGATATATATATATATCAGATATATATATATATATATATTATTATAACATATATGCTAATAAAAAGTTGTTGGATATTTTGAGGAGTTTATTTGAAGTGGCATTAAAAAAAAATTACACATGTATTACAAAAAATAGTTTTGTGTTACTTAATGGATTGAAAGGTTTGAGTAATATTAAAGGTTTATATATTTGTGATTTTGAAGATTTATATAATTATATTGATCTGATCTTAAAAATACAATTTTTGACTTTTTCAATCGATACAATATTTTGGGTAAAAATTTGGACCATTTAGCAAATTTATTTAATTTTTTAGTTAATGAAAATTATTTATTTGATGGTAAGCATGTGTTTCAGAAGATAAGAGGTATACCTATGGGGGGTAGTTGCAGTTCGGTATTATCAGATATTTAAGTTTTTTGTATACGAGGTTGATGAAACATTAAATAAGGATTTTTTGAGTTTTAGATATATTGATGATGTGTTGTTGGTAAGGGTTAACGATTCCAATAGCGATTTAAATATAGACTACTATCCTCAAGGTTTGACATTAAAGAAAACTTCATATGACGAAAAACATGTAAATTATTTAGATCTCACCATCGACATTGAGAAGGGTGGATTGAGTACCTGTATTTATGATAAGAGAAAGGATTACAACTTTGAAACAATAAAGATATTAAATATTAATTCCAATGTACATATTTCCATTTTCAGAAATATTATTATCAATAGTTTAAAAGGATAGCAAAGTTAAATTCTAATCATAATAGTATAATAAATGACATTATAAATCTCTATCAAGATGCAATGGTTCAGAATTATCCTATTAGTTTGTTAAATAGTTTGACAAACAATTTCGTCAAGGTTAAAGATTACGGACATGCTTTACTTTTGGCGATTAAAAACATCGCCAAATAATTGTAGGCTTTATAAGGAGCTTTGTCTGGATGCGTCGTTCTTTTCGAATTGGGTTGCTGCTTTGTATGGCCTGTTTAAATCTTTCTTTGGTCAGTTTGGTCTCGTGGACTCAGAAATAGCAACACTTTCTTGACGCCGGGATCACTACCCACCGTCACGTGATGGTGGGCAGAGAAAACGCGCCAAACCGGTTTTACTCCCCTAGTTCCCGCTGAAACTTTGTTGCGCCGGGCGTTTCTCTCGCATAAATCAAATCCGACAGTTGCCAATAATGTGATCACCGCCAAAAAAGACAACCTTTTGGCGTTGAAAGCAGAAACATGTGTGCCTCAAGTTCTGACCGAAATAACAATGGGATTCGGCCTCTACATCTTATCTTTACTCTGAGGTCTCGACAGACATGGGGGAAGTTTCACGAGTAGTTTCCGGTATAACCCAGCATGCAAGTCTTTAGCCTTGAAGTCTGTCTCCATTGGATGTTTTCTTTTTGTTCATGGTTTTGTTAGTAAGATTTTTCCATTGTTATTTTGTTAATTTTTCTCTGTTGTTCAGGAGTTTTGGGATTAGATGTATAGTATGTGTTTTTGGTATTATATTAACCTTTGGAGTGCGGTGGCATGGCTACGTCTTCAAGTGGTTCAGTTTAAGAATGGCTTTGGTTTTTTGAATTGATTAGATAAAGGTTGGATATATTTTAGGCAATTGTCAGGCATATTTTGACGTTGTAATTATTCCTTTTATAGTTTTTCCAATTTGTTTAATATTTCTTATTATAGATTTTACAGTTTAGTACAGTTTATTTTAGTTTAACTTTGTTATATATTATTCATTCATGCTACTTTTAAATTTTATAGTTTTGTGTAAAGTGTTAGTTTTATTCATTAGTTTTCATTTTGATCAGTTTTATAAAAAATTGTATTAAGTGTGAATATAAATTTATAATTATGAAATTTACAAAAAATAGAATTTTAGATACCGGCAAGAAATGGAATTCATTAGAGTACCATTGTGCTCGGTCGGTTCCTGATAGCATGGTAAGGAACGGATTGTTAGAAAGTAACCATGATTTACACTTGGATTTGGTTGGCTACGGGAGTAAAGGAGTTGATGATAGCTTTTTAAAAAGTGTATGCAAGGTTTGGTTTTTGAGAATAATAAAAAAATGTATAAAAATAATAAAAATTATGGAAAAAATTATAGTAAAAATTGTGAGTTTGATATGTTTTTGGAAAGAGCGGAGGTTGAAGGTATACGGAAAAGGAAATCGATCAGGTATAATACCAGATATATTTATAATAGTGATTTAATTAATGAGGATTATAATGGAGGTGCAGGTAGAGATATCGAAGTAAAATATAAAACTAGAATGTTTTATAACACAAACTTAAAAAGAGAGATGAGTTTCAGTAATCTTAAATTAAGAAAATGTAGTGATAAACGATGTAAAGTATGTCCGAGTGTGGGCACAGAGTATAATACTATAGAGGACATTAGGTATTTAAAAGTATGTAAGGTATACAACAGTGTTTATAAACTTAGTTGCAAGATACGTGGAATGTCATATATAGGTCAAACTTCTGACCCGATTAATAAGCGTTTTAACAACCATAAGTCTGATATCAGACATTGCAAAACTAATAAACAAGAACAAGAGATTGAAATTAGACATTTCAACAGGCATGGTATTGAAAATATGGAATTAACGATTTTAAAGATTGTCCTTAACAAAAAGGAAAGATTGATAAGCGAAAGTCATATGATGATTATATGCGGTACTGTTTACCCTTACGGGTTAAATGTTATGTTCAATGGAACTAACGTTACAAAAAAATTTAGAAACAGTTTATTAGAAGTTTCTATATACGAAAGTATTGACCATCCCATGAATTACAAATTCATTAAGGAATATAATAAGGACCACAAGATAAAAGCAAAGGGATATGACAATATCAATGAAATCAAAAGCTTAATTTTCAAGAGTGATTTTGATGGTATAGTAAGAAATATAAAATTTATTATATTAAATGTGAAAAAACGTTTTATAGGTGATTTGTTAAACTTATTGTATTCACATAAGAGTAATTACAATATAGATTTGGCATTGGACATTTTGAGTTATAGGATTAGATCACAGCATTTGGAAGAATATCTGGGCAGAAGCAATAACAATAATAGGTTAGCTAATAGAATGTATTTTGTAATGGATTACATAGAAAAAAAAAACGTGGTGTAAATATGGGCAAGGTATTGAATAAATACAATGATTTGCTTCCAGATAAGGACATGGAAATAGTCAAGATTTTTAGATACGATAAACCTTTAGGTAGTATGGTTTTTAACTATAATATTTTTTCAAAAGAAATTGGTAGAAACAACGATAATAATTTATGCCATTGTAATGATCCAAGTTATCGTGATTATGTGGATGTGGATCACGGTCACGTATTGATTGGAAATGTAGATATTGTCAAGGACAAAACAATGAGGGATTATATGCTATTCGGCACAAAATTTCGGTTAAAAAGATTAAACACTAAGGATTTTATAAAAAAAACAATTAAAAATCAACGTTGATATGTTTATACATAAACTAATGAACAAATTTTGCTTACCAGAAATAACTTTTCTGGAATGGAAACATAATATATTGAAGGATCTGAATTCAATTTACTGCGGTAAAACGGGGAGGATTTCGTTAGAAGAATATAAAGAATTCTAATACATAGAAAGAATATAAAGAATCTATTAAGGATTTACAGAGTCATTTCGTTATAACATATATTGATAAGGCAAATACAAACATTGCAATTATTTGTAAAAAGCTATACTGTAATCAATTAAAACAATGTTATAATAATACACATAATTACAGGATGTTAAATACTAGTGTAAAAGAGACAGAAAGTAGAATTGGTGCTTTTTACAAAAGGTTAAAATATACACAACGTAGTAAGGAATTGCCTTATATGGTTTTGGTTCCTTAATTTCATAAGGACCCTGTTGCCTTTCGTACAATTACATGTGGTTTTGGCACTTATTTGGAAGTTGCTAATAAAAAGCTTTTGGATATTTTGCAGAGTTTATTTGAAGTAGCATTAAAACAAAATTACACATGTATTATAAAAAAATATTTTTGAGTTACTTAATGGATTGAAAGGTTTGAGTAATATTAAACGTTTATATGTTTAGGATTTTGAAGATTTATATACAGGGTGATTATAATTAAAGTTCCAGTTTCAAAACTCTCTAAAAAACGAACCACTCGTTAGAATGGCGTCAAAATTTAATAGCATATTATTGAAGAAGGGGGAAAGAACATGAACCAAAAAAAAGTTCCAAATTTGAGCGACAGATGGCGCTGTAAGCGTCAGACTTTCGACTACAAATAACAAATCGTAAAACAACGTCTAAGGCGTAAGTTACACGATATAAACCAACTGTATTGTTCAGTGTGCATGAGTGTACACGTGTGATAGTGTTAGTCACGTAAGCCCGTCCACCGCGGCAAGGTGCAAAGTTTCACATCGGATGGAAAAAATCGGCTTTTAATTGTCCTGAGGCCAAAAGCCGCATAAAAAGTATCGATCCAATCGGTTTTTAAATGTCCTGAGGCCAAAAAATGCATAAAAAGCATCCATCCAATCGGTTTTTAATTGTCCCGAGGCCAAAAACCGCATAAAAAGCATCTATCCAACCAGTTTTTAATTGTCCTGAGGCCAAAAACCGCATAAAAAGCATCCATGCAATCGGTTTTTAAGTTTCGCGAGACTGGCGCAAAACATGTCCACCGTTGTGTGCAACAAGATTAAATCGGGAGACAGCATGTTCCACAACCGATCGAAGTGTATCCGGGGTCAAGTTCAGAATGTGTTGCACAATGCGTGTCTTTAATTCAGCTACGTTGGCAATCGGAGTACTGAACACAATATCTTTCAGATAACCCCACAGCCAGAAATCACACGGATTAAGATCATGTGATCGGGCCGGCCAGGCTATAGGGAAATGACGACTGATAATTCTAGCATTTCCGAAATGCCGCCTCAACAACTGCTTCACTCGATTTGCAATGTGCGGAGGAGCGCCATCTTGCATAAAAATTGTACTATCCAGACATTCACGCTGTTGCAGAGCTGGAATGACGTCATTACGCAAAAGAGACTCATAGCGCTGACCATTGACGGTAACGGTAACAGGACCGAAAGCACCCGTCTCCTCGAAAAAATACGGCCCTATGATAAATGATGCCGTAAATCCGCACCACACAGTGACCTTTGCAGGATGAAGTGGTTTCGTTGCGAGTGGATTTTCTGTTGCCCATATTCGGCAATTCTGTGTATTGACATATCCCGTCAGGTGGAAATGGGCTTCGTCTGTCCACAGAATTTTCCACGGCCAATCATTGTCCACTTCCATGCGAGCAAGAAATTCCAAAGCAAAACCCTTTCTTGCTGGCAGGTCAGAAGGGAACAACTCCTGCACATGACAAATTTTATACGGATAGCATTGCAGGATGTTTCGTAGAATGTTATGTACCGTGCTCACAGGCCTGTTCAATGTTCAAGCAATTCTCCGTGCACTGCATGGTTGCTCATCACCGCTAGACTCCTCCTGAACTGCTGTGGCCACTTCTTCAACTACCGCCGAATCACATCTTTTCCTTCCTCTACCAGACTGCACATCAAACGAACCTGTATTTTCGAATTTTTTCATAATTTTCACCAGACCTCTGACAGTCATCGGTCCAACGCCTTTTTTTATACCCCTGAGAGTCCTGAACTTCTGCAGAGCTACTGGTGCAGAATCACCGTTCTTGTAATAAAGCTTTACAAGCAGAGCACGATCCTTCATTGAGACACTCATGGCCAACGTCTGAGACGCGAAATGAGGAAACGCCGTTTAACCAACGCTTTTATAACACCTGAAATTGTCCTGCGCATGCCAGGTATTTTAATTTACATATACTGACGCTTACAGCGCCATCTGTCACTAAAAATTTGGAACTTTTTTTGATTCAAGTTCTTTCCCCCTTCTTCACTAATACGCTGTTAAATTTTGACGCCATTCTAACGAGTGGTTCGTTTTTTAGAGCGTTTTGAAACTGGGACTTTAATTATAATCACCCTGTAATACTATTGATTTAACTGATCTTAAAAATAAAATTTTTGACTTTTTCAATCGGTACAATATTTTGGGTTAAAATTTGGATCATTTAAAAAATTTATTTAATTTTGTAGTTAATGAAAATTATTTATTCGATGGTAAGCATGTGTTCCAGCAGATAAGAGGTATACCTATGGGGGGTAGTTGCAGTTTCGTACTTGCAGATATTTATTTATTTATATACGAGGTTAATGAAACATTAAATAAGGATTTTTTAAGTTTTAGATATATTGATGATGTGTTGTTGGTAAGGGTTGACAATTCCAATAGCGATTTAAATTTAGACTACTATCCACAAGGTTTGATATTAAAGAAAACTTCATATGACGAAAAACATGTAAATTATTTAGATCTCACTATCGACATTTAGAGGGGTGGATTGAGTACCTGCATTTATGATAAGAGAAATGATTACAACTTTGAAACAATAAAGATATTATATTTTAATTCCAATGTACATATCTCCATTTTCAGAAATATCATTATCAATAGTTTAATAAGGATAGCAAAGTTAAATTCTAATCATAATAGTATAATAAATGACATTATAAATCTCTATCAAGATGCAATGGTTCAGAATTATCCTATTAGTTTGTTAAATAGTTTGACAAACAATTTCGTCAAGGATAAAGATTACGGACATGCTTTATTTTTGGAGATTAAACACATCGTCAAATAATTGTAGGCTTTATAAGGAGCTCTGTCTGGATACGTCGTTCTTTTCGAATTGGGTTGCTGCATTGTATGGCCTGTTTAAAGCTTTCTTTGGTCAGTTTAGTCTCGACAGACATGGGGGAAGTTTCATGAGTAATTACCGGTATAACCCAGCATGTAAGTCATTAGCCTTGCAGTCAGTCTCCATTGGATGTTTTCTTTTTGTTCGTGGTTTTGTTAGTAAGATTTTTCCATGGTTATTTCGTTAATTTTTCTCTGTTGTTCAGGAGTTTTGGGATTAGATGTATAGTATGTGTTTTTGGTATTATATATATATATATATATATATATATATATATATATATATATATATATATATATATATATATGTATATGCATATATATATATATCAACATTTGAACGGAGAGTGGTTTCGGAGTCTGGGGGTCATGATCGATGAAAATATACCAAAATTTTTTGAAATAGCTTTCCTCCGAACGGCTGCAATAGGTAGCTTTTTGTAATGAAAGCTACCTAAAAATTGATGATACGTCGTTTTTTACATTTTTCCCAGTATTAAAAATTACTTTAAATATACTGCAACCAGAAAAAAAACGCAGAAAACATTTTATATATATAAATTTTCAAATCGCTTCTTTCTGATTCTTGAGTAGTCGTCTGTCGTTCTTTCAAGTTATAATCTCACCTAACGGAGAGATTGAATTTTGCATAAACATGTTTTATAAATTTTCAACCTTTTAGATATTCTTTGCCTTCTACATTATGTTTTTAGAAGTGCATCATTGTTTTAATTTTTTTCTCGGTACACTTGAAGTATAGAAAGAAGCTCAATTTATTTGAAATAATTCTAATTGCAAACTAAATTACATGTATTCCGTACGTTTATATACAAAAAGCTTTTTCTATTATTTCATATTTTAAAAGAACTTGTCAAAAATTGACCACGTCAAACCACAGTCTTAATATGGCATATCAGTTGAAAACCATTACCCTGGGGGATAATTTTGCTTATTTATTTTATTTTATTTTACATTTCGCACTGAATGTGGAAACGCAATTTTTAAAATAAGATTTTTAATAATTACTAAACATTCTATGATATGTTTCATATGCATTGTTTTGCTGATATAAATATTTTGTGTACTTTCTACTTTCGACAGGGACTTTTTTGATTATACAACATAATGCATGATTTGGCTGACAATCAATATTTTCATTTGTACGACGCCTGCTTCCCTTTTATTCATTACGATTTCGGCAATGTCAATTGTAGTTAAACTAGGACATATAATAATTCAATTATAGCATTCATATCAAATATTAGAAGTTGATAGAAGTTCAAAATGTTTCATAGCTGTGGTACCAAGATAAGCAGGAAATTTGATGCAATAATTGGATTATTAAGGTTTTATTTTTTGGAAATGTAGATAGTATGTTTTTTACCAAAAGATTTAAAGATAGTAGAAAATACTGTTTTACATGCACAGCATATAATAATAGTTCCCTGTCCCCCATTCACTGTTTCCTATCTGGGAAGGCAAGTGTACAAACGAAATTTACAATTATATATAAATACTTTTTAAAAAGCCTTGATATTATGGATGTAAAGTTTCAATACAGCTAGGAGACAAAGAATATAATTATGCTTCACATAGATTTATTGTAACTGTATATGTGGTGCATGTATATAGAAAGTAAGTAATAGAGTGTGAAGAAAGTCATCGGGTGTTTAAAGCTATAAAGTGTATACTTTCTGAATTCTGTTTTTTTTTTCTAGAGAATGTTATTTTTACTAAATTAGTAATCGTAAAACGGAAATAACTGATTATTAAAGCTTTCAAAAAAATTATTAATTCGATATACCTTTAATTTGAAATTTATTAATGTGAATATTTTTGTAAGAACAATGTATAGTTTTTTTTTTTTTTTTTAATCGAAATAATATTTGTTAAACTGAAAAACCACAGTAACTGTTATTTAAAGCTTTCAACAAATTCATTAATTTGTAATATATCTTTATTTGAAATGTACTAATGTGAATACTTTTATAAAAAGGAAGTAGAGTATTTTCTTTAACAATCCATAAAATAAATGTTGAAGGGAAAAACTACAATTAGAAAAAAGGAACATTCATTCTAACGCGATTCTAATATTCATATTTTAAAAATTATTTTCCATTAAATTTACCTTTATATTAAAATTAATATTTTAAACAAAATACATTTAGCATAATCTCTTTAAAATAAATACAATGGTATAAAGCCCCCTTTATCCTGAATGATATCCTCTATTCAGAAAAGCCATTTACCTCGTGAAAAAATTATTGGGAAAATTCTATAAACACGTAAATAAACCGAGCAATAATAAATCCACAGTAAGCTAGTTAAGCATTATTTAGTAGAAATGGGTACGGTCGGGTGAGGAAAAATATTTGTATAGCATTCTTGTCACTGTTGATTAGGGAGGTTAAGTAAACGATGATTATGAAAGTACATCAACGTGGCAAGGAAAACAACTTTTATAAACCAATGTGTGCACCTTATAATAATTTCACTAAGACCAGAACTTAAAAAAAATAACTACATCTATCAAAGTAGATAAATCTTACAACATTATATTATAAAAGGAAATTCATTCGCTTACTTCTCGAAAACTGACTTATTTTACAATTGTGAGAAATTAAAGAACAACATGCAACACGTTACAATTGAAAGTTTTAATGAAATACCGTTTTCTTATTTAAGATTATAAATACTAAATTCCTATAACTATTGTATTTTGAAAATAATATACTTATTGAAATAGAAAGACAATATGTGGATATTTTAAAGTCAGACAGTAACGCAAAAGAATGGATATGATATATTTTTGGAATTCTGGCGAATGCAACATTTGGATAAATATAGTTTTAGTACAATTATGTTACATGCGCAGCTTGAAAGCAGTCGTGAGATCGCGAGGCACAGCAACACCGTTAACGCTTTGTTTATATCGTAAGTCTCTAAGTTGGTCTTAAGTGAGGCACCGCAATCCCAACCTAAAACTTAAATCAATATTAAATCTATGCGTATTTTTCTAAATTTTATATTACTTATACATTTACAATGATAGGGCATGTTTAGAAACTGCATTTTAAGTTGAACTCTGATTGATTGACTTATGTATTTTCGCACATACTATGATTTTTTAGAAAGTTCCATCATATCCCAAAAGTGATTTTTTTGCCAAACCCTCCCCATCACGAAAATGTCGCCCATATTTCGTCAAATTTGGCGACATGTTGCCAGTTTTGTGAATTTGTATACTACCAACTATTCAAGATCTTAATAACTGTTTTAACCTTCATTCCTACTGAAATGCACTGACTCGTATTAATTCCAAAATGACTCACTAATCAAATTTTCTCGAGCCTGTGACCTAGCCCAACGGTCTTCTCATATCCCAAAACGGTTGGATACAAAACTCAGTGACAATCTTTAGAGACATTTTGTATGTTAAATTTGCATGCAAATGCACGCACAAGATTTGCTTGTATTATAATATATGATATAGCCATATATCGCAATCCAAAGTCGATTAAAATTAGTTTTTCAATTGGTTAATTTAGGAAAACTTAAAACTTAAAATTCGATTTCGACTAAAAAATGGGGTCATCCAAAATCGAGGTTCATGTGATACTGGTACATTTTAGCTATCGTGTGTTTTTCAAAATTGTAATTTCATTCAACATTTAATAGATCTTTTTACTTAATTACATGATTTTAAATTCTTATTTTTGACTCTATTATGCGCAAATGTCCTATACATAAATTAAATTCTTAACGATGCTTATATGTAATGCCAACATTTTTGAAGAACATTTACGAAAAATTTAAAAAGAAAGTTTTTTTCCCTCATCTTCGTGTTTAATATGGAAATTATTAATAAAATCACAATTTTCACACAGTTTAATTTATGTGTGCAAGAAACGCTCCATTTCTTTCAAATAATTATATGAGGAGGGAGAATTGGCTTACAATTTTTTCCTCTAGAATATTTGAATGAGTTTTTCAAAGTAACATAATTATGGAATAAAAGATAAGTTATGATTTGGACAGTTTTGTTAAAATTAAAATGTGTCCAGTTGAGATGTTACATAACACAGTCGTATAAAAAAGGAGAAAATATTTCACGCAATTAATGAAAGTTAACATAAAACGGTCAAATATTTTTCACATTTAGCATTCAGCCGTAAAACATTATGTCTGTAATTGAGACGTGTGATAAAGAGAGAAGTTTAAGGGACAGAAACATATTCCTTTAATTGCTTTTATTTTTCTCTTTTCTCACTATTCGCAAAACCAAAACAGTGAGAAGTGTCCAAGCCAAGACCAGGGTCATTGTCATAGCTGACCAATACTATACAGGCTGAGCTACTCAGGCGATATCCAGTCAGGATCCATTCACTCTCATATTTTGAAAAGGCTGCATCTGCTGCCCAACATGTAATCTCTTCAAGATACACAACCCTGTGGTATACATCAAACAAATTTAACCCAGCATCGAGAAAATGAGTACGAAACATGCACGAAACATTTTGTAGGTACAAAACATGCACGAAATATTGAATTTTATTTGTATGATTTTTTTGCATTGCTATCTAGGCGTAAAAAGAACAGAGTGAAAAAGTGTCCAAGCCAGATCTCGAACCAGGGCCATCGGCATATCACACAAATGCTCTACCAACTGAGCTACTTGGACGATACACAAATTGGCACCTCTCACTCGTATATGGGTTGTGGCTCATAAAACTAAAGTCTATGTAAAATATCAATACTTATATACTATAACATAATATACTATAACCTTGTATAAAATGCCTTATATACTATAACCTAAAAAACTTTGCGAAAATAAAGGAACATATATTTTATTTTGCAATTTTGATATGTGCTCATCTAAATACTGTGAGATGAAATCTCACAGTGTTTAAATTATGTTACTGTTTATTTCTATTGGCCTTATACATCGATGTTCTTTAAGCTTAAATCCATATTTATTTTTGCGCGGGCGTTTTCGCTTCACCGCACATCGGCAAGTTCGCTGACGTTCAGCTGCCCCTGGCATGGGATGCTTCTTCTTTGAACTTTGTACGATTGTGATGACGTCATCGAAGCAAGTCTCTCACGGCATATGCATTGAATGGGTGTTTGATCTTTCGGAGGTGTGTCCATTCGCTGTGCGGGGAGCAAATTAAAACAAAGCTTTTTAAATGTTTTCTTTCAGATTTGTTTATTAAGACATTACCTAATATTTTAAATTCTCTAATAGATTTAAATCTTTTCTTTCATTAACTTTTGAAGTCCCCGTATTCTTACTATAAATTAAAAATTCCGTTAATTTTAAATCAGAGTCTGTTTTGTTGGAGAGCTGTCATGACTTAGTTTTGGTTTTAAAAAGATCGCGGGCTCCGGCTCCGGTCTGCCGACGCCGATGAATGTGGAATCCGGTAAAGAGCTTTTGCGTAAACGATGTCTGCGATTTTTAACAACTCCTGTTAAATTATTTCTTAATAATTTCTTGATTCATGCTGCACTTTCAAACTAACTAAATAACTTGAATTAATTTATGAACGGTGACCAACGGGAAGCGTTATCTTCTCTTCTCAAGATGAAAATAAAAGATTGCTTTATGCTTATAAGTCTCCTCTTCATTTATTTTACAGACTACACGATCCAAGTAAGGAGTTTCATTTATTTCTATTTTTTTTACAATTGCTGACCTCAAAGAACAGAGGGTTTTATTGCAAATACTACACAACGCATTGTAACTAAAAATAACTTCAAATTTAATTTTACTTTTAATTAACGGCCCATATTATATTGGATTAATATATTACAAATATTCCCATCACATTTGGTGCCGCAAAAACGGTGGTTCTGAAGAAAAATTTTGATTGATTTGAAGAAAATCGTAATATTTTAGAACTTTTGTTCTTAGAATAACTTTTGAAAAATTTTTTGATGTGTTCAATAGTATTCAAGATTTATTCTTTTAGGGAATTTTGAGAAATATGGAATATTTTATGTAAGAATTTTTGAATAACTACATATGACAATATTTTTTTAGTATTGGAAGTTTCTGTTCTCAAAAAATTTCTTGCATGGATTTTTTCTGCTTTGAAGAATTAAATTTTATAATTCTAGAATAATATTGTTCTGCTCCATCTTGAAGAATATAATATATTTTACTAAGTTTCCCATATTTTTTTAAACAATTATTTAAATTAAGATCAATTTCCTTCTGAAGAATAGTCATATTTTTGATGATGCATAATTATTCTATTTAAATAGTTTTATTTGAAATAATTTCATCTACATATTCTTTTATTTGTAATGAATTATTAGAGAACATAACTTTTTTTAAAGAATGATTATTTGATATATATTTTTTTGAAATGAATTATATATTGTTCTTAGAAAAATTCTAATGAGTTTGAAATAATAAAATTGTTCTCAAGAACATATTTTAAGAGGCTATGACTTTGGGTTTTTAAATTAAAATTTTTTATGGCACTATTAAATTGCAACAAATTTGTAAATTCTATATATATTTATAAGAAGCATTATTTTTGAAATCATGATTATTGGTACTGAGAAATTTTATTCTTATGTCATACTTATTATTCTGAAGCTGAAATTCTTCACAGAAGTTAGTAGTTGCAAATATCCTATATAAAATTCTTGGAGATTTCTATGCTTCTGTTCTACAAATTTCAAATCAAGATATTTTGTTTAACAATAATTTGAATGCAAGAATTTGTCCATAGATTTATTCTTATGCCATTTGGACTGTGATGTTCTCTTATAATCATACAGTTTGGCTTAGTGCAAAGATAATCTGCAATTTACAAATTAAGAATGTATGCATTTAAGAATATTTTCACATTTATTATACAACTGTTCTCATGTTGTTTCTAAAAGCACTCTCAGCTGACAAAATTTTATATTTGAAAAATTCTTGTTGCTTTTTTTTTAATATATTCTTATGGCAAGTTATAATTGAGACCTTTCCACTTCATCGTATATGCAGACTATGACAGTTTTCAACAGAAAAGATTCTCATGTTGCTCTCAGAAAAAGAATGAAAGCAGCATTATTTTTTTTACTCTTGAGAAGAAGTAGGCATGGGGCTACTTCATTCCTGTTATAATTAGATTCTTGAAATTATTTTACATCATCTATTTAAAAAAGTCTTATGGTTTTATACAGCTTTTAAAATACGTTCTCATATTGTCAGTGTTTTCTGCAATAATTTTAACTGTGTTACTGCTGCTTCGCATATTTAAAGACTGTCTCTCTACATATGCTGCTCTAAGAGTTTCTATTCCAACCTGTTAAAAAAATATATATATACTCACCTGCAAAAAAAAAACTTTGCTTCATTTTCAAGTTTCTTACCTGATGAAGTTGGCCATTCACTGATGTGTTGTATCCATTTGTGCTGACCTCTTCTCTAGTATTTTCCTTGTTTGATGATAGAAGATAAATATACTATACTTACCTGCTTAACACACTGTTTTATAACAATAACTTTAAAATTTATGCTTCATTTTCAACGCTGAAGTGATTATTGAAAGGGGTCATGTCATGTTTGAGTCATTTATCCTTACAATGTCTGATTCAATTCAATATCTTCGATGTTTGTCTTTAAAGCTAAATAAGATTTACGAGTAATCTCAGATGTTTTCTCAAGTAATAGCTGTCACAAGACCTGATTATGGAAGTTTTGTTGGTTGCCCTTTTCTCTTGTGAGATGTAATTTATCCTTACTAAGTGGATTGGTTGACTTGTCTGCTCCTATAAGTCAGTGTTGCTATTTTTGCAAAAAATTTTTTGCTAAATCAAGAAGATTTATGAAATATTATAAAATTAGTTACTTTCAATATTGATTCTTACATATACCTGCAATTACAAGAGTTGTATTTTGATTCAGGAATTCTCAAGATCTATCCATTTATTTTCTGTCTAAATTCCCCATATTTCAAAATTTTATTGTGCCTTTGTTTTCATTTGTGAATATACCCAAAGTCTCTAAATTTTTATGTTGTCATATGCCTCATATTTTTACACAAGTAATTGAATGAATTCTGACCCAAAGTCTCCAAATTTTATGTTGTCATATGCCTCATATTTTTACACAAGTAATTAATTGAATGAATTCTGAAGATTTATTATTAATGAAGAAATTAAAAATTTTTTAAGCATCAAATCAATTCCTATACAAGATTACACAAAAAGAAAAGAAAAGCACAGTTCTTAGTAACTATTTAACAGCGCCTTTTGATATAGAAGTGTTCCTTAGTGAATCTTCAAAATTACTAAGAAGTTTAAAGAAAAAGTGCTTATTGATATCATCACCTACCTACTTATGTCTCTTTTTTTCTCAAGATGTGTGTGTGAATACATCATCAATTCTCATCAAATACAACATCATTTTATCATCTTCAGTGCTCTATAATTCATCCTTTTAGTGTGTCCAGAAATAGTGATTGCTGAAAGTTAATGATTAGCTTCAAAAGAAGTGAAGCACACAGATGTTGTGTTGTCGCCAAAAAAAGTTCTCTTCCAATGTTCCTGTAAAATGTCTATTCAACTGTTAAGTTGATGTTGCCTTTCTGTGTATGTCATCTAGAGATATGCACCTGTTTCTACATGGTAAACAAATGTTTACACCTTTGCAACAATACACATAACTGATGTCTTTTTTTTGTGTACCAAAACTGTCAGCTTGTTTTTGAACATTCTCACAACATTTATTTATTTTTCATGCAAACTTTAAATTGTGTTTATAACGCTAAGGAATCAAGGATCTGTAAAGAAGGAC